>CM066046.1:116742027-116867027 GCA_033557465.1 Ichthyophis bannanicus | reverse complement strand
CTGATGCAAAGTGCCCGATGCCAGTCCATTTCAGTTCGCTGATACCCAACAGATCAAGTTGTACACGTTCCATTTCATTCTTGACCACTTACAGCTTCCCTTGGTTCATGCTTTGTATGTTTCATGTTCCAATGTGTAAGACATCTTTACAGCTTCTGACTTTCATTTCATGCGCAACATTAGACTTTTGAATTTTTGTACGTCTCCAATTTTGTCAGCTATGGAGATGGTGAGAAAATACTTTGCAGAGGTTTTAAAGATCTTTTCAGAGCATTTCCCCCTTTGACTCGAGCACAATACATGTCTTTTCGGACTAGTTGGGGGGGGGTGCCCCAGGGCCTCTTTCTTTGGGGGGAGGTGACCTAATGGGGTTCCTCGAGAATTCCTTAGAGAGCATTACGGATAGGTCCACCCTTCTAGTTACCCTGGCTCTGGAGACAGCTAAAGCTATGATTTTCTGCTCTTTTTTTAGGAACTTTTAATATGAGTTTTTTTGGGGTCACAGGTTAGGATGTTTCCTGATTTGTCTCGTGGTTCTCAGTTAAGGAGGAAGGAGTTCCTATGCCTTTGGCCGAGGATCTTGGCTATAGGGGCTGCTTTCCAATTGAAATTTCCTGTTAAGTGTTGTGTTTCTTATAAGGATAATGTATATAACATGTTCTTTGACCCAAAACAGCTTGTGGAGTTCTTAACTGCTAGAGAAGAAGGGTTAGTTCAGGTTGTCGTCCCTTCCCATATGGCTGATGTTTAAATCTCCGCCTACCTGATTATTTCTTTTTGGTGGCTTTGTGACTGGGTGCTGTCACAGCTACAGGGTTTTCTTTGTACCTCCTCATATTTCCTTAAGTTTGTGGAGGTTTATTTTTCTTCTTTGTAAATGTTACCTGTTTATATGATATTGTTCTCTTTTTCCTTCATTCATTAATATATTGGATGTGTAAGAAATAATTTTCAATAAAAAAAATAAAATAAAAAAGGCATGTTTACTAAAACTTAGTGCACTTAACATTATGCAAATATTTATGAAACAGAGGCCCCGCAATGAGTCTCCGCAGATGACCCCGCACCCCCCTTGGGCCGCCCCTGCTCCTTGTCGTTGGATAACAGCACTGAAAATTTTTGTTCTCCACATACTTTGCACCTCCAGTCTGTTTCCACTGCTGGATCACCCTGTTGCTATCTGGATAATGGTAGTGTGGTTTGCAATAACTTTCAGTGGTACCCTCTGTTTTAAGCTGAAAAGCAGTGGGGTCAGGGCGGGGTCTTTCTCCTGTTATCAGGTGCGGCAAGCAAATAAATGCGGTACATATTCAGCAATAAGTAAGTAAACCCTTATAACTATGGCTAAGGCTAAGTTTTTGCTAAAGTTTGTGTTTGTTTGCCTAGGGGAGCAATATTTCCATCGCGGTCAAAGACTTCGGGCTTTTGGAAGTTATGATGATGAGGAGATTTGAATTTTGCCTCTCGCAGAAAACCTTCAAGTACAGGGAGTAGAGGCGCCACCAGAGGGCGCAAGGCAGAGCTGAGCAGCAGTTTCCAAAGCGTCCTAAAGAAATCTCAGGTCTGGGATGCGCACATGCGCACTGGCTACGGGAGATGCCGTGGCTCTGAGACCGCGTAGACTTTATGCATAGCCGGCAGAGGTGGGCGGTGGTTCTTTGCTATGGCAGAACCGATACCGGCGTTTCCGGATCGCTGTGTGCTGCAGCCACGAGCCGGTGGAGCGGCGACCCGGCCTCAGTGGAAGCTCGGCGTGTAAGTTAAGGAGAGAACGGGGGTCGGGAGTGGGATTCGCACACGCGTCCCTGTCTGACTATCAGTGTCCGGAGAAGGGAGGGTGGAAGCTCGGGCCTCCTTAGTTAACTAGGGCGTCAGAAACCCAGTCCTCGGGCACATCTGGCCAGTCGGCTTCCAGGATAAGTGCAATGAGGGATTTGCATGCACTGCCTCCAGTGAATGCCAGTCTCGTTCATATCCATCGCAGTTATCCTGAAACCCTACCTGGCTTCATGTGCCCCAGGGCTGCGTCGGAAGCAGAAACCTGTCCTGAGGATCCGACCCAGGTCTTAGCACTGACGCAGCTGTGAACGAAGACATGGTGAGCTGTGGCAAGTGCAGCTGGGGTTAATTTGCTGTCTAGAAGGCTCTGTCTCTTTGCTATTTTACTAGAAAATATGATACCGTACACTCCCTCAGTAAATTTTAGCTTTTTTTTGTCGGACATAGATCGTGCAGGGTAGGCATTGCAAACCATACCCCAATCACAATACATATCCCTTTTATTCAAACCATCAGGTCTTTAAAAATATCTCAAAAAAACCAAAATTGCAAAATTTATGAAAACCACTTATCTGAAACACGCGCGACGTGCACGTTTCGGGGGAAAGAACCCAAGAACTCCAAGGTTGGAGTTTTGTGCAAGCGGAGCTGAGAGCGCTTGATACAGGGGTTATTTCCCCCGAAACGTGCACGTCGCACGTGTTTCAGATAAGTGGTTTTCATAAATTTTGCAATTTTGGTTTTTTGAGATATTTTTAAAGACCTGATGGTTTGAATAAAAGGGATATGTATTGTGATTGGGGTATGGTTTGCAATGCCTACCCTGCACGATCTATGTCCGACAAAAAAAGCTAAAATTTACTGAGGGAGTGTACGGTATCATATTTTCTAGTATCTTTAACTTTGATCACCGTTTGGGGGTTGTTTGTGGTCTTTGCTATTTTATACATCTGTCAATATCCATTAGATACTTCTACCATTTACTAACTTCATTGTAAAGTTACGTTTTGTATGTGTTCTGCTTTGGTTGGTCTTAGAAACATGATGGAAAAGAAACTAGATCAAACCTTAGTGACTATACTTTTGAATAAATTCATCAGCCTGCAAATTTCTCTTCATTATCCCAAACCTCGGCAATAACTTGAATTTAGGAGCTGTCACAGTGCCCCCCCCCCCGAAGAGCCCTATTGCCCTCCCCCCGAAGAGCCCTATTGCCCTCAACAGCCCCTCCCCCAACCGTCATCCACACTCTCATAGCCCCCAACCATTATCCCTTGTCTCTCTCTCATAGCCCCCAACCATTATCCATTGTCTCTCTCTCATTGACCCCCAACCATTATCCCGTGTCTGTATCTCATAGCTCCCATAACTATTATCTGTGTCTCTGATAGCCCCCAACCATTATCCTGTGTGTCTCTCTCATATTCCCCCCCAACCATTATCCAGTGTGTGTGTCTCTCATATTCCCCCCCCAACCATTATCCAGTGTGTGTGTCTCTCATACCACCCCCCCAACCAGTATCTAGTGTGTGTGTCTCTCATATTCCCCCCCAACCAGTATCCAGTGTGTGTGTCTCTCTCTCTCATCCCCCCCAACCATTATCCAGTGGGGGGGGGGGTTGTCTCTCTCAGCCCCCCAACCATCATCCAGTCTCTCTCTCTCAGCCCCCTAACCATTATCCCTTGTCTCTCATTGCCCCCCCCCCCCCCCCACAATTATCCTGTGTGTGTGTGTGTGTCTCTCTCTCATCCCCCCCCAACCATTTCAGTAAGGAAAATATTTCATATCTGGACATAATGATCAGAAAGTAAGAAAATAGATTTACTACGGACCTTTATCAAAAACCGACAGCTACCACAATTCCTCACTTAAAAGGAATCTACCAATTAGTCAGTTTCTTAGAATTAAAAGATTATGTACAACGGATACAAGTTTTGAACGTCAAGCGATAAATATGCATAAAAGAGTCAAAGAAAGAGGGTACCCACAAAAATGCATTAAAAAAGCATATTTTAGAGCTTGCGCAACAGAACGTTCTTTGTTATTAAAAAAGAAAGATCGATGTGACAACAAAGATATAAAATAGTATGTGCCCTTACATTCACACATTTCTCTAAAGCAATAGTGAACATCTTAAAGCAAGAGTGGTAATTACTCAACTTCATACCACAATTCACCACTAAACAACTTATGATAGCATACAAGAGGAACCCCAACTTGTCTAATATTCTAGTTCCGTCAGCGCTCACTAAATATAATCCTCCGCCTAAGATAAAAGGTCATTTCAGTTGTGGCAACTGTTCGGTCTGTCTTCACACTATTGTAGCTAAAATTAATTTTGTACATCCCATTTCTCAACATAAGATATATTTACAAAACTATACTAACTGTAAAACTTCTTATGTAATATACCTGATCTTATGTCCTTGTAACAAGATTTATATAGGCAAAACCGTGAGAGAAGTACGTGTTCGTATTATAGAACATCGTAGTTGCATCCAGAGGAAGATGGCAGAAAAACCTTTAGTTGAACATTGGATTACCACTGGCCATAAAATTAGTGACTTAAAATTTTTGGTTCTCAAAAAAGTCACACCACACTGGAGGGGCGGAGATATTAATAAAATTTTATTAAAACTTGAACAACAATACATATACGAATTTGACAGTTTAGAACCTAAAGGTCTCAATCAAGAACTTGACCTTTCTGTATTTTTGTGAATAACATACTTCATGATAATCTAGTATAGTTTACCAACGAAGACACTGTATGTGTGCAGGCTTTTCAGCCTTATTACAGCAATCTTTTATAGCAAAACCTGTCGAATATTCAGTTATACATATTCCATCTTCAACTCTATATAATATATTTGCTGACAGGTTGATGCAATACTAATTATATTATAGTATATATTTTTCCCCTTCCCCTCCTCCTTCCCCCCCTTCCCCCTTCCTTCCTTCCCCTTCCCCCCCTCCCCCCCCTCTTCTTTTCCTTCACTTTCAAAATTTTTTACTAAATGTTTTATCAAAGTACATTAATCTTTTAAGCATCAGTATATATATTTCATTTAATTCATTTTTTGTTATTTTGTGGCCATAGATTAAATTCGTACAATGAATAACTCTCCTCTTTTATATAAGCTATAAGACGCATAGCCCTTCTAAGAGTGTAGAATTGATCATTGTGTCAATTTTTTGGAAGTCTACATGTTACTACCATTGAATGTTAAGCTCCTCCATTCACTTTGTTCTTCCCCCCCCCCCCTATAGTGTGTAAGCAGCATTTTAAAATCAATTTTTTTTTTATAAATCAAGTCTTTATTGATTAGGTTTCTTACATGCTCAGTGCCTTCAACACTGCTGACAAGTCTCCACACGGCTTAATAAGGTATTTACAATTTACCGTTACAATAATGTCGGTTCCTCCCTTCTTCCCTGGATCAAGACAAGGTTCATACAATATACTTCTTCCTCATCTTTCAACGTTATTAAATATAATAGTGCTCTAGAAACACAACTGTATCAATTGTTTGGGCTTTTTACCAAAGTACAACGATTGTTTAAGGAACAGTATATATCTCTTTTTATCCAAATTTTCTATAATCCTATAGTTATGGATCATATTCATACAGTAGACAATTTCCTTCATCTACACAAGTTATAAGACACATTGCCTTTAAAAAGTGAAAAATTGATCGTTGTATCAACTTTTGGAAGTCTATATGTTTCCATCATTGAATGTCAAGCTCCACCCAATTTGTTACTCCTCCTCTTTTGGCGTGAAAGTAGTGTTTTAAAATCCAGTCTTTACCGATCAGGCTTTCTATGCGTTTAGTGCTCTTGACACTGTTGACAAGTTTCTACGCGGCTCACTAAGGTATTTACAGTCCTCGCTACAACATTGTTGCTCTTTTTCCCCGGATCAAAACAAGATTCATACCATACGTTTCTTTCTTACCTTTCAACGTTAATGGATACAATAGTGTTTTCAAAAGAGAACTGTACTAATTATTTATTTATTTTCATTTCTTATATACCGCGCTCTTAAAATCATTGTAAAAACCAATGTTGCCTGTACGTTGTGTTTCTTTTGTTGTTCATATGTACACCGCACTGAACAGGGTCTACTAACTTGGCGATAACTGGGGGACCTATATACATGGTATGGTAGTTAAATTACATGGTTGTAGTAAATACAATACGAGAGCAGTACTGAATAACAAAAAGGGGTAAAAACAGGGCGTGGAGAGTGTAAGGGACATGTCAGTTAACCGTTTTCTGAAGGGGTCCTAGGAATGGATTCACCTGGGGAACAGTGCTTACTGGGTGTAGATTCCGAATAATATATTAGAAACAGGTGGTATTTAAGAGCTTTCCTAAATGCAGTTAGGTTTGTGATGGCTCTGATTTCAGGTGGAAGAGCATTCCAGGCTCTGGGTGCGAACAGGGAGAAAGCTCTGGAGGCTGTCGTTTTAGAACATTTCGTCAATAATCTTGGAAGGTCAATGGTGTTCAAAGAAGAGGGCCTTCTGGTTCTATTAGTTGGAGTGACATGTATAAGATTACTGATGGGCGAGAGGGGTTGGATCCTTGAGGCCTTGAATGTCATGACTAGGGCTTTGTAGAGAGATCTGGCCTGTAGGGGTAACCAGTGTAGGCTCTTCAAGACTGGCGTTATGTGGTCAGAGCGTGATACTCCTATGAGAACTCTCGCAGCTGAGTTCATGGCCAGGCGGAGAGGGTTCAGTGTTGATTGTGGGAGCCCGTGTAGGATGATGTTGGCAAAGTCTATATGAGGATTACCAAGGCTTGGAAGATTGAACGGTAATCGGAGAAGTCAAGTAATGGGCGGAGATGTCGAAGTGATCGGATCTTATGGTATATTGCTTTGGTGGAGTTCTTAATGTGCGCTGACATGTTGAGCCGCTGATCTAGCGTAATACCTAGATATCGGATTGTGGATTGTGCCTTCAGTTCCATCTTGTTGACTTGTAGTGAAGATGGTGGTTTGAAACTTGAGCTCCTTGTGACGAACAAGACATCTGTTTTGTTATGGTTTATACGTAGGTTTTGTGTGAGGAGCCAGTTCGCTACGGCTTCAAAGCATCTTGCTATTGGTGTGAAGTCTGGCTGGTGGATCTTGAAAGGAGCATATACTTTCTGTATCTCTATAAGTCGACGTGTCTTCATTATGGTATGCCAAGTTACATTCACTAATGCTTTCTCCTCTCTCTCTCTGCTATAAAAATAGCGACTTTTTGATTACAACTTATCAACCAGGCTTTAAGCCCCAGTGATTCTATACCGCTGACAAATCATCTTAGACTACGGAAAGGTATTTATGAAACGGCTATAGAAATGCCGTAGTGCCACGTTGATTTTTCCGATCCACAGTATCTTTGACAATACACCGTGTGCAATATCTCCTGCAGTTTTAGCAGTGCTGTCATTCGCTCTCGAATGTCCATAGCAGTAAAAATTCAAAATTTAAAACTTTTAAGTTTTACAATATAAGTCAGTGCATTCAGTACAACAATTCTGTAACTTATATAAATTTTGAAATAAGAATTCCTAGGTGCCCTCCAAAATATTGCATAATAAGAAATATACAGCTTGTAGAAAATCCCAATGCAATATTTACAATGTGGTCTGTTCGGCTTTATAGTGAAATTTATATTTCACACGAATCTGCAAACGGCACTGGAAGTTGTGCTGATTTAATCAGGTCAGTCATACAGCACATTTTTTCTACATTATGTGAGTTAAATAATCTTCATCGATATTTTATAGTATACACATAGTAATATACTATAGCATAATTTGATTAGAAACTATTGATAGATTAACAATACTTTATCACAATGACTATGGTTTTAACTTATTAATTTTTTAATTATTTATCTACTATCTATTCTCTCTTACATATCATACAGTTTTCAAGTTTTATCAAGGAAGTATCCATTATGCAGTCCAATAGACACCTATTGTGGTTTTTAACACACATTTATGTATTCGTTACATTATGAGAAACAAAAAGTTGTAACTCATCGTTGAAAAGACTACAATATATAAGTTACTAACAATTTTCAGTTTTATTTATTGTCCTGTTTATTTACATGATTTTAATGTTATGGTTTTACTTTTGTTGTCCTGCGTTTGTACAAGTAAAGTTTATCACACATAGTTCATTTATACTAAATGTTTTTTTACATATATGCATATTATTTTAGTAGACTTTAATGGGGTTGCTATCCTCTACTTGATTACCTGTTTTAATTGATGTTTTTAAAAAGTGGTTATCATAACTTGTATTTATTTCTATAATTTTTATATTTAACATTCTTATGTACGTGTATTTATTTAAGTTTGTGTTTTTAAGCTGTATTCCCCCTGAAGAAGGCGTTCAGCGCCGAAACGCGTTGGGGCCCTTTGAGAATAAATAATTGTTGATCATCCACATTCATCCCGTCTCTCGCCTTTTGTGTTCCCTGGATGGTGCTGACCCAGCATGGCATATTTTATGTTCTTATATTATCCGTGTGTGTCTGTCTCTCATCCCCTCCCAACCATTATCCAGTGTGTGTGTTTCTCTCTCATCCCCTCCCAACCATTATCCAGTGTGTGTGTTTCTCTCTCATCCCCTCCCAACCATTATCCAGTGTGTGTGTTTCTCTCTTATCCCCTCCCAACCATTATCCACTGTGTGTCTCTCTCTCGTCCCCCTCCCAACCATTATCCACTGTGTGTGTGTCTCTCTCTCTCTCTCTCTCTCTCTCTCTTGTCCCCCCCCAACCATTAGCCAGTGTCTGTGTGTGTGTGTGTGTCTCTCTCTCTCTCTCTGTCATCCCCCGACCATCCTCCCCCTCTCTCATCCTCCCGACCATGATTCTCTCTCTCTCTCTCATCTACGCCGACCATGCTCCCTCTCTCTCTCTCTCATCTACGCTGACCATGATCCACTGTGTGTGTGTGTCTCGCTCTCGTCCCCTCCCAACCATTATTCAGTGTGTGTGTGTCTCTCTCTCTCTCTCTCTCTCTCTCTCTCTCTCTCTCTCATTCCTGCCAATTGCAGCCCCTCCTTCTGCCTCATCTAATTCCTTTGCTTCCTTTGAAGTCCATGCCATTCGCCTGTTTTCTCTACTACCTCTCTGGGTAGCTGTCATTTATTGACACCTCCCCTCCCCTGACAAGTCCACCTTGACCTTTCTTGCAGACTTTGACTCCTGGCTCTCCTCTTTTCTGGATACATCGTCCCTTTCCCTTATTCCTGGGGATTTTAACACTCACATTGATGACCCTTCTGCCTTAAAGTTCCTTTCCTTAACCTTATTCAACCTCTAGATGTGAGTAGGATCAGAGCAGAAGCATGGCCACTGCTTTGACCTTATCTTCTCCTTCAACTGCTCACTCTCAAACTTCTCCACCTCAATTCTGCTCTTATCTGACCATCTAAATTTCACCCTTAACCACCCCCCATCTTGGTCTCGCCCAATCTCCACCAACATGTTTAGGAATCTTCACACTGTTGACCCTTCAGCTCTCTCCACTGCTGTCTTATCACCTCTTTCCTCCACTGTCATTTGAGTCCTTTGG
This sequence comes from Ichthyophis bannanicus, assembly GCA_033557465.1. Classification (NCBI taxonomy): domain Eukaryota; kingdom Metazoa; phylum Chordata; class Amphibia; order Gymnophiona; family Ichthyophiidae; genus Ichthyophis; species Ichthyophis bannanicus. The sequence goes on along the minus strand of CM066046.1, from coordinate 116,857,654 downwards.
GACAGTATCCTCATATAGCACAATACTCTACTCTTCTCTGCTCTGGATTTATTTATTTTATTTTATTTATTGTTTTTTCTATACTGCGCTATTCATCATCAGTGTGGTTCACGGGAAACATAATTATGTAATGTAGGAATCTACAATGCACTTACAGTAAACAGGGTGTTTAACAGGGCTAACAGGTTAAACTATGTACAAGTTGGTAGGTGAGATTCTACATGAAATTCGGCAATATGTACAGATCAAACAACAAAGAATTTTACATACATTCAATTGTAAGTCCCAGGATAGTGGCTGGCTCTTCGTTAACTAGGCTAGAGTTGAGTATCAAAGGAAATGGTTTCAGTAGGGGTTGACGTAGGTGATCGGATTGGTGTGATGGATGGGGGATTCAGGGGTGTTGGTTGGACAAGTGGGGGTGGCGGAAGTGAGATGTCGTTTGTGTTGGTAAAGTACTGGAGAAACAGGTGATGTTTCAGTGCTTTCCTAAACTGAGGAAGGTTGTTGATGGCCCGGATGTCAGGTGGAAGAGCATTCCAGCAGGAAGGTGCGTAGAGAGCAAAGGCGTGGTTTCTCATAGACTTGGAGCATTTGGTGATTGCTTTGGGGAGAAGTAGAGTGTTAGTGGCAGCGGATCTCCTTGTCCTGTTGGGAGGGGTGGCCTGGACAAGGTCAGAGAGGGAGATGGCTGTGCACTTATTGATGGCCTTGAATGTCATTGTTAGGATTTTGAAGGAGATCCTACAATGGACAGGGAAGCCAGTTCAGGTGTTTTAGTACTGGGGTAATATGGTCCCTTCTAGAAGCACCGTGACTGCAGCGTTCATCGCCAGCTGCAAGGGATGCAAAGTGCTCTTCGGGAGGCCCTGCAGTATGGAATTTGTGTAGTCGAAGTGAGGCATTACTAGCGCTTGAAAGACTGTTCGAAAGTCTTTCAGGTCTAGCAACTGTCTCATGTGGCACAGTGTCCGAATTTTATGATATACTGCCTTTACCATGTTAGCTATCTGGGCATTCATGTTGAGATGTTGGTCAAGCATGATGCCGAGGTATCGTATCGTAGGCTTGGTGAGGAGTTCTGCATCGCGTACATGGATGCACTTGCTTCACTCATTCAACATCTTGTGAGGCATATACCGTACCTCAACCCTGAGTGTCCTTGACAACCCCACTGCCTATGTTCCAGTGTCCACTCAGCTGATTGCCTTTGGTTTTAATCACATACTTTTGATGACTACCTACATTTCAATTTCATGCTAATCTCTTTCCAGTTGGCCATAACACTTGCCAAGCAAGAGTACTATGTCCATCTGAATAACTCTCTTGCCTCTGACTCTTCCCATCTCTTTGCTACGCTCAACTCTCTCTTCATGGTTCCTGCTCCTCAATCCTTCAGTGTCTTGCCCAGACCTTGGCTGACTATTTCCGTGACAAAGTCCAGAAGATTAGCCTTGAATTCTCTGTAGGGTCACCTCACCTCATCTTTCCCCCTCTTCAGTCCCAAATCCTTCCCTCACCTTGGGTCACCCTTTCTTCCTTTTCTGAAATCACTGAGGAGGAAACTGCAAATCTTCTCTCCTCATTAAAACTGACTACCTGTTCCTCTGATCCCATCCCCACCAGTCTACTAAGCTCTTTTCTGCTGTCACACCTTCCATTTGTCATATCCTTAACCTATCACTTTCCACTGCAATTGTTCTATGGCCTTCAAACATGCTGTGGTTACACCTCTCCTGAAAAAGCCTTCAGTAGATCCTACCTGAACTTCGTTATCAATCTATCCCTTTGTGTGAAAACTACTTGAACAAGCGGTTCACTACTGCTGTCCTGACTTTCTTTCCTCTCAAGACCTGGATCCATTGCAATCTGTCTTTCATTTGCAGCGGCAGAGCGCCACCAAACCAATGACACCAGGAGTCTTTATCAAGGTTCAAGCCAGTTTATTGTGCACAAGGCAGTCAAAAAGTGACAGAGCCCCGCTTTAGCGGAAACATGTTCATTTTATACAGTCTAAACATTTTGATACATGAAAACATTCTATTGGTCTCATGCTAATTTCTACAAACTTTCTATTGGTCTGACATTTCCCTGAATTTGACCAATCAGGGTCTATGCCCTTTGCTCCGCTTTCTCCAGCTAGCTGAACAATGGTTTGGTTCAGACCTGGTTACTTTTCTTCAGCAAGGTCATATCTAGCTCCTAAAATGTGTAAGTAACAATTCTGGAGTAACGATTTAACATACAGGCATTATATTCACTTTGTGCAAACTTTGCAATAGCAGCATTTCATTCTAAAGCAGCAATTAATTCTGTCTTTTAATTTTATGTCTCAGCACTACTGAAATTCAGGTTTGGTTCTTAGGCCTGTCATTTTTCAGGTTCAGGCTTATGGCCTAGTCTATGGGTCTTGGCTACCACATTCCCCCCTTTGATTATTCTCACCCTGAATGTTAAGATGGGTGAGAAACAAATCACTTATACTTGAGTTGTTGCCATGTTATGTGGTAAAGGCCGATACCGTCTCATAGCTAGGAGCTTAGCTGTTGTCTTTCTTTCTACAATATTCTCAATGATTGCAGATATATTACGTAGGCAGAGGGGTAAAATGCATGGAAGTATTAAACATGTTATTACTACTAGTGCTGCAATTACCGCAAGTGTTTTCAGGCCACCAAACATTGAGAACACAGAACCAAACCATCCATTTAACTCTAGTCCATGCCAGGTCTGAACTGGTATGTATGTTCATATTCCCCATTTATATGCACCTTCAGGACACATATATTTATCATCTACATAATCATTTCTCTCCCATGTCCCACATTTCTGATTATAGTTTCTGTTTATGGCATCACAAGCATCAAAGTATAGAGCTGCAGGTTTTGTAGGGTCTTCAAGTTGTTGAGTAGCATTTAAGAGAGCTCCATCTTCATCATTCCATTGTATTTTTAGTACATAGGAGGATGGATTTTGTTGTGGGTGGAAACAAGTTCTGCTCTTTCCTTTTGTGCAAATGTTCAGTTCCGTGCCATTATATATGCATTGACTCACTATACCTGTACAAGTATAGTAGGTATGATAAAGCAAAGTCTGTGTAATCTTTTCTCCAGTACGAGTAGTGGTTATGCATGCAGCACAGGGTGGCAAGGCAAAAGTCAGTTCAAAGAATCCCAAGGCTGCTATCAAGATGAAACAGTAGAGAATCATGATGAAAGGTCTCTGAAGAATTAGTGCAAGTCTTTGAAAAACCAGTGCAACTGTTGATAATTCTTGACCACAAAGTCGTCTTCTTCTTTACTGTACGTTGACCTGTTTTGCTCTTAGTAGCATGCAACAGGTGTAGCGTTGATTGTAGATCCTCAAGCTTCCGCTGTACATGACCTTACCAATTTCATTGGTAGGTGTGTAGAGCTGTAGATTCCAACGTATTTCAATAAACACAGTCCTTTTAGTTTGCACTGTCCTTGATCAAAATGGCACAAAGATTTTCAAATAATATAGTCCATAATACAGTCTCTTTCTGTTGATGATAATCTCTTCAGAATAAACAAATAGTCTCTTGAGATTCAGGAATTCTATATTAGCACAGTCTCTTTTCAAAATTTCCTGAATTTTTTCAATTTGCTTGTCTTCGCAAAGTTAGCCGCAATGGAACTTCTGGATCATGTTCTGATGGCCACTGGTCTGGCTCTGGAGCTGCTGCTGATTTCACTCTGCTGTGATGAATCCAGGGTTCGAGTTCTGCAACTTTCACTGCTGTAGGTGTTGACAGGATGACGACATATGGTCCTCTCCAGTATGGTTCCAACGGTGTCTTCTTCCAGTCTTTGACCCACACCGAAGTACCGGGCTTGTATGGATGCAGCGGTTCAGTCAGGTTGATGGGTAATTGGTCTTGTACCCATTTGTGAAGATTTTGCAAAACAGAACTTAGTGCTAATAGTTCTTGCCTAGTAATTTCAGATCCTATCTGCTTCATATCTCCTTTGATCCCTTTGACAATAGGTGAAGGTCTACCATACAAAATCTCATAGGGAGAAAGTTCTAATGACTTAGTAGGTGCTGAGCGTATCCTTAAAAGAGCTATTGGAAGTACCTGTGGCCATTTTAAATGTGTTTCCTGACAAAGTTTGGACAATTGAGATTTCAGAGTTTTATTCATTCGCTCTACTTTCCCTGAACTCTGAGGTCTGTATGCTGTGTGTAACTTCCATTGTATCTGGAGAGCTTTAGCTAACTGTTGAGTTACTTGGGATATAAATGAGGGCCCATTGTCTGACCCTATGACTAATGGTATTCCGAATCTTGGAACAATTTCACGAAGTAGGACTTTAGTGACCTCTCTGGCTTTCTCAGTCCTGGTGGGAAAAGCTTCTACCCACCCAGAGTAGGTACACACTAGAACAAGCAAGTAACGGTATCCATTTGCTTTTGGCATTTCAGTAAAGTCCACTTGAAAATTACTCATGGGAGTAACTCCTGTTGATTGAATTCTTATTGGTAGATTAGGACCTTGCTTGGCATTGTTCTTGGCACATGTTTTACATTGACGAGCTACTGAAGCTGTCAAAGGTCCCAACAAAGAAATATAAAAATGAGGTTTCAAAGCTTTTGTCATTGCAGTTTTTCCATAATGTGTTGCTTGATGAAATGCTTGAACAAAGGCTAAACTTAATGCTTCAGGAATCACTATTTGTCCAGGAGGTTGACTTCCCTCCTGTGGTGGAAGTTCTATCCATCCATTTCTGAGTACTCCCCCTTCTTGTTCACAATAATAGTCCAGTTCTTTTGTAGTATATTGGGGATCCCATGAATTAAGAGGTACAGGAAATAGAACTGCTTGAATTGTAGTATTCTGAGTTAGTCTGTCCGGTAATGGCTGCTTTACGAGCAGAGGCATCTGCAAATCTGTTCCCTTGTGCAATTTCTCCTTTTCCTGCTTGATGTCCTCGACGGTGCATAACTGCAACTTGCTCGGGGGCCCATACAGCATCTAACAATGTCAATATTTCTGGGCCATATTTGATAGATTTTCCTCCTGAAGTTATCAATCCCCGTTCTCTGTACAAGGCTCCATGAGCATGCAATGTTGTGAATGCATACTTAGAATCTGTGTATACATTTATACAGAGTCCTTTTCCCAGTATTAGTGCTCTTGTGAGTGCTATCAATTCTGCTTTCTGTGCTGATGTTCCTGAGGCTAGGGCTGAAGATTCAATTACAAGATCCAGGGTTATTACTGCATATCCAGCACAACGATGTCCATTGACTACAAGACTTCTTCCATCCACGAAGAAAGTTTTGTTCTGGATCTTCAAAAGGCACATCTGTCAGGTCTGGTCGACTTGAGAATACAGTATCCATGACTTCTATGCAGTCATGATCAGGAGGGTCAGTTCCAACTGGTAACAGTGTAGCTGGGTTCAAGGCTTGACTGACCATCAGTTGCAATCGAGGATTTTCACACAACATGCTCTGGTACTTTAGCATTCGTGAGTTGGTGAACCAGTAATTTCCTTTGTGATCCATGAGGGTTTGAACAGAATGTGGCACTATTACACAGAGATTTTGTCCTAGAGTGAGCTTGTCTGCTTCAGTTACTAGAAGTGCTGTAGCTGCGATGGCTCTCAGACAAGGTGGCCATCCTTTTGCAACAATGTCCAATTGCTTAGATACGCTACAGGTCGCTGCCAAGATCCAAGTGGCTGAGTCAACACTCCCAAGGCATTTCCTTGTGACTCATGAACATATAGACAAAAATGGCTTCTGTACATCTGGTAGTCCAAGAGCTGGTGATGTCATCAGGGCTGTCTTCAGAGTCTTGAATGCTGTTTCTTGTTCAGGTCCCCATTCTAATGGAGATTGTTCCAATCCTTTGATGGCTTGATATAGTGGTTTTGCAATTAGAGCAAAGTTAGGTATCCATATTCGACAGTATCCTACTGCACCTAGAAAAGCTCTTAACCTGTCTTCTGGTAGTTGGAATTGGAATGCTGCATACTGCTTCTTTGCGTTCTGGTCCCAGTCGTCGTGTTCCATTGGATAGCTGAAAACCTAAGTATTTGACTTCTTTTTGGCATAGCTGTGCTTTTGCTCTGGAGACTTTGTATCCTGCTTCATTCAAGAGATGTAGAAGTTCACTTGTGGCTTGCAAACATTCTTCTTCTGAGTTGGTGGCAATCAGCAAATCATCTACATATTGAAGAAGAATTCTCTCTCCTGGGATAACTGGATAACTTGATAAATCCTTTCTGAGTGAAGTACTGAAGATTGTTGGTGAATTTTTGAATCCTTGTGGTAATCTTGTCCAGGTAAGTTGGCCTCCTCTTCCTATTGTTGGATCTCTCCATTCAAATGCAAATAAAAGCTGACTGGCAGGGGCAAGCCGTATACAGAAGAAAGCATCCTTTAAATCTAGAACAGTGAAGTGAGTGGCTTTAGTATGAATTAATCCCAGCAGTGTGTATGGATTCGGTACTACTGGATGTATAGTTTCAATTGCATCATTGACTCTTCTCAGATCTTGTACTGGTCTGTAGTCACCTCCAGGTTTCTTGATTGGAAGTAAAGGAGTATTCCATGATTGGCATTCTTTAAGTAATCCATGTTTCAATAATCTCTTCAAATGGATATGAATTCCTTCTATTGCTGGTCGCGGAAGAGGATATTGCTTCACATGCACAGGTTCTGCTCCTGATTTGAGAGTTACAAGAACTGGGGCTATATTCTTTGCTAGGCCAGGTGGATTATCTTCTGCCTATACTCCAGGTGGTGCTGAAATTTCAATAGGAATAGTTGCTTTCTTGACAGGAAAAATGCTGTAGAATCTCCATTCTTCTTCTCGTGGAACTGTTAGTGCCATTAATCCTGCAGGTTTGGGATTTGTGTTCACAGACATTTGCATTTCTCCCTCTTCAGTGAAAGTTAGCTGTGCTTGCAGTTTAGCAAGCATGTCTCGACCTAAAAGCGGAATAGGGCATTCTGGTATATATAAAAATTGATGTGTTATCTTTTGTCCTCCTAATTCACACATGCGATTCTGTAAAAATGGTTTAGTTGCTTTTGTCCCGGTGGCTCCAACAATAGTGACAGTTCGTTTAGATAAAGGAGCTACTGGTTTTGCTACTACTGAATGTTCAGCTCCTGTATCTATCATAAAGTTCATGTATTGATCCCCTATCTTCATGCAGACCATAGGCTCTTGGGGACCTAGAGTAAACTCAGAGCCCGGTCTGTCCTAATCTTCATCACTATTGTATTCTGCTTCTGCCACTGCAACTCCTTCAATAGCTCCTTCTCTTTTTTGCTGAAATTGTGTACGACCTGTTCCTGCTTGATTCTGGTTACGCCCTCTTCCTCTCCAGCTCCCCCCTCCTCTCTGTGAGGCGGCAGGGTCTCTCTGCGGGCATTCATTTCTCCAGTGCCCCTCCTCCTTGCAATAGGCACATTGGTTCTCACCTAGTGGGGGTAGACTATTTCCTCGACTCCTCCCACGCACTCTCATTCTTCTGTTGGAAAAACTTTTCCCTCGCCGTTCTACCAAAGCTGTGGCTAAAAGATCTGCTTTCTTTTTCAATTTTCGTTCACTTTCTCTCTCTCTTTCATTATCACGATTTATAAATACATTTTGAGCAACTTCCATTAATTGCGCTGTATTCATGCCTGCAAAGCCATCCATTTTCTGCAATTTTCGTTTAATATCCCCTTGGGACTGACTTACAAAAGCTACATTTACCATGTGCAAATTCTCCATAGCTGCTGGATCATATGGGGTATACAGTCTATATGCTTCAGATAATCGCTCATAAAAAGCTGCAGGACTTTCAGTTGGACTTTGTATTACTTCTGCTACTTTTCCAATATTCATTGCTTTTTGGCCTCCCTTTCTTAGGCCTTGTAATAGGGCTTGGCGAAACTGTGTTAAAGCTCTCCCCCCCCCCTTCACTATTTGGATCCCATCCAGGATCTTCGTTTGGAAAAGCTGCGGCTGCTGCTTGCTGAGGATTTAAATCTGCTCTTTCAACAAAGTTTTCTTCTAGCCACTTGGTGGATGCCTGCACAATTCTTACTCTTTCTTCAGTAGTAAATAGAGTGTCGTCAGCTCTTGTCTAATCTGACCAGGTAGGCTGGTGCGTTTGCATAATACTGCTCATTAATTCAGTTAAATCTTGAGGCTTGCTAGTATAGGATGCATAATGTGTTTTCCAATTTAACAAGTCAGTTGTAGAAAATGGTACGTAAATCAGGCTGGTAGGTTCTAAAGCCATCTGTCCCTGATAGGCAGGCCAGGTACCTGATGTAGGGGCATTACTTTTTTACTGGCACCGCCAATACTTCTTAAACCGTATGTTTTCTGAGAAAAACTTTCTATAGCTGCAGGAGATTCTATGCTTGTGGATGATTCTGCACTTTCAGTTTCGTCAGTAGTTTGTTTGTCTGTCTCCCCGAAGTGCTAGGACTTTGCTTAGGGCTTTCAATCGGGGAAGTCTGCCCTTCCCCCAGCTGCAGAGGTGGCACATTTATATTAACTTCAGGTCTAGGCAGTGCTAGTGTAACAGAATGCTGCAGTGATCGTGTTAGAATATCTGGGGACTCTGGGGCAGAATATATAGGCAATCCCCCCTTCCCGGGTTTCTGTTCAGCTTTCTCTAATCCTTTTGCTAGCATAATTCTTCTTAACTCATAATACTGCCTTATCCAGGGTGGCTGCTTCTCACAAATATCTAACCAAGAGTCTATGTAAGGAAACTGATCTGGATAACGTTCTCTCACACTCTTATGCACAGAAGAGATAATTCTCACATTGAAAGTGCCCTCACGGGGCCATGCATTGTTTATTAACGGCCACTCTCTTTCACACAACACAGCCATTCTATTAGACATTGTAATATCATAATCCCCAGTAAACCCTTTATTAAAGTTCTTGATCATGATTTCTAGCGGTGTTTGCGTGGACTCCATCCCACCCATTTTTACGTGTAATGTGGTGCGTCTGTACTACGTAATCACGTACAACAAATTATTACTTCAAACAGTAGGAGAGGGAGGTTGAACTGTGGGGTAAGGGGTCCTCACAGCTCTGGAGACAGATAGGGACACAAACACCAATCACTTCTTCCGTTTCGCGACCTAGACGCGGTCGCCCGGCTAGGAACTGCGCTAGTCCGGCGTCCACTCTTGCTCGGCCTTTTCAAGACCTCTCACTCACACATCTCACACACAAACACAATTGCATTTCCCAAAAGCCCAATCCTGACTATCTAGGCTTACCAAAATTTTTTACCATTACCGTTAATCATGATTTTTTTACCAGAAGGAGTCAGTGGTTTCCTCTTGCGCTCTTAATAGCCCTTGCAAGAGTACTCGGACCGCTCCGGACGTGCTCAGTGTCCTTTTACCATTTTTCCCATTACCATATGGTTCCAGGTTCCAGTACTGTCTGACTTAATAATACAAAAACTCTATACTCACCCAGATCCGGTACCCGTCCCCAAGCCAGCGCATGGGTTGAAGCCTGGACTCCCCTCCTCGGGTTCGAAGGTGTTGGCCTAGCCGGACCCAATGCCCGCCGAGGCCAGAACCCTCTCCGATGCAATGGACCGGTTGGCGCCTGAGAATTCACACGTCGGTCAGACGCGGTCCCAACCAAGCCAAACCTTGAGGCGAATTTTGTGGTATATCAGTTTGACCACTCTCTACCACTACACCTTCCCGGCCAACGCACCAAGAATATGCAGCGGCGGAGCACCACCAAACCAATGACACCAGGAGTCTTTATCAAGGTTCAAGCCAGTTTATTGTGCACAAGGCAGTCAAAAAGTGACAGAGCCCCGCTTTAGCGGAAACATGTTCATTTTATACAGTCTAAACATTTTGATACATGAAAACATTCTATTGGTCTCATGCTAATTTCTACAAACTTTCTATTGGTCTGATATTTCCCTGAATTTGACCAATCAGGGTCTATGCCCTTTGCTCCGCTTTCTCCAGCTAGCTGAACAATGGTTTGGTTCAAACCTGGTTACTTTTCTTCAGCAAGGTCATATCTAGCTCCTAAAATGTGTAAGTAACAATTCTGGAGTAACGATTTAACATACAGGCATTGTATTCACTTTGTGCAAACTTTGCAATAGCAGCATTTCATTCTAAAGCAGCATTTAATTCTGTCTTTTAATTTTATGTCTCAGCACTACTGAAATCCAGGCTTGGTTCTTAGGCCTGTCATTTTTCAGGTTCAGGCTTATGGCCTAGTCTATATAGGTCTTGGCTACCACACATTCTCTACATTCCACAGAAACAGCTCTTCCAAATACATCCTGCTAGACCAGACCAGACTACTGGGTTGTCTCCCCACCCCCCTGCCAGCAGATGGTGAAAGAGAGAAAAATTCCCAAAGCTTTGTGACATCACGCTTGGTATAAAAAGCCATCCTCCAAGGGGAGATTCAGTATTTTCTGTCTCAGCAGATGATGGAACAGAGAAAAATTCCCGAAGCTTTGTGACATCACGCTTGGTATAAAACGCCATCCTCCAAGGGGAGATTCAGTATTTTCTCTGTCTCAGCAGATGGTGGATTTTTCTTAGCTCCTGGCATTCTCTGAGAAGATATTTGGTGTCAGTGTAGCTATCTTTGACAGTTGTGCACACTGTGGTGCCCCTTCTTTGCAGGCGGTTTTCCTTTCTTCACTTTCCGGAGCTGTCCGCTCATGAGGAGCAGTTGCAGCCTTCTGTTCTGACTGTTCTGCAAGCAAGACTTCTATCAGCTAAGTTGACACTCAACTTTTGTTGTTTTTCTAACTCCTTAAAGTTGGTTTAAACCCCCTCCCCCCCCCAAAAAAAACCCACCTCATTCAAGGACTTTGTTACTGAGGAAGTCATTGGGTAGTGGGGGGGGGGGGGTCCCCCTACGGTCCCTTCCCTCTTCATCTGTTTTTTCCTGTTTCGAGAGCAATGAGTGTTTTATTTCTTTGTGGTTCTCTTTAAAAGCAGTGTCCCGATCTGTTTTGGGGTGGTATCTTGTTCTTCTGACAGCGTGCATCTCCCTTCTTTCTTTGGTGTGCTCCGCTTTCTGTGGTTGCCTTTTTCCTGCTTCTCTTCACATGGTCAGTCGGCAGCTTCTTCCTGGCTTTGTTTTGCTGCTTCCTGCCATAATTTTTGTGTCGCAGTTGCCATTCTTTATCCAGAGTCTGTTGATTTTTGGCTCATCGGCTCTTCCTGTGACTCTTTTCCTTGATCCTTTTTGTGGAAATGCCGCCTTCCTACAGTGCTGCTTGGGCTGTGTGAAGAAATGTAAGACTTTGACAGGTAGTTTGTTTCTCCTCTGGTCCTGATCAAGGGGTGCCTTCTGCATCTGCAGGTTCTGGTTCCGGTAGCCCTTCCGGGTGTCTCGCTTTAGCTCCCTCTGGGTTACCTCAGAGTGATGCTAAATCTCAAGATGCCCTCCCTTCCTCCCGTTTTGTTGCCTGAGCAGCCTGCTCACCCTCTACAACTCTTTATTCAGCCTAATGCAGACTTTTGCTGACGGCTCTGAATCTGTGAACTATTATTAAAATCATCTCTAATACCTGAAGACTGGAGGATCGCCAATGTAACACCAATTTTTAAAAAGGGTTCCAGGGGTGATCCGGGAAACTACAGATCGGTGAGCCTGACGTCCGTACCGGGAAAAATGGTAGAAACCATCATAAAGAATAAAATTACTCAGCATGTAGATAGTTATGACCTAATGGGAGACAGCCAACATGGCTTTAGACAAGGAAGATCTTGTCTTACTAATCTGTTATGTTTTTTTGAAGGAGTGAATAATCAGGTGGACAAAGGTGAGTCGGTTTATATTGTGTATCTGGACTTTCAGAAAGCCTTTGACAAGGTCCCTCATGAGAGACTTTTGGCAAAACTAAAGAGTCATGGGATAGGAGGCAGTGTATTATTGTGGATCAGGAACTGGTTAAAAGATAGAAAGCAGAGGGTAGGGCTAAATGGCAATTTTCCCAATGGAGAAAGGTGAATAGTGGTGTACCCCCAGGGATCTGTGCTGGGTCCGCTGCTTTTTGACATATTCATAAATGACCTGGAAAGTGGAATAACGAGTGAGGTTATCAAATTTCCAGATGACACAAAACTATTTAAAGTTGTTAAAACCCAAGAGAATTGTGGAAAATTGCAAGAGGATCTTGATAAATTGGAAGACTGGGCATCAAAATGGCAGATGAAATTTAATGTGGACAAGTGCAAGGTTATGCACCTAGGGGAGAACAACCCAAACTATGGTTACACGATGCAAGGTTCCACATTAGGAACCACCACCCAGGAAAAAGATTTAGGCGTCATTGTGGATACCATGTTAAAACCCTCAGCCCAGTGTGCAGCAGCGGCCAAGAGAGCAAATAGAATGCTAGGTATGATAAGGAAAGGAATGGAAAATAAAACAAAAGATATTATAATGCCTCTATATCATTCCATGGTGAGACCGCACCTTGAATATTGTGTGCTATTCTGGTCGCCGTATCTTAAAAAGGATATAGCGATCTTAGAAAAGGTTCAGAGAAGAGCCACCAAAATGGTAAAGGGGATGGAAGGATACTCCTATGAAGAAAGGCTAAAAAGGTTAGGGCTCTTTAACCTGGAAAAGAGACGGCTGAGGGGAGATATGATAGAAGTCTATAAATTAATGAACGGAGTGGAACGGGTAAACGTAGATCGATTGTTTACCTTATCAGAATATAGAAAGACTAGGGGACATGCAATGAAGCTACAGGGTAAACTATTTAAGACTAATAAAAGAAAATATTTTTTCACTCAACGTGTAATCAAACTCTGGAATTTGTTACCAGAGGATGTAGTAAAGGCTGTTAGTGTAGCTGGGTTTAAAAGAGGTTTGGACAAGTTCCTGGAGGAAAGGTCCATAAACCATTATTAAGAAGGGACCCAGGATATCAATGCTTGAACCAATACAAGCATTGTGGAACCTGTGTCCCTTGGGGAAACTGCTAGGTACTGTGATAAGGAAGCTTATCATAGCTCAGGTAGGAGCTATAGAAAAGATGATGTGACTCTGAATAAGCAACCTGTCAGTTCTGGTAGAAGTGAGAAAACAGAGTTTTCACATAAAAGACTACCAGTCCCAGAATGCACCAGGTTTCCAGCAGCCATGAGAGGGGCTGAAGTGAGAGAATGTGTGTGCAATCAAGAGAGCTATGAGGTAATCCCTAAGCACTCATCTCAAAGGGCAGGGCTTGATTCAACACAGCTGCGCTGTGTTAGGGAGCAGCCCACATTAGAACAGGATAAGAATAGAGCTTATTCTTCAGATAACAGCTACAGAGGGAGGAAGAGATACAGAGACAGCAACGGCTACCAGCACCAGTATCACCTGGAGAAACAGAAGCCAAGCCAAGCAGATAGAGAGAGAAGGAAACTCTCTGGAAGGAAGAGAAGAAAGGCCATTGGAAGGTCTGGGAGATTCCAAGGCAGTACTCATACTGGGAGGTATTCCAAAGGCCAGCAGAGTCCATTGGACTGGATTCAGCCAGAGGAATGGAGTGGCAGAGATAGGAATCACCAGTGGCTACCTGGAAGAGAGAAGACTGCATGTGGAAGGGACTTTCAGACCAAGGCCAGAAGGTATGTGAGAGAAGATCCAGTGTCCAGGGATCAAGATTGGAAGGCTGGACATCAGAATTGGATTACATATTGGCCAGGCTATACAGAGAGGAATAATGATAGCAGGAGAGGCTCAGGTATGAACACTGATCCAGACCCTATCTATAATAGAGAATGGCAGCAAGGGAATAAGCATTCTCATGATAGTGCCTTAATGAAAGACTCATCTGTGCCAATGTATGATATTGACCCTATGATTGTTGATGCAGGGGGAAATACAGCAGATGAAACTATTTACATGGACTGTTCTTTATCTAAATGCTATTGCTAGTTTTCTGTGAGCAAACACATCAGCCATCACAAAGAAACCTAACTTTGTTCTTTATTTCCACTGCAAACAGCTCTTAAAGCAGGATTTGGGCTCACACAGTAGCAGCCAGCCAGCTAAAGGCTTTCAGCTGGTCCATTGATAGTAATTAGGGCTGCACCTGATTGTGTGTGTGAGCAAGGGAGAATCACTGCTGAGATCGGCGTGGAAAATAAGCAGAAGTTAACCTAACCAGCAAAGTTTATTCTTTACTTTGTGCCTTTGTATTTGGTAATTACTTGCTAAGGAAACATTAGCTAATTGCCTGACAAGCTGAAGGTTGTTTTCTGGTTTACTTTGTGACTTTTTGTTATCCATTTTAAACACTGCAAGCAAGTAACCTCATTTATAGTGCTATCAAGCATACATGTGCTGGGTGAATTAAACCCCATCAATAAAAGAAGTATTTTATTGATCTTACCACTTGGTTTCACAACTCAAATTATTGTCATCAGCTGTGTTTGGGAGTGAATGAACTACAATACCCACAATACCTTGCAAGAATCATATGAATATATGCATCGTCAAGATTGTGTAAGTTCTCACCCTAGGCAGCCGTCTGACAGTACTTATGACCTAGATTGGCCACTGTTGGGAACAGAATACTGGGCTTGATGGACCTTGGTCTGACCCAGTACGGCATATCTTATGTTCTTATGTTCTCCAGTTTAGGCAGTTATTCTGTCAGGCCTAGGATATGTGGCACTCAAGGACTTCAGCTACTCCAACCGTTACGGTTACTGTTCCACAGTCTAGAAAGCATGCCTGCCGAAGTTTGGCTGGAGCTTCTTTAGATCAGGCCAAGGATACTTCCTCTCCTCCAGGGGACTGGTTCCCTGCAGGAAAAGATGGTGACTGTCATTCAGATGAACATTCTGTCACTTCTGAGTCTGGTCATAAAGGAGAGCTCTCGCCATTGGAAGATGACCAGGAGCTTCGAGAAGACTGTCAGGATATCTAGTTATTCCGTAAGGAAGAGCTTCCTGCTCTCATGGATGCTCTGCATCTCTTGGACTCTCAAGTGCAATAGCCTTAGGATTCCTCTAAACCTCAGGCAGACCCCATCTTCGTGGCATCAGGAAATCTTCTAAGGCTTTTTCCTTTCCCCTGGAACTACAACAGATGGTCTCCTTAGAGTGGGATTCTCTGGATGTGTCTCTACACTCTGCTTGTCGCTTGGGGTGTATTTACGTTTGGTCTTCAGATGATCTTGACAAGTGATTGTGTTTCCCTAAAGTAGATACCCTGGTCACTGCGGTCACTAAACACACAACCATTCCTTTGGAGGATGGCACTGCCCTCTGTGATCCAACAGATCGCAAAGTGGAGGGCCTCTTAAAAACCACATTCTTGTCATCGACCTTGGTATTGCAGGCCTCTGTTTTAGGAGGTCTCGCTGCATGCGCTCTGCTCCTGTGGCATCAATCTCTTCCAGATGATCCAGCTTTGCCTTGTTTAAAGTCAGTCATTGCCTTTCTTGCAGATGCCTTTTATGATCTGCTACATTTATCTGCTTGGTCTTTGGCTGCTTCTACAGTGGCTTGGCGTTGGCTGTGGCTCAGTCATTGGAATGCAGATGCTGCTTCCAAGTCCTGTCTTGCCAAGCTTCCTTTTAAGGGCTGCCTTCTTTTGGTTAGGATTTGGCAAAACTTGCGAAGGATTTGGGGGAAGTCGAGCCTCAATATTTGCTGGAGGATAAGCCCATATCCAATTTTCATCTTCCTGCCACGTCATTGTTCGCATCCTCATCTTATTGAGTCCACTTCAGAGACATTTGTTGCTACCAGCATGGAAAATCCAGTGGTTCTTTGAATAGGTCTGGTTCTGAGCCTCAGTTCTTTTGGGATATCCATCGCAATTGGGACAATTTCTCCTCATCCAACAAGTTTTCTGGTTCCGCCAAATCTTCCTGTTGATGGTTGCCAGGTCCGTTCTGGGGTGCATCCTGTAGGTGGATGCTTGCAGTATTTTTCCCGCGAATGGACCCAGATAACATCAGATTGGTGGGTGCCTGAGGTAGTAAAACAGGGTTATGTTCTCAGCTTCACAGAGCCCATGCCGAATGTCTGTCTTATCTCTTCATGTTCTGCGGGCAAGGCAGCAGCTGTATGCCTGACTTTCCAATACCACCTTCAGCTCAATGCGGTTTGCCCAGTCCCTCCCTCAGGGGTTCTGGTCACTATTCCATTAAGTTGTCATCCCCAAGAAGGACAGCTCCTTCCATCTTGTCCTGGACCTCAAGGGACTCAATTGCTGTCTTCAGGTGCTGCGGTTCCGGATGGAAACCCTCGGGACAGTCAGTCATGCTGTTCGGCAAGATGACTTTCTCGCATTCCTGGACCTGGCGGAAGCATATTTTCACATTTCAATCTGCCAAGATCATCAGCAGTATTTGTTTCACAGTCCTCTGTCAACATTATCAGTTTTGTGCCCTGCCCTTTGGTCTTGCCACAGCTCCTCGCACTTTCTCCAAGGTGATGGTAGTAGTGGCAGCTTCCCTGCGGCTCCAAGGTATTTGGGTTCATCCTTATCTAGACAATTGGTTGATAAGAGCAATGAGTTTCGAGGAGAATACTCCTGCAGTCTCGCAGGTCCTTTCCTTTCTGGAACATCTCGGCTGGGTGGTCAATTTATGCCAAAAGCAATCTGTGCCCAGTTCACTCTCTGGAATTCCTTGTGCCTGCTTTGAAATGAGTGGGTGGTGTCTTTCACTCTTACGACAGATGCAAGAAGCTCTGTGTTCAGGTCCATGCCTTCCGGTGCTTGGGAGCTCCCACTGCCTAGGATTACCTACAGTTCTTTGGCACCTGGTCTCGGTGTAGTCCCCTGAACCATGCTCACATGCATCTGCTTCAGTGCTCTCTCCTGTCACGCTGGTTCCCATCCATCCAGGACTATCGGATTAGTCTACCCCTTTTTTCAGTGGTTCGCTGCAGTCTTCACAGGTGGCTTTGTCCTCATCACTTGTTGAAGGGCATTCCCTTGGAAATTTTGTGTTGGGTGGTGATCACTACAGACACCAGGGACAAGTAGTGCAGGCATCTTGGTCCATTCAAGAAACCTCTTGGACCATCAATCACCTCAAGACCCCGGGCTGTTCATCTAACTCTACTCTTCTTTTCATCCCACCTCCCACCTCCAGTCAGAAGAGTACTTTCCGACAAGTCCACCACTGTGACTTATCTCAACAGATAGGGTTTGACCAGATGTCCCGTAGTGGCCCTGGAAATGAGTCTATTTCCTCAAGCATAATCCAGCCTCCTGGCTCTTTCTCCGCAGCACATTGCAGGAATGGAGAACATTCAAGCGGATTTCCTGAGTCATCATATCCTGAACCCCAGCAACTGGGACCTGGCTCCGTGTGCATTTGCAAACATTGTGCATCAGTGGGGGGGTCATCCAACTCTAGACCTATTGGATACCTCATTCAGTACCAAGATTTATTTATTTATTTTTATTTTATTTGCTTACATTTTTATACCTTCCATAGATCAGTGGCGATTTACATTTATAACAATGAACTTTAACAATAACAGTTACATATAACAAGGTTTAGAACTTTATACATAGAACAGATTGAGTGAGGGCATGCTTCTAAACTCTTTACATGCAGCAGTACATGGAAGACTGCTAAAACTATTTACAGAGCATTTACAGTAGTGTTCTTACTGCCAACAGCTTCTTGGTACAAGTAACAACTAGCAAATTAGTTGAGAGGGGAGGGGTAGAAGGAAAGGAGATAGCATTGGAGGGAGGCGAGAGGAAAAAGGGTGGGGGAAAGAGAGTGGTCTAGGTATTGTAGTATTCTCGAAAGAGGTAAGTTTTTAGACCCTTGCAGAATGATTGAAGGTCCTTGTTTCCTCTTAGTGTATCTGGAAGGTTATTCCATTGGAGGGGTGCCATATATGTGAATGCTCTGTTACTCGTAGATTTTTTGGTGTTGCATATAGTGTGTGATACATTTACTATGTTTTGGTTGGGGGTTCTTATGTTTCTATTAGGGGGTTGAATTTTGATGAGTGTGGAAAGGTGAGATGGGGCTACATAATATATTAATTTGAACGTCGTCATTATTATCTTGTAACATACTCTAGCTTGGATGGGGAGACAGTGGAGCGCCATTAGGATGGGTATGATATGATGTGAGAGCCTTGATTTCATTATGATTCTCGCCGTTACATTCTCTGCCAATTGAAGAATGTTTAGTGTTTTTTAGGGATTCCTTGTAGTAGGCCATTGCAGTAGTCCAATTGCAGAGTTATAAGCGCTTGAACTACTGTTCTGAAGTCAGACAACTCTATGAGGTTTCGTAGCGGTTGTAAAATTCTTAGCTTGTAGAATATTGTTCTGCTTAATGACCTCAGATGGGTCTCCGTACTGAGCATTTTATCAAGTGAAACCTCTAGGTATTTTATTTCCTGTTTGACGTTGAATAGATTGTTGTAGGGGGATTGAATTCAGGTTTTTTTGTGATGAACATTACCTCTTTTTCAGTTGTTGAAAGGAACCAAACTCTCCCAGCCAAGATGCTCTAGTTCAGGCCTGGCCTTCAAACCAGCTTCTCTAGTTTCCTTAGTCACTAATCGGCTGTGTACTCCATCGGATAGAGTCACATTTCGGACGGGTAATGATGGTGGCCCCGGATTGGCCGCTGCATCCATAGTATGCTGATCTCCTCTGCCTCCTGCAGGAGGTGCCCCTACCCCTCAGTATCAGGAAATGTTCCCTGTTTCAGGGGTCATTTCTTATGGATGATCCGGCTCCTTACTTTCTTATGGCTTGGCTATTGAGCGGTGTCACTTGCATCATAAAGGTTACTCGCCACAAGTAGTGGCCACTCTTACAGGCTCGACTGTCTTCTCCCTCATTTATTTAACATTTTTTATATACCGCCTTTCTGATTCTCAAGGCGGTTTACAGTGAGCATAATTTTGCTTAAATGGAACTTATCTTCAGAACTACTTAAAATGTTATCTGTAAGCACTGTTGATATCTGACATTGTAACTATTTACATGGGGGGTTGAGCTCTTGCAGAATTTTAGGGTTTTACCAGTTTTCTAAATGCTGCAATAGTCAGTCCAATTACTTACTCATATGCCTATGTTCAGATCTGGCATCTTTTTTTTTTTTCTTCTTCGTGTTCTAAGAGATCCCTCTCCCCTTGGCGAGTTAATATTCCAGACATTCCTTCCTTCCTTCCTTCAGGATGGATTTGATAAGGCTCTCGCTCTTCAAAGGTGCATATTGTGGCCTTGACATGCTTTTGGGGGCCTCTCCATGGGCAGTCTCTTACTTCTCATGTAGATGTTTCCCATTTTCTGTGGGGCATTTGCTCCCTGAGGCCCCCCATTTGTCCAATTGTCCCTTCTTGGGATCTGTCCTTAGTGCTTTGAGTGCTCACCCGTGCCTCGTTTGAGCCTCTTCATTAGGGCATCTCTCAAAACTGATTTTCTTATAGCAGTTGCTTCAGCATGGTGCCTTTCGGCGCTCCAGGATCTTTTTCTGTCTTTACCCCGGAGGGGGTTGCCATTTGAACAGTGTTGTCTTTTCTGCATGAGATCCTTTTTGGATTTTCATATCAACCAATCTGTTGTGCTTGCTTACTTTTTTAAGGAGCAGTCTTCAGGTGACAACAGAGTCCTTCACCTGTTGGATGTTGGTAGGGCGTTATGCCATTACCTCAAACTCACTAATACGTTCAGTTTCTCTCATCTTTTTGTCCTGGTCTCTGGTCCATGAAAAGGAGTGGCCACTTCCAAAGCGACCATTGCGCACTGGATCAAGCAGACCACTGAGTCAGCTTATATTTTATTGAACAAACCTGTGCCCATAGGTCTTCGGGCACATTCTATGTTGGCCCAGGCTACCTCCTGGGCAGAATGCGCTCACGCGTAGTTCAAGTAGATATTTGCAGGGTGGCCACTTGGTCCTCCCTCTCTACTTTTGCACGTCACTATCACTTGGATGTCCAAGCTCGAGAAGCAGCTTGCATCAGAACCTCTGTATTGGCTGCAGCTGTTTCTTCCCACTCTGGAGTGGTTTAGCTATGGTACTTCCCTCTAGCCTGTGAGTCTGGACTGGTCTAGCAGGATGTATTTGGAAGGAGAAATTTTACTTAGTGATTTCTTTTCCTGGAATCCTGCTAGATCAGTCCAGGCCCCTCCCCCTCTAAACTGTTTAGTTTGTCGCCTAGCTAAGACTCCTTACATATTGGTAACATTGTCGTACTTTGCCATGTACATATTACTTTGGCCTGTGGGTCGTGTTTCACATTCTTCAATTTAGCTTGTTATAAGAGTTTTGTCCATTTTTGGTCTGGTTTTGTGCTTCCTTGGCTGTGTGAACTCTGCTGCTTGCTATGGGTATACTGAAGCTCCCCGTGGGGGATGGGTTTTTATACCAAGGGTGATGTCACAAACATTTGGGAAGTTTTCTCTCACCATCTGCTGGCAGGGGAGGACACAACCACTAGTCTGGACTGAGCTCCTTATCTCCATTCCCCCCTCTAAACCCACTTCCACCTTCTTCCCTTCTCTATTTCTGTGGATTATACTATACTCCTCCGTTTCCTCAGATCACAACCTTGGGGGTCATCTTTGACTCTACTCTCTCTTTCTCTGCACACATCCAACAGATAACTAAAACCTGTTGCTTCTTTCTCTATAACATAAGAAGAGACAAATTTTGCCATTCTACACACACTATAAGACACTTATCCACTCTTTAGTCACCTCCTGTCTAGATTATTGCAACCTCCTCCTTGCTGGTCTCCCTCTGAATCATCTCTCGCCTTCAATCTGTTCAAAACTCAGCTGCACGGCTAATCTTCCACCAGCCTCGATATGTACATTGTCATAAGGAACAAGAATCAGAGCCCATGGAAACAGGGACTTCATATCAGAATGAATGCATGTTTGACAGCTCAGAGCAAAACAGAGAGAAGGGTTGGCATAGAAACCCCAAACAAATGAGGTCACTCAGTGCTAGGGAACGCCCGAGCCAAGAGCTAACACATGGCTCATTAGCAAAAGAGAAACAGCTGATGGGGGCGGAGTTTCAGCCACCGGGAAAAGCAACACAGTTAAAAATCCTCTAGTTAGGGGAGAGGAGAGAACTGGGGCAGGAACCAGGAGAGCAAGAACCACGACAGACAGAATAAGGTCTGAGAGGACGGAAAGGATTGAATGGCATGAGAAAGGGGAAAAAGGTGAAAGACAGGATAAGAGAAGGGAGGAAAAACCCTATCTTACCTGGGAAGGCTCATCTAGAGAAGGGAGCTGTGAAAGCCACGCTGACTCCAGGAAGCAGGCAATTCCACGACGGAGAAAGCAATACACGGCTGGGCAAAGCACAGAGTAACTCCACTCTCCTAAAGGCAAGCAATACCTTTTAAATCCCCTGAGAAGACAGTCTCAGTCCTCTAGCACTAAATATAGTGGAAGGGAAACTTGTTGTTCTGAAGAGGAGTTTTTGCCTGTAAGAAACCCTAGGCAAACTAAAAGGAAAGAGTTTTACAGGGAGCCATATTATAGCCAAGAAAGGTCCCTGGATAAGCAGTGGCTGGAAGACAGAAGAATATTTCCAGATAGCTTTGCAGAGGAGTTTGATAATAGCCCTTGTACGTATCAAGAGTTGTGTGAGAGAGCTGACCGAGAGCTTTATGCAAAACACCTGAGTTCAGCTAAACTGTTGGGGGATGGGAACACTGTGAATGAGCAAAGGGCAGAGTTCTCCCCGGAGGAAGTTGAGGATAACGTGCATGAAATGCAATGTGAATTTTATCCAACTTCAGACACTGAAACCTATATGGACTGTACGTACACGGTATCAGATAATATACAATCCTTGTGCTAGTCTTGCTATAACCACTGCTGCAGGAGAAAAACAGTCCAAAAGCAAGTTTGGAGGAAAACCGTTTTTGTATTTCATTTTTCTGTTAAGCTGAAGATAAGCATTGCCTAAGTTGTTTGGTTCCTTTGTTACCTTATACCAGAAGTATGGACTTTTCTGTTGTGATGTTCTAAAGGTCAAAATTCCAACCCTGGGAAGGGAATAAATCCATTTTGAAACCTTACCATTCGTGTACACAACTATTTTTCTTTAAGCCACGGAACTACAATTCCCAGGAGGCTTTGCAAAGCCTCAAATTCAAGTTCACAAGCTTAAGGAACACATCACCCCACTCGCTTTACCCACGCTGAGGCCTCTGGGAGAGAGGGGCGGTGACAACATATAACCCCTCTTCTCTAGTCACTGCACTGGCTCCCTATCCGTTTCCATATCCAGTTCAAACTTCTCCTACTGACCTATAAGAGCATTCACTCTGGAGCTACTCACTACCTTTCCTCTCTTAACCCCCCCCCCGTCCCCCCTCCCCCGGGGAACTCGGCTCTTCTGCATTCACTCTGCAGCTCCTCACTGCCTTTCCTCTCTTAACTCTCCCTACACCGTCCCCCCCCCCCCCCAGGGAACTCGGCTCTTCTGCATTCACTCTGCAGCTCCTCACTACCTTTCCTCTCTTAACTCTCCCTACACCGTCGTCGTCCCCCCGTCCCCCAGGGAACTCAGCTCTTCTGCATTCACTCTGCAGCTACTCACTACCTTTCCTCTCTTAACTCTCCCTACACCATTTCTCGGGATCTCCGCTCTTCTGGCAAGAATCCTTCTATCTGTGCCTTCTCTTCTACTGCCACCTCCAGACTTTGATCCTTTCATCTTGCTGCTGCTTATCCCTGGAACGAACTACTTGAGTGTCTGCGGCAGGCTTCATCTTTAGCCCTTTTCAAATCCAGGCTGAAAACTCACCTATTCAAGGCCGCTTTTGGATCCTGATTTATTTCCTTATTCCCCTAGATAGCTACGTATTGTGGTAAGGAGAGTGCAGCCCAGCCAGGAAAAAGTGAAAAAAGGAAGAATTTTTCCTCTTTGCAGGGGATGGATACACAGGATCACATAGTCCACAGCAGAAGCCTGGAGAGAAACCTAGAGGGCAGACCTAGCTGTAAGCCACGCTCACACTCCAGGTCAGCCACAGATAGGAGTGGGAGGTACAGAAGGGCGGAGCCAGGAAGGGAGTTGCCCTGCTCAGTGTTTGAAAGGGAGCAAACAAACACTAGAGATAGAGTTGATTGGAAGCATGGTTCAGGAGTTGGTTCGAGTGCTGGTTGGAAGCATGGTGAGAAGCATGGTTGGAGACAGTTCCAGTTGCAGTGGCAGTTGCTGTTGGAGTTGCAGTCCAGGCCTAAGTGGGAGTTGCAGCTCAGGTTCCAGAAGGTACAGAGGGAACAGCCCTGTAGCCAAAAGGAGCAGCAGAGAAAGGAACCGCTATAAAGACAACCAGAGAAGGTACAAAGGAAGCCACCATACTCAGCACAGTAGCCACAGAGGACACAGGGAAGGTTCCAGGGGGAGAACCACCTACCCTAGCAAGAGAGTGGGAAAGTTTTACCACAAGTCTCTGCCCTACGCTGAGGCAGAGGGAGACCTGACTGGCCAAAGCTCTAACCAGGAGAATACTGCACAAGAAGCCCAAGGTAGGAGAAGGGAGGCAATAAGGCCTTCAAAGTGTGTTTTCTCTTCTGACTCTGAAACTGTTATACCCCAGATAACACAGCGCAGAAAGAAATGTTTCACCAGGAAGGTTAAGCAAGAGCACCCCATAGAGACCTGCCCAGAGAAGGGAAGGCAAGAAAGTGGGAGAGGTTGTTTGACCTGTTAAAAACTCTAAAGCAGAAAGTTCCTGAGCGGTACCAAGCAGAACCCTGCTACAGCTCAGCTGAGAGTATGGAGCTTGAAGCCAAGGAGGCTGATGTAAATTCAAATGTCTCAGAGATGGAATGCGATGCCTGCACTAAGGTAAATTAATGTGAGCCAGAAACACTTGATATTTGAATTCGCTGTTTTGTTTTGGACATTTGTTACTGGAGAAGTTATCCATTATTTTCTTTTGTCTGGAGAGTAAATGTGTTTGAAGAAATTGTATCCACTTACCTGCAAGGAAGCTGAATAAATTCCTGTGCGCTTTTATAAATCCACTCGGTTCATTATTCCTCACACAACTACAACCTTAGGAAATAGAAGAGGTGGTCACCCGTCCCTACTAGGCGGCCGCCTGGTAGGGGCGCGAGCGCCACAGTATGTCTTGTTTAAGTGCCATCAAGTTAATGCTCACTCCTGGTGACCCAGCAGCCACTGGGTTTTCTTGGCAAGATATAACTGAAAGTAGATTGCTAGGCCTTTTCTTCTGAGGCAAGGGAGGGTAAAGTGACTTGCCCAAGGTCACAAGGAGTGCCAGTGGGAACTGAACCCCAGTCTCCTGGGTGTTGGGCTGTTGCTAATCCTCCACATGTATGCCTTGTAGCACTATACAAATGATTAGTAGTACTAGTAGCCCCCCAAACCATAAGAACATAAGATATGCCATACTGGGTCAGACCAAGGTCCATCAAGCCCAGTATCCTGTTTCCAACAGTGGCCAATCTAGGTCATATGTACCTAGCAGTTTCCCCAAGGGACACAGGTTCCGCAATGCTTGTACTGGGTCAAGCATTGATATCCTGGGTCCCTTCTTAATAATGGTTTATGGACCTTTCCTCCAGGAACTTGTCCAAACCTTTTTTAAACCCAGCTACACTAATAGCCTTTACTACATCCTCCAGTAACAAATTCCAGAGTTTGGTTACACGTAGAGTGAAAAAATATTTTCTTTTATTAGTCTTAAATAGTTTACCCTGTAGCTTCATTGCATGCCCCCTAGTCTTTCTATATTCTGATAACGTAAACAATCGATCTACGTTTACCCGTTCCACTCCGTTCATTAATTTATAGACTTCTATCATATCTCCCCTCAGCCGTCTCTTTTCCAGGTTAAAGAGCCCTTACCTTTTTAGCCTTTCCTCATAGGAGTATCCTTCCATCCCCTTTACCATTTTGGTGGCTCTTCTCTGAACCTTTTCTAATAACGCTATATCCTTTTTAAGATACGGCGACCAGAATTGCACACAATATTCAAGGTGCGGTCTCACCATGGAACGATACAGAGGCATTATAATATCTTTTGTTTTATTTTCCATTCCTTATGATACCTAGCATTCTATTTGCTTTCTTGGCCGCCGCTGCACACTGGGCCGAGGGTTTTTTTTTTTTTAAAATATATATTTAAATTTTATTAAAGAATAAAGAAACATTACAAATTATGAACAAACCTTATCAAGAGGATGGGAACAACCCTACCTCCATAAAAAATTTCTAAAATAAGAAACAATATTTTATTTTATAGTCCACATCCAGGAGCAGTCCAAAACAGATAGAAAAAAAAAAAATAAACCCACCATGACCAGACCTGGTAACCCTAGCACAAAACAAGGATTTACATTAAAGAAACAAAGATAAAGACAAGAATTACAGATGACTCAACCTTTTACCCTTCAAAAATTCCAAAAGGTGCGCAACTTCATGAAAAATATAGCGAGTTCCTTGATAGATAATATGGCACCTGCAGGGAAATTTCAGGTAAAATAATGCTCCCAGGGCCAAAATGCGTGGGCGAATCTCCAAAAAGGCTCTTCGCCTTCGCTGAGTGGCCCTCGAGACATCAGGAAAAATTTGTATGGCAGAGCCACAAAACATCTCAAACTTTTTCTTGAAGTATGCACGAAATATTCTCTGTCTGTCCAGATCAGAAGCCACCGTAACCAACAACGTGGCTCTCGTGGGAATGTCATCATGAGAGGATTCCAAAAATGCGGAAATATTTAAAGAGGCCGAACCCTTGGGTTCTCCCTCAACTCGTCCTTCCTGAGGCTCAGCCTGGAGGGCCGTGTCTCTGGAAGGAAGATAATAAATATTAGACAGGGAAATAGCTTCAGCATCCGAAATCATCAATACTTCTTTCAAATATTTATGAAACAGCATAAGAGGTGCCAAATAATGCGTTTTAGGGAAGTTCAACAGTCTGAGATTCTTGGAACGCAAGGAGTTCTCAAGAACTTCATGCTGAGAACGTAAAGAGGTAACATCCTGTACCAAGGAAGTAACGACTGTCTGCTGAGGAGAGAAGCGAGTCTCAAAAGAGTCAATGCTTTTCTCTACAGCAGACAGCCGGGACTCCTGATCTGAAAGCTTTACAACAGTTTCTTTCGAGAAAATAGAAATCTTTTGAAGAGACGAATCCAAAGCTGATTCCATTCTCGATAACATAGTCCAAACATCTTGGGCCGAGGGTTTTAACATGTTATCCACAATGACGCCTAAATCTTTTTCCTGGGTGGTGGTTCCTAATGTGGAACCTTGCATCGTGTAACCATAGTTTGGCTTGTTCTTCCCTAGCTGCATAACTTTGCCCTTGTCCACATTAAATTTTTTCTGCCATTTCGATGCCCAGTCTTCTAATTTATCAAGATCCTCTTGCAATTTTCCACAATCCTCTTTGGTTTTAACAACTTTGAATAGTTTTGTGTCATCTGCAAATTTGATAACCTCACTCGTTGTTCCACTTTCCAGGTCATTTATGAATATGTCAAAAAGCAGCGGATCCAGCACAGATCCCTGGGGTACACCACTATTCACTTTTCTCCATTAGGAAAATTGGCCATTTAGCCCTACCCTCTGCTTTCTATCTTTTAACCAGTTCCCGATCCACAGTAGTTCACAGCCTCCTATCCCATGACTCTTTATTTATTTATTTATCCATTCTTTATATACTGCGCTATTCAAAGTCAGTGTGGTTTACATAAAACATAACATTTGCATTACATCAGAACAGTGATATCAATGCTTACATTGTAACAGGGAAATCAACTTGGATTGAACGGGGAAGAGGAGACTAATAAGCTATTGACAGGGTTAAATAGCAGAGTTAAAATAGGAGTATAAACTATTTACATATTTACAGGATGGAATTAAATAGTGTAGGAATGTGGAGACGGTGAGATGTACCCGACATGATGGGTAGGTATATTCTTGGTTATGAGGCAGGTTGTGAGAGTAAAGGCATGGTTGAAAGGATGTTAGTGTGGAGGGGGGTTAATGAGGTGAGAGAAATGAAGGAGGAATAAATGATGCTTTAAAGCTTTTCTGAATTGGGGAAGGTCCCTAATTGCTCGGAGGTGTGGGGGGAGGCTGTTCCAGATTCTTGGGGCGTAGAAAGTAAAGGCTCTGTTCCTAGTTAGTTGATTACACTTTATGGATTCACGGGGGATAGTAAGGGAGTTGGCGGTTGCTGATCTTCTCAGTCTGATGTTAGGATTGATTGTAAGGAGTGTTGAGATGGATGACGGAGACAATTGAGGTTATCAGTAGAGCTTTGTAAGTAAGTCTACTGTGCAGCGGTAACCAATGGAGTTCCATCAATATGGGCGTAATGTGATCATTTCTGGCTGTGCCGCTTAGAATGCGTGCTGCTGCATTCATGGCCATTTGGAGCGGGTTAAGGGTGCTCTTAGGGAGACCATGAAGGATTACGTTCGCGTAATCAAAATGAGGGATTACCAGTGCCTGGAAGATAGTTCTGAAGTCTTGTGGTGCTAATAGGGGTTTGAGGTGCCTTAAAGTCAAAATTTTGTTGTAGACGGATTTGGTCATGTTCTTTATGTGCTCTTTAAAGTTAAATTGGTTGTCGAGTGTGACTCCCAAATACCATATGGCAGATCTGCATGGGAGTTCTGCATCGCGTACTTTCAAGGTGGCAGGGGGGGGGGGGAAGTTCTTGTTCCTGGAGATAAATAATACCTCCGTCGTCTTGAAGTTTATCCTCAAATTCTGGGATAAGAGCCAGTCAGTAATGGCGTTGAAGCAGTCGACTAGTTTGGAGATGTCAGGATGCATAATTTTAACCGGGGTGAACAGTAGGACATCGTCTGCGTAGATTAGGCTGAGGATGCCAAATGAACAGATAATGTTGCAAATCGGCTGCATATAGATGTTAAAAAGTAAGGCAGATAGGGAGGAGCCCTGGGGGACTCCCTGCTGTTGCTGGAAAGGCTCCGATGTTGATGTTCCTACTCGGACGTATTGCAGACGATTAGATAGGTAAGATTTGCACCATTCCCATGCAAGTCCTTGAATTCCTTTTTCTTGAAGTCTGGAGAGGAGTAAATCATGGTTGACAGAGTCGAAAGCCGCGGCTATATCGAGGAAGATTAGAATGAACCCATCTTCAATGTTATCTATGCCTCTGGATAACGTGTTGGAGAGTATGGTAAGTAATGTTTCCACACCATGTGCTTCCCGGAATCCGTGTTGATAAGGGTCGAGAGGGGCAGCTGTATCAATATGTTGTTGCATCTGTATTTGAACAACTTTTTCTATGAGTTTAGCCAGTAGAGGTATGCTTGAAATCAGGCGATATGATTCCGTTTTGGAAGGATCCAGGCGATTGTTTTTGAGGAGAGGACGGATTGAGGTTTGTTTAAGCGAAGTAGGGAAAACTCCAGATGTAAAAGATAGCTTCATGATGTGAGCTAGGGTAGGACTGAGTTCTTTGCGCAGCGTCCTGATCCAGTAGGCCGGACAGGGGTCATTAGGTGCTGTAGTAGTGTTGATCGAGGAGATAAGGTCAGAAATGTATCTCTCTGCTGGGGGGTAAATTCTATTAAAGAAGACTGCGTGATAGGTGAGAGGCTAGGTATGGGGGCTAATGACAGCATTTGTTGTAAGGGTTTTGAACTGGAGGTAGCTAGAATATAATTGCGGATGAATTGTGGCTGTTTGGGGCGCAGGTGTGACTTTGGTGAGGGTTTTGACTATGCTGAAGAGGTCTCATGCTTTGTTGATCGAGCGGAGGAGAAGTTCGGTGTGGTATTCTCTCCTCTTTTCAGCTATGAGCTCCCTGTGCTGCTTCAGGAGGTTGTTGTAAGATGCTTGATCTTCAGTAGAGCGGGAGTGGCGCCATTTTCTTTCATGCCTCCTTAGGAGCAGAAGGGAAGATTTCAACTCGGCAGAATACCATGGAGCTTGTTTTCTGATCTTCGGAGGGTAATTGGGGGTAGTAGACATGATTGAGGGGGGAGGTTGTGAGCATGACTTCAAAGTGTTGTTCCATAGGTCAATCATATCGTCTAGATTTGATGCAGGCTGTTGGAGCGCTGGGAGGACCTTATTGACAAACTCTTCTATATTC
This sequence comes from Ichthyophis bannanicus, assembly GCA_033557465.1. NCBI lineage: Eukaryota > Metazoa > Chordata > Amphibia > Gymnophiona > Ichthyophiidae > Ichthyophis > Ichthyophis bannanicus. The sequence continues at coordinate 116,828,563 of CM066046.1, read as the reverse complement.
AAAGGTCTGGAGTGGAAGGCCTTTTTTGTGGGGGCTGTTTCTGTGGAGGCAGGTGGGGCATGAGGTTGATGAGAAGGAAGTTGAAAGGTGAGGAGATTGTGGTCTGACCACGGCACCGGGGTGAATGTGAGTTGGGGATTGTAGTTCACCTCAGACCTAGGGGCGAAGATGAGGTCGAGAGTATTACCCTTAAGATGGGTAGGGGCGTTGACCAACTGTGTGTAGTTGAGATCATCCATGGCTTCGAGGAAGGTGCTCGAGTGGGTGGGTTGAAGGGATGATAAGTTAGTCACCGATTAACCAATTGGGCTTCTGGGGACTCTCAGGGTTACAGGCCAAGTCTATTATGTTGGTAAGGTCTTCTGTAGGGGATGAGGGGGCTCTATATATGAGATTAATGGTGATGTGATTGTTGGCTATGGTCACTATATCTAAGTGTTTAAAGAAGAACCTCTCTCCAATTCCAGCTCCTATCCTCCAGGAGTCTTAGTTTTGCCAAAAGTCTCTGAGGGACCTTGTCAAAGGCTTTCTGAAAGGCCAGATACACTATATCAACCGACTCGCCTTTGTCCACCTGTTTATTCACACTTTCAAAAAAACATAACAGATTGGTAAGACAAGATGTTCCTTGTCTAAAGCCATGTTGGCTGTCTCCCATGAGGCCATGACTATCTGCATGCTGAGTAATTTTATTCTTTGTGATGGTTTCTACCATTTTTCCCGGCACTGACTTCAGGCTCACCAGTCTGTAGTTTCCCGGATTACCCCGGGACCCTTTTTAAAAATTGGTGTTACATTGGCGATCCTCCAATCTTCAGGCATATCCATTATCCCATGTCTTTCTCATAGCCCCCCCCCCAACCGTTATCCAGTGTTTCTCACACACAGACCCCCCCCAGCCATCATCCATTCTCGCTCTCTTGGCCCCCCAACCATTATTCAATGTCTCTCTTGTAGCCTGCCTAAACATCATCCGGTGTCTTGCTCATAGCCCCCCAAACATTATCCAATGTCTATCTCTCTCAGCCCCAACCAACATGGGTAATAGGGCGGTCTGAGACATGGGTAATAGGGCGGTCTGAGAGGGAGAGAGTGGATAATGCATACAGAATATTTGTAGGGAAAACCTCAAGTGAGGAGTCATGCTGTCCAGCTGTGAAACATTTGTTACAGCCTATAAAAAGAGCTAGAAAATCCAGGACAAATAGAGAGCTGATGTCTGCCTGGCCAGCGCGTGAGGGGTCCAAGCTTTTCTCCAGCCTTCACTGTGGCTCTACCAGCTAATGATAAAGGGGCTGCGATGATGTCGGAGTTTGGTGATGCATTGTTCTGTTGTCATATCAACTGTTGTGTTGTCATTGTAATGTCACTAAATTAAGGGGTAGGAGTGCGCAAGTTGGTTTGGTGGGGAGCAAATGTTATGTGGTCAGGGGTCATGATGGTCAGGGGGACTTGATCACGGGTGAAATTAGTTTTATGGACATGCTGGGTGAACAGAAGTTTTTAATTCCTTCTGGAATACTTGGAGGTCTTTAATTTTTCTCAGGCTTCCTGGGAGGGTATTCCATTGTGCAGGTGCAACAAATGAAACACACTGTTACTTATCTGTTTCGTTTTTCTAATCAATGTAGGGGCTAAAAGAGTGTTATGGTTCTTAAATTTTCTAGCTCTATTTTGAGGGGGCGTTTGGATTAAAGTTGAGAGATGAGAAGGTGATATATTGTTTGATTAGTTTAACCGTGGTTAGTATCGGATGGAGAGAGTACAATATGGGAGTAATGTGATCGGATAGTCCAGATAGTCGGTGACATTTTGGGCCATTTGGAGTATGTTTAAGTTTTTTTTTTTTAGTTGTGCCTTGAAGTATTCTATTACAGAAATTGAAATGAGGCGTGATTAATGCTTGGACTATGGTTCTGAAGTAATCTATATCAAAAAGGAGTCCGAGTTGCTGAATGGTCCTTAATTTAAAGATGATTGTTCTAGCTGTCTGTTTTATGTGGGCAGTCAATTTAGGAGTCACCCTTGATAAGACCCTTAAGTATTTCACCTCCTGTTTAACTGGTAAAGTGATGTTTTGCAGACTGATTCCGGAGGGGGGTTGAAGTCGGGGTTTCTTGAAGTGAACAAGACTTCAGTTTTATTGAATGAAATTGAAGGACATATTTTTTGAATGGAGCCAGTTTTCGGCTTCAGTTAGGCAAGCTGCTAGATTGTCATAATTGGGGTTTACGATGTTGAATGAGGAGTACAATATGATATCTGCGTATGTGATATCTTATATTGTGCTTCTTAAAAATAGAACATATGGTCACCATTGAGCCAAGGGAGAGGATATTAATTCAGTAATGGAAGAGTGAAGAATGAATGTAGATGATGTGTTGAAAATGAGAGTGGGCGGGATGGGTGAGAGGGAGGTGGGTAAGGGGATGATATTTATTTATTCATATAAAATTTCTCTAGAATCTTTTATAACATTTATATATATTTATATTTATATAGTCTAAGTTGAATTTGTAATATCTGTAATTCTCTGAAATTCTTATTAAAAAGTTCAAATGAGGGGGAATAGAGCATATGGGCTGAAGATATAAGTTAAACGAGTGCAGAGCCTTGTGGGATTCCTTGTTCTTGAAGGAAGGGTGGTGATGGATCTTGGTTTATTTGTACATATTGAACGCGGCTAGATAAATATGATTTAAACCAATCGAGGGTTATCCCTTTTATACCTAATTGGCTTTGAGATGAGAATGTTATGATTTACATTATCCTTGTTTTTCTCGACATCTCCTCTGCATTTGACAAAGACTTGTTTAATGTTGTCCATACCTTGTATGAGAGTGTCAGAAGGCCAAGAGGAGGGTTTCGACACGGTGAAAAGGAGAAACCCGTATTGATGCTCATCTAATAGTGCTGTTGTATCTATAAAGTCCTCTAGCTGGAGTTGAACAATTTTCTCGATTTTTGCCAGAAAAGAGATACTCAAACTTCAAAAAATATTTTTGCTCAATTAACTCACATAAAAAAATACTGTAATTTTTTAAGGAAATGGGTCTCAGATTGAATGGGGAAGAGTCATATCAGGCACAACCTTAAGACTACAATCACCTTCGTTACATCAAGGATCCAAAAATTCCCTTCACAAAAGTTGTAAACACTCATAAGTGCAGTCACTGTTTAACTTTTCAATGCTTTCACTGTCCAAGCAAAACTAAGCTGTAGGCAGAAGCAAGACTCGTAAAACCATGTAAAAAATAGCAAAATAGCTTATCTGAAAAGACGGTTTGAGTCAAGATGCAGCACATAGCTCCCAACGCTAATCTCAAGCGCTGATGGGTTTCACCGCTCATGCGGTTTCTTCAGGGGAGTTCAGCTTGTTGGCACGCAGCAACGATTCTGCTCGACACATACTAAAAATCCAAAAACAAAAATCAGTATTTTTCGTAATTTCAATGATTTCTGACATTTATTATAGTAAAAAAACCAACACAATGTACTGTGATAAGGAAGCTTATCATAGCTCAGGTAGGAGCTATAGAAATGATGATGTGACTCTGAACAAGCAACCTGTCAGTTCTGGTAGAAGTAAGAAAACACAGTTTTCACATAAAAGACTACCAGTCCCAGAATGCACCAGGTTTCCAGCAGCCATGAGGGGGGCTGAAGTGAGAAAACGTGTGTGCAATCAAGAGAGCTATGAGGTAATCCCTAAGCACTCATCTCAAAGGGCAGGGCATGATTCAACACAGCTGCGCTGTGTTAGGGAGGAGCACACATTAGGACAGAATAAGAATAGAGCTTATTCTACCGATAATGGCTACAGAGAGATACAGCAACAGCTTCAAGCTCAAGCATCAACATCATCTCGAGAAGCAGAAGCCAAGCCAAGCGGATAGAGAGAGAAGGAAACTCTCTGGAAGGAAGAGAAGAAAGGCCATTGGCAGGTCTGGGAGAGTCCAAGGCAGTACCTATACTGGGAGGTATTCCAAATGCCAGCAGAGTCCATTGGACTGGAGTCAGCCAGAGGAATGGAATGGCAGAGATAGGAATCACCAGTGGCTACCTGGAAGAGAGAAGACTGCACGTGGAAAGGACTTTCAGACCTATGCCAGAAGGTATGTGAGGGAAGATCCAGTGTCCAGGGATCAAGATTGGAAGGCTGGACATCAGAACTGGATTACATACTGGCCAGGCTATACAGAGAGGAATTATGATAGCAGGAGAGGCTCAGGTATGAACACTGATCCAGACCCTATCTATAATAGTGAATGGCAGCAAGGGAATAAGCATTCTCATGATAGTGCCTTAATGAAAGACTCGTCTGTGCCAATGTATGATAGTGACCCTATGCTGATTGATGAAGGGGGAGTTACAGCAGATGAAACTATTGATTACATGGACTGTTCTTTATCCAAGTGCTATTGCTAGCTTTCTGTGAGCAAACACATCAGCCATCACAAAGAAACCTAACTTTGTTCTTTATTCCACTGCAAACAGCTCCTAAAGCAGGAATTTGTGTTCACACAGTAGCAGCCGGCCAGCTAAAGGGTTTCAGCTGGACAATTGATAGTAATTAAAGCTGCACCTGATTGTGTGTGTGAGCAAGGGAGAATCACTGCAGGATCTGTGTGGAAAAATAAGCAGAAGTTAACCTAACCAGCAAAGTTTATTCGTTTCTTTGTGCCTTTTTATTTGGTAATTATTTGCTAAGAAAACATTAGCTAATTGCCTGACAAGTTGAAGGTTGTTTTCTGATATGCTTTGTGACTTTGTTATTCATTTAAACACTGCAAGCAAGTAACCTCAATTATATTGCTACCAAGCATACTTGTGCTGGGTGAATTAAACCCCATCAATAAAAGAAGTATTTTATTGGCCTTACCACTGGTTTCACAACTCAATTATTGTCTTCAGCTGTGTTTGGGAGTGAATGAACTACATTACCCACAATACCTTGCAAGAATCATATGAATATATGCATCGTCAAGATTGTGTAAGTTCTCACCCTAGGCAGCCGTCTGACAGTACCTAGAGCAGGAACACACCGTGGAGCTTTCTCATGGAGCTCAGCGATGTCAGAAAAACGCCGCGCATGCGTAGCAGATTAGGCAAGACTCATTCTTATAAAAAAAGCCATGATAACTCAGACTGTTGCAACCTGATTAGCTTCATCAGGAACAATTTACTCGACCATTGACATTAAACTGCTATTGCTACACTAGCAGCCATACATCTCATACAGACTTTTTTGCCCAATAAAAACAGTCTACTCTACATCCTTAGAAAGGTCTTCATACACAGACCGCCCAGTCTATTTGAGTATTGAGATCCCCGGGGTGAGTAGATTGCAATGTATATATCCAGCGTTGCTCGCAGATTAGCAGACTTTGATCTCTGGTCTTGCCCGCAAAACCAGCCATCACTTGATCAATACAAAAACAACGAAGTTGATCAAATTCATAATGGAAAGTTAAACAATGGGCTACTATAGGCGCTTCCAATTTCTTACAACGTAAGCGACTATGATGTTCATTGATTCTAATTCGTAATGGCTGAATGGTCTTGCCAATATAGAGCAATTGACAAGGGCACTGGATAGCATATACTACATATGGAGACCCCGCAGGTGGTAAGTTTCTTCAAGGTATATGTCAATCCATGGTAAGAAAATTCAGTAAGTTCCAATGTCACGTTACAAATGCTACAACTGCCACATTTATTATGACCTTGCAGGGGATCTAACCCAGGAATAGACAAAGGTCTGAGCACCGTTGGACTCAAAAGCTCCTTCAAATTTTTGTTCCTCTGCCACACACACCGAATGGATTTGTCTTCCAGTCCAGGGATGTTGTGAAGCACATTCATATGACATTTCAGAATTTTTTTAAGATGATAGCTAAGAGGTGAAAAACGCGTTATTAAATTCACTTGATTATCATCAGAATTGCTGTTACTCCTCTCCTTCAGCAATAACAGATCTCTATTATTGAACAGCGCTCGAGTGTACGCCTGTTTTATAACTCAGGTGGGATAACCCCGATGGTAAACTCTTTTGTAAAAGCTTTGATTGAGACTTAAAATCAGTGACCTCTGAACAGTTCCGCCGATACCGAAGGAACTGTGAGAAGGGGAGACTATTCTTTAACTGGGCAAAAAAGTCTGTATGAGATGTATGGCTGCTAGTGTAGCAATAGCAGTTTAATGTCAATGGTCGAAATTGTTCCTGATGAAGCTAATCAGGTTGCAACAGCCGGAGTTATCATGGCTTTTTTATAAGAATGAGTCTTGCCTAATCTGCTACACATGCGCGGCGTTTTTCTGACATCGCTGAGCTCCATGAGAAAGCTCCACGGTGTGTTCCTGCTCTAGGTATATTGTGTTGGTTTTTTACTATAATAAATGTCAGAAATCATTGAAATTACGAAAAATACTGATTTTTGGTTTTGGATTTTTAGTATGTGTCGAGCAGAATCGTTGAAATCAATAGGGCCGCGGCTCCGATAACGATCGGAAACCGCTACCGCAGCTTTGTAAACAAGCCCCTTAAACTAATAGATGGCAAGACATAAAGCACTTGTAAGCTTTGATTTGTCTTGAGTTTAAATCTGAAAAGCTGCAATATGTTGAGAGAGAGCATTCGGTCTACAGTATATACTGTTTTTCTTTCATTGCTGGCAATAATATAAATAAATAAAAATAATGCTCAGCTAGATTTCATGGCCCCTGGATGCTGAACTGACTAGAGCTCTTTACTAAAGCTCAAAGAAACAAACAAACCAACAACAACAAAAACAAATTAAGGAAAATGCTTCTGTTTTCCTGTGAATTTCAAAGTAGAGGTTGAGAGCTCTGTCAGGACAATTGAGCATCTTGAGCCAGTAGTTATGAGACTGCAACTTGAAAATGATTTAAATCCTGAGTGAATAAGAAGAAAAAGGTAATCCTGCTTGAGTCTTATTTTTGGTATATATTATGTGTCTGTTTTTTGTCTTTGTGTATGCTATCAAGCAAAATTAAAAGGGGATTTTATCATAAAGGACATAATTATTGTTCATATTACAGAAAAACAGAGCTGTGCAACTATAGACTTATTTAGGAATTCAATAGCAATCAGAAATTAGTACCAACTCTCCAGCAACTTTTTATTTTAATTCTTAGTGATTACGACTTCTCTCTCTGGTTCAGCTGCAGATATTTAGATAAATGACATGGTAATCTGCAGTTGCCTGAAGGAGTTTGGACAAAGGAGAGACCTACTGTTTACTTTGCTCTCTGTCTTTTCAAAAAGATAACATTTAAGGGTGGTTGTAACTGTAGGTAATTTGCTTTAAAATAACTTGTTTTCAGATCAGTTTGATACCAGTCTTGAGTATAAATGTAAAAGGTTTTAATTTAAATGTGACAAAGTATTGGCATGTTTAAAAATATAAAAAGGGGGAGTATTTGCATTCCAGATGTTGTTATGTTGTTAAGTGCCGTCGAGTCGGAGTCGACTCATGGCGACCCTCTGGATAGCTATCCTAAATTGTGTTCGGTCTTCAGTCAGGCGGCTCATTGGTGACAGACTGGTACCCGTAGCTGCTGTTATTGTAGCGATCCATCTCATTGCTGGCCTTCCTCTTTTGCGTTGACCTTCTATCTTGCCAAGCATGATGTCTTTCTCTAATGATCTCTCTCTTCGCATGATGTGTCCGAAGTATGAAAGTCGAAGTCTTGTCATCTGAGCTTCTAAAGAAAGCTTAGGTTTGATCTCCTCTAGTACCGACTGGTTTGTTCTTCGGGCAGTCCATGGTATACACAGTATTCGCCGCCAGCACCATAATTCAAAGGCATCAATTTTCTTCCTGTCTGTCTTTTTCACTGTCCAGCTTTCACATCCATATGATGTTATTGAAAATACCATAGCTTGAACAAGTCGAATCTTTGTATGGAGAGAGACATCTCTGCTCTTGAGAATCTTATCTAGGTCTTTCATAGCCATTCTGCCAAGAGCAATGCGTCGTCTGATTTCTTGACTGCTTGTTGCTTCTTTATTGATAGTTGATCCAAGTAGGTTAAAGTTGTTTACGATTTCAATTTCTTCTCCTTCAACGATGAACCTGTTGATTATGCCAGTTGTCATGATCTTTGTCTTCTTTACATTAAGGTGCAGGCCCATTTTGAGACTATGTTCTTTGATTGTGAGAAGCAAATGTTTCAGATCATCTTCACTTTCAGCCAGTAATGTGGTATCATCAGCATAGCGAAGGTTGTTGATGAGTCTTCCACCAATCTTCACACCTCTGTGGTCTTCATACAGTCCTGCTTCTCTGATGATTTGTTCTGCATATAAATTAAACAGGTAGGGGGAAAGTATGCAGCCTTGTCTTACACCTTTGCTTATTTTAAACCATTCTGTTTCTCCTTGTTCCGTTCGAACTGTTGCTTCTTGATCAATGTACAGATTGCGCAAGAGAACGATCAGGTGTTCTGGTATACCCATGCTTCTTAACGTGGCCCAGAGTTTCTCATGGTTTACACAGTCAAAAGCCTTGCTATAGTCGATAAAGCACAAATAGATATCCTTTTGGTATTCTTTAGTCTTTTCAAGGATCCATCTCACATCCGCAATGATGTCTCTCGTTCCTCGTCCATTCCTGAACCCTGCTTGCACTTCAGGTAGTTCTTGTTCTAGGTATGGCTGTAGTCTCTTTTGAATAATCTTCAGTAGAATCTTGCTGGCATGTGGGATCAGAGCGATTGTGCAATAATTTCCACAGTCAGTTGGATCACCTTTCTTTAGTATTGGTATAAACACAGATCTTTTCCAGTCAGTTGGCCATGATGTTGTCTTCCATATTTCTTGGCAGAGCCTTGTAAGTACGGTAACAGCTGCATCAGATTGCTGCAATACTTCTATGGGAATGCCATCAATGCCTGGTGCTTTGTTCTTTGATAAGGCTTTCAATGCTGCTTCAACTTCTTCTTTCATCACCAATGGTTCCTGATCATAAGGTATAGGTTGAAACGGCTGTTGGTCCACTTGATCTTTATCATATAAGAACTCTGTATATTCCTTCCACCTTTTCTTGATCTTCTCAGCATCATTCAACATAGAACCTTGAGCATCTTGTAACATTCCAATTCGAGGCTGGAACTTTTTCTTTAGCTCTCGCAGCTTTAGGAAAGCCGATCTTGTTCTTCCTCTAATAGTTTCTGCTTCTATTTCCTTGCAAGTGTCATTGTAGTACTTTTCCTTGTCCTGTCTTGCTGCACGTTGGAAATCTCTGAGTTCTGAGATTGTCTTTCTTTCTCCTTTGGCTTTAGCTTCTCTGCGTTTCTGGGCAATTTTCAGAGTTTCTTCCGTCATCCATTTTGGCCGTTTTTGCTTTTTCACCTTTTGTAGAGACTTCTCGCTTTCTTCCAGCACAACCTTCTTGACGTCATTCCATAACCCTTCCGGAGCTCTGTCATTTGTATCTAAAGCAGCAAATCGATTTTGCAGGCAGTCTTTAAATTCCAGTGGTATATTCTCAAGGTCATATTTTGCTGCATTCATGAGTGGTTTGCTCTTTTTCAACTTTAGCTTGAGTTTGCATACTAGTAGTTGATGATCTGTACCACAGTCAGCTCCAGGTTTTGTCTTTGTTGATGTTACAGAGCTTTTCCATCGTTGACTTCCACAGATGTAGTCAATTTGATTTTTATACAATCCATCGGGTGAAGTCCATGTGTACAGTCGCCGCTTGTGTTGCTGGAAGAAAGTGTTTGAGATGAATAGATCATTGGTCTTGCAGAATTCTATCAATCTTTCTCCAGCTTCATTTCTGTTGCCAAGTCCATATTTTCCAACTACTTTGCCTTCTTCTTTGTTGCCAACTTTTGCGTTCCAGTCACCCATGACTATCAGGATATCCTGTTTGCATGTTCTGTCAATTTCAGCTTGTACCTGTTCATAGAACTCTTCAATTTCATTCTCTTCTGCAGCTGTTGTTGGGGCATATACTTGAATTATAGTTGTGTTGATAGGCATTCCTCGTAGACGAATAGAGATTAAGCGTTCTCTGACTGCATTGTATTTCATTACAGTTCTTGCAAGTTTCTTCTTTATTATAAATGCAACACCATTTCTTCTTTGTCTTTCATTTCCAGCATAGTAGACCATGTGATCATCTGATGCAAAGTGCCAAATGCCAGTCCATTTCAGTTCGCTGACACCCAACAGATCAAGTTGTACACGTTCCATTTCATTCTTGACCACCTCCAACTTCCCTTGGTTCATGCTTCGTACGTTCCATGTTCCAATGTGTAAGACATCTTTACAGCTTCTGACTCTCATTTCATGCGCAGCTACATCAGCAGTCAGACTTCCCGAGGGCTTTGATCCAACCACATCATAAATGCTGGCTTTACTCTGAAAAGTCTTCAGCTCTTCCCCAGTAGCTAGTTGAGTGCCTTCTGACCTGGGAGTCTCATCTTCCAGCACCATAGCACAATTTGTTTTGTTGTAACTATCCATTGGGTTTTCATGGCAAGATACAGAAGTAGATTGCCGGGCCTTCCTTCCGCGCAGTTTAGCTCTCAGCATCACTGATGCACGCAAGCCCTCACAGCACGACAAGCTGCAAACCAAGTGAGAGGCATTCCAGATATCCACCAACCTTTCCATGAAAAATAGTTCCTTGTGTTGATTTTGGATTCACCTCCTTGCAGCTTCATTTCATTTGAACGCCTGTTCCCTGAACACTAAGGGGCTTGTTTACAAAGCCGTGGTAGCGGTTTCCGATCGTTATCAATGGGGCCGCAGCTCCGATAACGATCAGAAACCGCTGCCGCGGCTTTGTAAACAAGCCCCTTCGGTTTAGTTAATTACTTTGCATTATTAAGCTCAGTGTTGATACAATTTTGTGACTGAACAGGACAGTTACACCATAGGTGTTAACTACACTGATCTTTCCCGTTTTATTTGTTACAATATTGTTATAGGATAAATTCACCTGTTTTTCTGTATTTGAATTTTACGTTTTGGTGTCCAGAGAAAAAATGCACTTTGTTTTGAAAGGGTTTTTTTTAATCTGTTTCAGGAATACAGTTTCTGAGAAAACATACATATGTTGTAGTACTGTGAGATACTAATCTTATTTAATTTATATGCTTACACTTATAGTACATTATGTAGAGGTCCAGTATACACTCAGCAATTACAAGATGAATACACATTACTGCTTCTTTTGAACCTGCATTGCCCCTACTGGAATTTGGACAGAGGCTGATCTGAAATTGCTTAGTTCTCAAGCATATAGATTACATTTAGCAGAAAGAATGAACTGAGTTCCCAGAAAATATGAGAATATCTTTTTTTTTTTCCTAGCTTATTGTATAGTTTCATAATGTTATTTATCCAACTCTACCAAAGCCTTCCATCCAACATTATCCCTAAATATTTGACAAATAAAACAATACTAACTTGAGTTAATTGGACCAAACAAAATCTTGCTTGTCAGCAATGATCCAGGAGAGGTTTGGGAAAGAGAAACAGAGAGAGGCAGAAGGTGAAGGCCACAGCCTAGGAAAAGACAATAAACATGATGCTTCTAGTGTGATCTGGGCCACTGGAATTCTGACTGCTTTAAGCTTCCTCGAGTACCCACAAGGTCTGAAGAAAATGAACCTTGTATATTTATGCCTCTGCAGAGACATGAATAGGCAGGGAAAGTAGGCCAAGAAGAACCTAAGGAAGTATCGCCATGAGGCCCAAACACAAATGCCTCGTGCCCTCTTAGGCCTCTCACCTCAAAAGGATCTCTTAACACCATTATTAATGGGTAGCTTACACAAATCCTTGTAGACACTGCAGTTACAAGATTAGTCTTCAAATGTTTTGAGTTTCCTACAGCACTCTCACTGGGAACAGTGTATACGATAGACTCTAGTCACACCTGAGAGATATGTGTCCGTCCTGTTAGAAGCCGTACTTCTTCCTCTTGGGATTGATGTTATAAAATGTTGTGAAATAGCTTTAATATTGTAAGGACTTTACCTACATTGTTTAGACAGTTGCTATTTAGAATGAGCACATGTCCACTTAGTACTAGACCAATTAAGTTAGTGGGAAAAGGGCACTGTTTACTCACACTGTTATGCTTATTGAGAAGAATCTAAATGTATATCGTCTACCTACCATTTGTCTACAACAATATTAAGCTTTTAACAATTGTTTGATGTTTCTTAGCAGCCTTACTAAATAAGGATACATTAGTATGGTATAACAAACATGAAAAGGACCTACAGTATGTATGTAGTTTGGTGAAGTGGGATATTAATAATGGGGGGAAAAAAAGGACTCTGATGGACAGTAAACTGATGAAGGTAATTTAATGAGGTGAAGTGATGTGACCGCCTAATGAATATGTAAAAAATAAAAATGATGAGCACTTTATTTGAATATGCCATCTCCAGTACTTTCAATTCAGAAAGTCATCTAAGCCCTGACACATACTCAACAATTGGAAATAGACACTTGGAGACAGGCTGGATGCACCTTGCATCTTGATGGGCTCTGGAAAACCCACACTGGCCATGTGGTACTTCCAGATGCTATTTTGCCTCTGTGTCCTGGCCAGGTACGCAAAGGGAGATGATTTGATGCACAAATTCTCACAATATTGGTATAATCCTAAACTTGCCAAAATTGCAGAAGATGTGTGTGCAACTTGTCTGATCTGTAAATGGTGCAAAGGGGGCTAAACATGTGAAGATCAGTCAAGGGCACAAGCCAAAGACATTGGGACCCCCTTCTATTTATTTATTTTATTTATTTATTTGCATTTCTTATATACCGCGCTATTACAATCAGTGCGGTTTACATTGGAACAAAATACAACAATGTAGAAAATTACATTGGGTTTACAATAAACAAGGGATACAAACTTGGATGAACATGGTGAAAAACTATGTACAGTGTTATGTAAGTAGAGGATTAAACATCAAATGAAGGGCAGGGCAGGGTTAGGGATTGTAATGAGAGGAATGGATAAGTAATAGGAGGAGTGTCAGGCTAACGACTTTTCTAGTTGGGGCTGTGTTAAGCGTGGATCTTTGTGAAGACTTGTATTATGTTGGGGTTGGCTGGGGGGGATGAGACTGGAATAGTATTTTAGGAACAGATGATGTTTGATAGCCTTTCTGAACGAAATGATATTAGTAATGGAACAAATTTCTGGGGGGAGGGAGTTCCATGCTCCTGGTACAAATAGTGAGAAGGCTCTATTGGATGTTGTCTTTGAACATTTCGTGATTGTTTTAGGCACTTCTATATTGTTCAAACATGACGAGCGTCTGTTTCTGTTTGGTGGCATAGGTTGGACGAGCTTGGTAAGCGGGGTGGGGGGTTGATTTCTTGAGGCCTTGAAGGTTAGAACGAGGGCTTTGTATGTAATTCTAGCTTGTAAAGGCAGCCAGTGTAGGCTCATCAGTACTGGAGTTATGTGCTCCGATCTAGGTATTCCGGTAAGTATTCTTGCCGCGGAGTTCATGGCTAACCTAAGTGGGTTCAATGTTGCTTGTGGAAGCCCAAGGAGGATGATGTTAGCAAAGTCAAGGTGGGGGGTTACCAATGCTTGGAAAATGGTGCGGAAATCAGACGGGTCAAGTAGTGGTCATAGGTGTCGTAATGAACGTATCTTGTGGTAAATAGATTTAGTAATATTTTTGATATGCGGTGACATGTCCAGCTTTTGGTCGAGGGTGATGCCCAAGTACCGGATGGTAGGTTTGACTGTGAGGTCGTAGTTGTTGACTCGCAGTGATGGCGGTGGTGTGAAGTTCTGATTGCGAGTGACAAAAAGGACATCGGTCTTGCTGTGATTAATGTGCAAGTTTTGGGAGAGGAGCCATTCGGAAACAGCACTGAAGCATTTTGTTATTGCTGAGAAATCCGGTTGGTCAAGCTTGAAGGATGAGTACATCAGGATGTCATCTGCGTATGCTAAGCACTGAATATTGAAAGAGCGGATCAGGTCGCAGATGGGTTGCATATATATATTAAACATGAGAGATGAAAGGGATGAACCTTGGGGGACTCCTTGATTGAGTGTGAATGGATCGGATGTAGTGGATCCTACCCTGACTTGTTGTGATCTGTCGCTCAAATATGACCTGCACCATGCTAAAGCCATACCTTGTATACCTTTTTCTTTGAGGCGGATTAAAAGTGTTTCATGGTTCACAGAATCAAACGCGGCTGCAATGTCCATAAAAATTTATAAATGGATTATAGCCAATTGTTCAAATGTCAAGGATTTGAATATAGCTGGGTGATTATTTGTTTTCTGGATGAGTAGAAACTTATCCTTGTAGAAGGCAGATATTGCTACTGTAACAGAGACATTCATGGAGTATTTCCTACCAGCAAATGAATCTCCAGTGATACAGAAATAAGGAGTTAATCAAACCGTGAGACAGGGTTGACACTATACAAAATAATTACTGATAGGCCATAGAAAGTCTATAAAGCAATATTTATAGGATATGATCATAGTAAATATGGATGAAATTAAATTTGTCTCATTGTGAAATCTAATCTAGAATATTTAGTCTTTTCATTTAATATTGTTTGCTGCTCTTCTGAATGAGGCCTGGAGCCATGTCACCAACTGCAATCCAGAGATTCCAGAAGAGGGGATTGCTCAGGATCCAGATGGAACAGACCATCCCAAGAACTCGTAACCACTCACCGCAGCAATGTGTGAAGGAGTCCCTACCTGGATCCATGCATCATGTTGCAAAAGGGCCAAGATATCCGCCTATGAGAATGGGAGGTTCAGCCTTTGGGAGAAACCAAGCTTAAACTTCAGAGAAAGGTGAAGCCCTGAAGAACTGCTGAGAAGCAGGACCAGATGATCTGGAAATAGGAAGAGGACTATTAGACTGATTTGGGGCTTTTGTGAATTATTTTTTTCTCTTATGTATTGTTATCCTACTGTTTCCGTGGTAAGTAACTGTAATTCTAGTATCCCAGAGTCTTTCTGCTGGATATCATGTGCCCAATTGATTGTTTTGCCTGTGCCCCAGATCATAGTTATTGTTGTGGCTTCTCTTTCTCCTGCTCATATTGGTTTTCGATCTACGGGTGGCCAATGGTGCAAACGTTTGAGTAAAATATCCAAGATCAGATTTGTAGCCGGTGGAGGGAGAAGTAGTTGCTAAAGATAATGATTGAGGTTGTTAGTCCCTCACCACTTGTTGCACTACCCTCTACTCCTACATGAAATCCATGGGACAGATATACAGTAGAAAAGTCCTGACTATGCAGGCGAAATGAGTCCCCACTTTATGGAGCACTGATAAGAGTAACTGAGATCTACAAGGCTTCAGCAATTACAATGCCGGTGGGAAAGGTATATTAGATACCTTTGGAAAAATATCACCCAATTTACAAGTGACTTCTTATCCCCCCTCAAGCATTTACCTTAATGTTATCCACTACGTTTCATCCCATGTTGTTAATAATTGCATTGATTGGCTTAACCTTATGGAACTGTGCATTTCCCAATGAGCTATAAGGGCAGTTCAGCCAGTGCTTACATACAATATCCTTGCTGATCCAAGGGTGGAATATAAAAAAAAATACAGAATTAGCAAGGAATATTGAACTTTTGAACCATCCCGTATGTGAGGAATCATGCTGAGCCATCTGTACCCAAATTGTTTACTAGCCCGGAGACCAAAGGTGTAGGGAATGACTGACCAGAATTGTTTATTAACTTGGAGAAAAAAGGCTGGAGAAGGACTGGCCATAAATTACTGTTTATCAAAGGTGTATGGCGTGGAAAATATCTGTAGGGAAAACCTCACATGAGGAGTCATGTGGTCCAGCTGTGACACATTTGTTACAGTCTATAAAAAGAGCTAGAAAATCCAGGAGAGGCAGAGAGCTGATGTCCACCTGGCCAGCATGTGAGGGGTCCCAGACTTTCCTCCTGCCTTCGCTGTGGCTCTCTCAGCTGATGATAAAGGGGCTGCGATGATGTCGGAATTTGGTGATGCATTGTTCTATTGTCATATCAACTGTTGTGTTGTCAAGGTAATGTCAATAAGTTATTGTTGTTTTACCTAGCTAATTGTCATATTAAATAGCTTATTAAATACCATGCACGTGTGGCTGTTTGCTCTTGAATTTACTGTCCAAACAAGCCAATACACTCTTTCAGCTCCTAACTATTATCCAGTGTGTCTCTCTCCCCTCCCCCCCCCAAATCATTATATAGCGCATCTATTTTCTTTCTCTTTCATAGGCCCCCTGGCATTATCCACTCCCTCTTATAACACTCCCAGTGTAGCAGCAAAGCGCAGACAAACCAGTGATACCAGGAGTCTGTTCAGAAGGTCCAAATCATTTATTTGTGCACAAGTCTCGAACCAGTCAATTTCAAAATGGCTGAGCAAAGTTTTCAAGCATTACAACAACTTTTATAGACTTCTGCTCCATTCTAGGTATAGAAAAACATTTCATTGGTCCCGGTACTCTCCCGTACCTCCCGTACCCCTTCCATTGGTCCCGGTACTGATAAGTTTATCCAATTATGTCCCTTCAGTGGGCATGGCACCTGCATACCCCCCTTCTAGTCCCAATTACAATGGTCAGTTCATCAACTTGTTACTTTCACACTCTCAAGGCCATAGAACCAATTTGTGCATGCAGGGGAGCAGGGCTCTGCAACTCATCTGTCAGCACTCCCAATTATATTCCTTGCAGATGTACTTTTTCTTATCAGTAACTTTTAAACATGTTTTTCTGTATTTTTCCATCTCTCAGTTTTGCTTACCTAAGTTAGTTTAGTTCTCTTACAGAGTTCTATCCTACAATAGCAGCATATTGGGGGATGTGCAATCCTATATGCCTCTCCACAGGCCTCATTTACAGGTCAAGCTAGCTATGCTGGCCTGCTTATGTCACACACCGTGGATCACAGGCCTGCACCTGCCACATTCCCCCCTTTGATTAATCTCACCCTATTACTTAATAAGGTGTGAGAATTAAATCACCTTTTGAAGAATCACATCATGATTGAAGGATTTCGGCTAGGACTGGCTTTATACAAAGCCATTATTTTAGTGGCGGTCTTTCGCTCTACTGTGCTATCAATAGTGTTATGAATAGAACGCATACAACATGGGATTAAACATGGTAATAAGAAAATAACAACAACAAGAATTAGTACTAATACGATGAAAGTTTTAAATCCTCCCACCCATGAAAAGAGGTTAGCAAACCAGTTAGGAAATTTTAAGGAGTGCCAAGTTTGTACTGGCACATAAGCATGTCTTTGCATATCTTTAGCAATTTCTTCAACTACTTGACCCTTATCTATTTTCAAACAGCAATTAGTTAAATTCAGTTTACCACATACTCCTCCTTCAGCTGCTAGCAAATAATCAAGTGCTAAGCGGTTCTGATATATAGCAGTGCGCATCTGTGTACTTTGTCTAGCTAAAAGTGTAAGTGCATGACTAGTTTCATTAGTTATTATTTCAACTACTGCTTGTAAGCGAATAATACGATTAATCATATAGACTGGGGTCCGATAACCCCACATACCATCATCATTCCAAGTGGCAGGCCCATAATACTCAATGATTCTTTCTGGTGGCCAATCATCACCTTGCCATTTCTCCCACTTGCCTATCTGTAAGGCTTCTCTCTTCTGTCTTAGTGCTCTTTTGTGTCGGTGGGTAGTGTACACTGGGTATCCTAATTGTTCTCCATGTTCAGTGTTTAAAAGAAAGAAAGAAGGTCTGATGGTTCCTAAGACACATGCTCCTCCCCAGTGTGGCGGGAGTTGTGCATATGCTCGGTTTCCACAGATCCAATATAGGCCAGGTGGGGCTTGCCAGGCTTGGATTTTGGCAACATTAGTCCATAAACCAGCAAGTTCAGGAAATCTGGCTAATGGGTTAGGAGGTTCAGGGTGTTTGATTCCTGACCACCATGCTGTCTTCTTGGTCGTGGCATTATAGTACTTCTGGCTAAGACAGACCAGCTGTCCTACCTTTTGGGTGAACTGGGGTCCAGTTCTGGCATAGCAAAGACGTCCAATGATTGAGTGCGCTAACACCCATTCACTGGTAGTCTTGTGTAATTCAGTCTGATTGTAAATCATAGAATAATTCAATTCTTGGGCTTCCCAGGGCCACTGATCTCCCATTTGGGTTCCGCCACAGAAATAACAATCTGAGATCTTAAGACTAGATACTACTGCTCCAGCTAATTCTAAAAATAGATTCTGTGAGGGATGAGGGATCTCAAACTTATTTACATGCATGGCTTCATAAAAGGTATTATGAATATGATATTTGGATGACTTGTGGGCTTGGGTATTCAATCTGATATACACAATGGTTCCTGGATCTATTGCCCCTCCAGCAATACGTAAACCAAACTTGTATCCTTGTTTCCATGCATGGGGATGGTGTATACGTAAGTGTAAGGGGTTACAAGCATCTTTCTGACATTTATCATTTGTGGTTGGCTTAGTTAAAGTAGCCATTCGTTTATCTATTTTCTCATCAGTTACACCAGTGTTCCAGGTAGCATAAAAAACACATCCCCAATACGGGCAATAGTAGTCTGCCGCTGGTGCAGTACTATAGCCTGATCCCGTTTTACCTGTACACTTCCACCAATTTGTGGCACCTTCTGGACACATGTACTTATGGTCATTTCGATACGCTTTCTCCCATGTACCACAGGTGGAATAACTATCTCTATTAATGGCATTACATGCATCAAAATTCAAAACAGCAGGTTTAGTAATGTCCTTAAGTGGTGGCGTAGCAGCTAGTATAGGTCCATCTGCATCTTTCCATCGTATTTCCAACGTGTAATAGGATGGATTCTGATGCGGATTATAGCATGCTCTAATTTTGCCATGAGTGCAAACATTTAGTTCAGTGGTGTTATAGACACACCTAGTCACTGTTCCCTTGCAAGTATAGTAAGAATGATAAATCAAAGTCTGAGTTACTTTCAGTCCAGTTCGAGTAGAAGTAATGCAAGCAGTGCATGGAGGTAAAGCATAAGTCAGTTCAAAACCTCCAATGAAGGCAACCAAAGCAAAGTAAAAGTAAAGATGCATGTTGATGTTGATTGGAGTTCTTCTGAATCCTCAGCTTGCTGATCTTGATCACGACGGTCTATTATTCTTCGTCCCGTTTGCTAATGAAGCAATTTAACGGGTGCTGAGTGTTGATTGAAGATCCTCCAGTTGTCCATCACACCTCAACCAACTTAGCAATTCAGTTGGTTTTGAAGTATGGTTCAATATAGTATCAAAGTAGTGTGCAAAATCGCACGCAGATTGGGTTCGTTGAAACAAAACTGTTGCTGCATGGAAAACAGCAATCCTCTTCGAAAGACTTGGCTACTGCAAAGCACTGTGACAAAGTGTCTAAGTTGCTGGTTGCCGTCTCAGAGTAACTCGCAAGGGTGCATCAAGATGCTGCTCTGCTGTCCACTGCTCAGGTTCAGGATCAGCGGCAGGCTTGACTCTGCTGTGGTGGATCCAGGCGTCGATCTCGGCTACCTTTACTGCAGTTGGGGTAGACAGGATGACGGTGTACGGTCCCTTCCAATGGGGTTCCAACGGTATCTTCTTCCAATCTTTGATCCACACCGAGGTACCAGGCTGGTAGGGATGCAAGGGTTCCGTCAAGTTGATAGGCAATTGATCTTGGATCCACGTATGGAGAGTCTGCAGAACAAAACTAAGAGCTAGGAGTTCTTGCCTGGTTATTTCTGAACCAATTTGGGCTAGACTTCCTTTAATTCCCTGCACTATTGGTGGGGGTTTACCATACAGAACTTCAAAAGGGGAAAATCCTGTTGATTTTACAGGAGCTGAGCGTATTCTAAGTAAAGCTATCGGGAGCACTTGGGGCCACTTCAAGTGTGTCTCCTGACAAAGCTTAGATATTTGGGCTTTCAAGGTACGATTCATTCGCTCAACTTTCCCTGAACTCTGGGGTCTGTATGCAGTGTGGAGTTTCCATTGTATCTGCAAAGCTTTAGCTAACTGTTGAGTAACTTGGGAGACAAATGAGGGTCCATTGTCTGACCCTATTACTGCTGGAATTCCAAACCTAGGGACAATCTCTCTCATTAAGACTTTGGTAACTTCTCGGGCTTTCTCAGTTCTGGTTGGGAAGGCTTCTACCCACCCAGAGAAAGTACAAACTAATACTAATAGGTAATGGTATCCATTGGCTCTTGGCATTTCGGTGAAATCAACTTGGAGGTTGTGCATGGGGGTTACACCTCCTGACTGAACTCGGGGTGCTGTTATAAGGCCTTGCTTGGCATTATTCTTGGCACAAGTTTGACATTGTCGTGCTACTGAAGCTGATATGGTTGTCAATAGAGGGATGTAAAAATGTGGTCTGAGTGCTTTTTCCATAGCACTTTTGCCATAATGGGTGGCTTCATGGAAAGCTTTGACAAACGATGGTCCTAACAGTTCAGGAATTACTATTCGTCCAGGGGGTTGACTGCCCTCTTCTGGTGGCAGCTCAATCCATCCATCTTTTAGTACTCCATCTTCTTTGTTACAGTAGTAATCCAATTCTTTGGTGGTATATCGTGGTGTCCATAAATTCAAAGGTACTGGAAACAATGCTGCTTGCATTGGCATAGCTTGTGGGGCAACCTGTCCTGTCATAGCTGCTTGTCGTGCTGACGCATCTGCAAATCTATTTCCTCGGGCAACTTCTCCTTTTCCTGCTTGATGTCCTCTGCAATGCATGACAGCTACACGTGTTGGGGCCCAAACTGCATCAAGTAACATCAATATCTCGGGACCATATTTGACTGACTGATTTTCCTCCGGATGTGATGAGTCCTCTTTCCTTATAGAGAGCTCCATGGGCATGTAGAGTGGTGAAGGCATATTTGGAATCTGTATATACATTTAGCACGAGTTTTTCTCCTAACAGTAATGCTCTGGTGAGTGCTATCAATTCGGCTTTCTGGGCTGATGTGCCTGAGGCTAGAGCTGATGATTCAACTACTTCGTGTTGAGTGACGACTGCATATCCGGCACAGCGTCGTCCATCGAGAATGAGACTGCTCCCATCAACATAATAGATTTGGTCAGGATTGTCTATGGGCACATCCGTCAAGTCAGGTCGACTGGAGAACACAGTTTCCATGACTTCGATACAGTCATGTTCTGGGAGTTCTTCACTGATGGGTATCAAGGTGGCTGGGTTCAAGGCATGGCTCACTTCTAGTTGTATCTGTGGGTTTTCACATAACATGCTCTGGTACTTTAACATTCGGGAATTGGTGAGCCAATAATTTGCTTTCTGTTCCATGAGGGCAAGGACTGCATGTGGCACAGTGACTCGTATGTTCTGTCCTAGTGTGAGCTTGTCTGCTTCGCTCACTAGTAGTGCTGTAGCTGCAACGGCTCTCAGGCATGGTGGCCATCCTTTGGCCACCGGGTCCAATTGTTTCGATAGGTATGCTACAGGTCGCTCCCAATTTCCCAATTTCTGAGTCAGCATGCCTAAAGCATTTCCCTGTGCTTCATGTACAAACAAGTGGAAAGGCTTGTGGACATCTGGGAGTCCAAGTGCTGGTGATGACATCAATTCTTCTTTTAACGTCTTGAAGGCTGTATCCTGCTCAAGTCCCCACTCCAGTGGCGACTTCTCTTCTCCTTTTGTGGCTTCATATAGTGGTTTGGCAATTTGGGCGAAGTTAGGTATCCAGATTCGGCAATATCCTGCCGCTCCCAGAAAGGCTCTGACTTGCTTTCTGGTTGTTGGAGTTGGAATTCTGCATACTGCTTCTTTTCTTTCTCTACCTAATCTTCGGCTTCCTTGGGTAATACGAAAACCCACGTATTTCACTTTTTTTTGACATAGCTGTGCTTTGGCTCTGGAAACTTTGTATCCAGCTTCATCTAGTAACTGCAAGAGGTCTTTGGTGGCTAGTATACATTCACTTTCTGATATGGCAGCTATCAGCAGATCATCCACGTATTGGAGAAGCACTCTCTTCCCCGGGGCCACTGGATAACTTGAAAGGTCTTGATTTAGTGCAGCACTAAAGATGGTAGGCGAATTCTTGAATCCTTGGGGTAATCTTGTCCATGTGAGTTGGCCCCCTCTTCCAGAGACGGGGTCCTGCCATTCAAATGCAAACAATATTTGACTTACAGGGGCTAATCTTATGCAAAAGAATGCATCTTTTAAATCCAGTATGGTGAAATGGGTAGCTTCAGCAGGTATCAGTCCTAGAAGAGTGTAAGGATTGGGCACAACTGGATGTATAGTTTCAACTGCATCATTTACTCTTCTTAAATCTTGCACTGGGCGGTAATCATTTGTCCCAGGTTTCTTTACTGGCAAAAGTGGAGTGTTCCATGGGGATTGACATACTTTTAGTAGGCCATACTCGAGCAATCTCTGTAGGTGGCGATGAATGCCTTCAATTGCGGCTCTTGGGAGAGGGTACTGTTTGACGTGCACTGGTGTAGCACTAGGCTTGAGGGTTACAATTACTGGAGCTATATGCTTGGCTAGGCCTGGAGGACTGCCTTCTGCCTATACTCCAGGTGGTGCATGAATGTTCTTTAAAGTTTGTTCAAAATAAGTATCTTGGATCGAATCATCAATGTAATACCTCCATTCTTCTTCTCGGGGAACTGTCAGCAGCATTATTCCTGCTGGTTTGGCTTGGGGATTTACTGTCATTTGCATTTCTCCTTGTTCAGAGAAAGATATTTGTGCTTGAAGCTTGGCTAACATATCTCGTCCCAGTAGTGGCACTGGACATTCGGGCATGTAAAGGAATTGATGAGTTATTTGCTGTCCTCCTAGACTGCATATTCGATTTTGAAGAAAAGATTTTGTAGCTTTGGCACCAGTTGCTCCTATAATGGTGACTGCTTTTGTAGAAAATGGGGCTATCTTTTTGTCTATTACTGAATGTTGTGCTCCAGTATCAACCATAAAGTCCATAACTTGGTCTCCTATTTGTATTCCGACCATAGGCTCCTGGAGACCTAAAGCAAACTTGGAGCCCGGTCTGTCCTAATCCACGTCATTCTCATCATGGACCGGTGTGGCCAATGCTTGAATGGCTCCTCCTCCTCCTCTTTCTCGCTGGAATTGTTCTCGATTGGCTCCTCCTCGATTTCGGGGATAGCCTCGTCTGTCTTCTCGCCACTGATGATCGTTGTCGTCATCTTGCTGGGCGTCTGCGAGTTGCGGGCACGTATCTCTCCAATGTCCTTCCTCTCTACAGTAGGCGCATTGGTTCACGCCTAGCTTCTGGGTCCGGCCTCCGCCTTGACCCCGCCCTCTTCCTCTGCTCCGTCGACTAGGGACACCTCCCCTTTTCTGTTCAACTATGGCCGCAGCCAAAAAATCAGCTTTCTTCTTCATCTTTCTATCACATTCTCTCTGTCTTTCAGTATCACGATTCACATACACTTTATGGGCGACTTCCAGTAACTGTGTTGCATTCATGCCCGCAAACCCTTCTAATTTCTGTAATTTACGTCTAATGTCTGGTTGAGACTGGTTTACAAAAGCAGAATTCACCATACATAAACTTCCTGGTGCCTCGGGATCATAGGGAGTATACATTCTGTATGCTTCAGTTAATCTTTCATGAAAATCTGCTGGGCTCTCATCTATACCTTGGATAACTCCTGCAACTTTGGAAAGGTTCATAGCTTTCTGGCCCCCCCTTCTCAGGCCTTGTAAAAAGCCTTGGCAGAAACGGGCTAGGGCTGTGGTTCCTTCTTCTGTATTTGGATCCCAATGGGGGTCTTCATTCGGGAATTCTCTCTGAGCTGCTTCCCGATGGTCTATTCTGTTCTGCCCCTGTCCCGGAGCTACAGGGTTATCTGCCATCCACTCAATAGCTGCTTTTCTAATTCGTGCTCGCTCTTCTGTCGTGAATAGGGTAGTCAGGAGCTGGCGACAATCTGGCCAGGTAGGTTGGTGGGTTTCCATAATAGTAGTTACTAATTCTGTCAGCTCCTGGGGCTTACTAGTATAGGAGGCATAATGCGACCTCCAATTTAACAAATCAGTTGTAGAGAAAGGGATATACACATAAGTTAAGGGTCCCGCTACCACCTCATCATTATCATTCTTTACGGGCACTCCCGGGACTTGCCGTAAAGGCAGCATTTTGGCAGTAGGTGTCTTTTGGGATCTAAGGGTTATTTTTGTAATTGTCTTCGAAGGGGTCACTTTCTTTTTCTCAACAGGTTTCACTTTGGGTATATCTTTTGCTGGTTTGCTAGTACTAGCAATCACTTGTACACTGTCCTCCTCGCCTGGGGCATTTTCTGTTCCTTCCTCTTCTACCTCTGCTTCTGACTCGCTTTTTATAGCATCCTCTTCTTCTGCTGATTCCTCTCTCTCCCCTTCGGGAGGTGGGTCAAGGGTTGGGTCCTGCTCCGGCCGTCGCTGGGGTTCTGGGGCAGGACGCCGGGCTACTCTTATCGGACCTGGGGTTCGGGGGTGCCTGGGAATCATTTCTGGGGAATCAGGATCTACCAAGATGGGCTTCTTTCTGGATTTCTTATCCTGCTCTTTCGTTTTAGGCTGTTGTGTTTTCTGACTAGAATCTGTCTTAGCTAACATTATTCTGCACTGTTCCTCATAACAGCGCTGCGCCCAGGGGGCGGATCTTCACAAATACTTAACCAGGAATCTATATAGGGGTACTGATCGGGGTGCGCTATCCGCACTCTACGGTGTATTGACTGAATAATCTCTACATTGAACGTTCCCTCTCGGGGCCAGATAGGGTCTAGATCGGGCCACTCCCTAGTACACAAAATCTGCAAACGGGCTGCTGTCATTTTAATACCATAATCTCCTGAATATCCCTCTTTAAAATGTGCGATCATACATTCTAATGGAGTGTTTCTAGTAGACCCCGCCCCTCCCATTTCGATGTGTGCGCGCAACAACAGACAGAAGGGAAAAGGAGGGCGGACCGTGGGTAAGGGGTCCTCACGGTCCTGGAAACGTATAAGGAATACAAATAACAAGACAAGACGACAATCGCTTCCCCCTTTTCGCGACCTGAACGCGGTCGCCCGGTCAGGAAATGCGCTACTCAGGGGTCCGCCTTCACTTGGTCCGTGCTGCCAGACCTCTCATTCACACTTCGTTCACACAATCATGCTAGCAACGTATCCCAGAATGCATTCGTTTCTATCTATTCTGACTAGTCTTTTTTTCCCAGTTACAATAAGGATGGGGTTTCACCCGGCGAATTCCCATGCGGGGTTACTCGGCCCTTCCTTGAGAGGTGATCAGGCTCTCTTACCAATTCCCAATATCTCGAGATTACAAATTCCAAATTCCAAGTTCCAATGGCAGTACTGCGCTTTCTATTTCTGTCTAGACACCAAATCAAAACTATACTCACCGGATCCGGTCCTCAAACTTCCCAAGCAGGCGCATGAGTTGGACCTCGGACTCCCCTCACTCGGGTTCGAGGCGTTGGCTCCAGCCGGGCCCGGCACCCGCCGAGGTCCGACCAGCTCCCTCCGATACAAGGGACCGGTGGCGCCAGGGAGCAGCCCTCGTCGGAAGGGCGCGATCCCGGCAGGACCAAGCCTATAGAGGCGGAAAGTCGTGGTATATTGCCCTATATACACTTTGATTCCACAACTTCCCGGCCAACGCACCAAGAATATGTAGCAGCAAAGCGCAGACAAACCAATGATACCAGGAGTCTGTTCAGAAGGTCCAAATCATTTATTTGTGCACAAGTCTCGAACCAGTCAATTTCAAAATGGCTGAGCAAAGTTTTCAAGCATTACAACAACTTTTATAGACTTCTGCTCCATTCTAGGTATAGAAAAACATTTCATTGGTCCCGGTACTCTCCCGTACCTCCCGTACCCCTTCCATTGGTCCCGGTACTGATATGTTTATCCAATTATGTCCCTTCAGTGGGCATGGCACCTGCATACCCCCCTTCTAGTCCCAATTACAATGGTCAGTTCATTAACTTGTTACTTTCACACTCTCAAGGCCATAGAACCAGGGGAGCAGGGCTCTGCAACTCATCTGTCAGCACTCCCAATTATATTCCTTGCAGATGTACTTTTTCTTATCAGTAACTTTTAAACATGTTTTTCTGTATTTTTCCATCTCTCAGTTTTGCTTACCTAAGTTAGTTTAGTTCTCTTACAGAGTTCTATCCTACAATAGCAGCATATTGGGGGATGTGCAATCCTATATGCCTCTCCACAGGCCTCATTTACAGGTCAAGCTAGCTATGCTGGCCTGCTTATGTCAGACACCGTGGATCACAGGCCTGCACCTGCCACACCAGCCATCATCTAATCTCTCTCTGCGCGCCCCCCCCCCCCACCTGCCAAGTCCAAATCAAAATAAAGTTAACTATATTTTTATACTTCAACAGATAGAGAGGGATGACCTTCACGGAGTGGTGGATACAACCCTAAACAAGGGCATAGAGGGGATGACCTGCATGGAGAAACAGGTACTGTGGAAGCCCTCCTTGTGGTAAGCTGCAGCCTGTAAACTAGGCCTAGATCTCAACCCCCACCCGAGATTGGTGCTGAGAAGAACCAGAGTTTAAGAATCTGCTTTAAACTGCTTCTGAAAGTCCCCTGTCTCCCTTTATCAAGTTTGTACAATTTCTTTATGCTTATGTTAGAGCTAGAAATGTCTTTGAAGTAGAAATGTAGCCATGCCTAAGACCATGCCTTTGTTAGAACAGTTTGAGAAGGGGGAACAAGGAATGGGGCCCAGAGAGGGTCACTGATTGGATAGATGCGAGGGGCATTGGGACCAATAGAAAAGTTGCCTCTATCAAATTGTAAAAATTGTATATAAGGAATTTGCTCCTGTACTTCGTTGCTCCGTCCCTTTTGGACACGCTTCTGTCTGAGCCTGTGCACAATAAATTGGCTTGGACCCTGCAACTGACTCCTGGTATTATTCGTTGCATGCACTTCACTGCTACATTATCCTGGTGCGTTGGTCGGGAAGTGCGAGTAGTGGATGGTATTCAAGCGAATATACCACGTTTTACCACCTCAAGGTTTGGTCTGGCTGGAACCGTGTCTGGCCGACCGCAGGGGAGACCTCAGGTGCCACCGGTCCTCTTGCATCGGAGGGGATTCCTCCTTGCCTCGGCAGATTGCTGGATCCGGCCGGCCAAAATCTCCGAACCCGAGGGGAGTCCGGGATTCAACCCATGACCTGTTTCTGTACCTGGTACCGGATCCGGTGAGTAGAATTTTCTTTGCTACTCAGTCAGTTAGTCTGGAATTTTGGAATGAGAGCCTGATCACCTCTCCGGGCAGTCCTAGTACGTCTTGCATGAGTGTGCGCAAGACCGAAGCTACCGCCCCTCAGTCAGTCAGTAAGGCCTGGAATTCTGGAATGTTGCTAGCATGTCTGTATGTGTGAATGAGAGGTCTTGAAACACAGACCAAGCAAGTGCGGACTCCTGATTAGCGCAGTTCCTGGCCGGGCGACCGTGCCCAGGTCGCGAAAAGGAGGAAGTGTTTGGTGTTTTGACTACCTACTTGTTTCTAGGGCTGTATGGACCCCTTACCTGCAGCCCGACTACCCACCCCTACTGTCTGTTGTCGTGTTCGTCATTATGGGTGGGTCGGAGTCCACGCAAACTCCGTTGAAATGTATGTAGTAAGGCTTGTGTTTAAGAAGATAGTGCTGAACTAAGTCGATGGTATTTTTTGGAATGTACTGTATACTGTTTCGTTTGATCAAGAATTTTAGCAAGGGATTTGCCGGAGACTATGGAATAAAAATGTCTCCGTCCCGATTAAAAATGTTCTGTGATTGGGAGTGGCCAGTACTGGTCACCTCGTGGCCCCCTGGGGGTACCTTTTGATATTAGCATCATATCTGTAGTTCACCAGATTGTACGAAAAGACCACCCTGACCAGTTCCCCTATATAGATTCCTGGTTAAGTATTTGTGAAAAAGAGCCCTCCTGGATGAAGCGTTGTTATGAGGAATAGTGCAGGATATTCGTAGCAACCACACGGGGGTCCGGAAGTCTGGGGAAAAGAACTGCCTGTTTGTTCTACCCCAGAATCTCCAGACATTCCGTCCCGTCTGCCCCAGTTCCTCTATAGGCCAGTCCCCTCGGCTCTGCCACCATCCCAGGCAGAGCCTGTTCCGTAGGGACCCATCCCTGCAGTTCTACCCCAAGTAGGCCCCAACTGCCTCCGCAGCCGGATGACGTGCACTCCCTCCCTCCCTCCCGGAAGCCCAGGCTCCGTTCAAAGTGCTTCGTGGGGGCCACAGTCCACCGATGACTCTGCGAGTAGGGATTTGTTTGCCAGTTCAGGGTCACTCACTGCAGCCACCCAATATCATGGAGCATAACCCCGAGAGTCCCGACTACCTTATGCTTTCAGAAGTACAACTGTGAGCCAATGGGATGGTCACGTTATGCCGTTGCGCCAGGTCCAAGGCCTACCTACTCTTGATAACCAGGGCCAGGTTGTGGTGGGGCCAACTAGTCTCGTTTATGTGCCCTTTTCCACCACTGATTTACTGAACTGGAAGACGTATTATGCCTCCTATACTGAGAAGCCACAGGATCTGACGAAATTAATGTCTAGTATTATGCAGACCCATCAGCCTACCTGGTCTGATTGTCGCCAGCTCCTGTCCACTCTCTTTAGTACCAAAGAGTGAGCGCAAATTGTGCAAGCGTCCACCCGATGGTTAGAAGAAAATCCCGTAGGAGAAGCAGGCCTGAATCCCCGGCAAGCAGCCGCTGTGGATTTTCCAAATGATGATCCCAAGTGGGATCCAAACAGTGTAGATGGGGCGGCATCCCTCAACCGCTTCCGCCAAGCCCTCCTGCAGGGCCTGAAGAAAGGAGGCCAGAAAGCCATGAATATTGGAAAGGTATCAGAAGTCATCCAGCGTCCGGATGAGAGCCCAGTGGCCTTCTATGAACAATTATCTAAAGCCTATAGACTATACACCCCATACGATCCGGCAACCCCAGAAAATTTGCGCATGGTGAATGCAGCCTTTGTGGGTCAGTCCCAGGGAGACATCAAACGGAAACTACAGAAGCTAGAAGGATTTGCGGGCATGAATGCGGCCAAGTTAATGGAAGTTGCTCAGAAAGTGTTTGTGAATCGTGACCAAGAGCGTCAGAAGGAAGGTGAACGTAAAATGAGGAAGAAAGCTGATTTCCTTGCTGCAGATTTAGTTGAACAATTAGGAGGAGGTTTTCCTAATAGAAGGACCCGAGGACGTGGAAAGGGCCGAGGGAATGGCCGGCCCCTGGTAGGCATGAATCAGTGTGCCTACTGCAAGGAAGAAGGACATTGGAGAAACGAATGCCTGCACCTCGACCCTGCCTCCAGGAGGGGAGGTGGGAGCACTGGGAGAGCAAGGGGACGATTCCAGAGTCATGGAGAGACGCGTCGTACACAGTTCCAATGAGAAGCAGAAGTAGCTATAGAGGGAGTGACAACCAAAGGGGGCTAGAATTCGGATGAGTACTAGGCCAGACCGGGCTCCAAGTTTCCTCTGGGTCCCCAGGAGCCTATGGTCAGTCTGAAAATTGGGGACCAATACATGGACTTTATGGTGGATACGAGGGCTGAACACTCGGGGTGGCAAAACCGGTGGCCCCTCTGTCTTCCCGATCTATTACTATTGTCGGAGCCACCGGTACTCGGGCCACTAAACCTTTCTTGCAGAACCGCACCTGTGAATTAGGGGGACGGAAGATAACACACCAGTTCCTGTACGTGCCTGAATGCCCAATCACCCTCTTGGGCCGAGAGATGCTTGCTAAGCTCCAGGCGCAGATATTCTTTGCTGAAGGGGGAAAAATGGAAATGACTCTGAACTCGAAATCTGCTGGCCTAATGGTGTTGACTGTCCCCCGTGAAGAAGAATGGCAGTTCTATAGTACACTTCCGCCCAAGGCAGCCAGTCCCCGTATACCTACCAATATTCTGGCTCTGCCCGAGGTATGGGCGGAGGATAATCCTCCGGGCCTAGCAAAAAATGTAGCCCCTGTTCTCGTCACCCTCAAACCAGGAGCGGAACCAGTGCATGTGAGACAATACCCTCTTCCACGACCAGCGATTGAAGGCATTCATCATCTAACAAAATTATTGAATTATGGACTTCTAAGGAAGTGTCAATCACCCTGGAATACCCCCCTCCTCCCAGTCAAGAAGCCTGGGACAGGTGATTACCGCCCAGTACAGGATTTGAGACGAGTGAATGATGCAGTTGTAACCATACATCCGGTGGTACCAAACCCCTACACTCTCCTGGAACTAATCCCCACTCAGGCTACTCACTTCACCATCCTGGATTTGAAGGATGCTTTCTTCTGTGTACGCTTAGCACCAGCCAGCCAACCAACCACTGTTTGCCTTTGAGTGGGAGGACCCTACTACAGGAAGGCGAGGCCAACTCACCTGAACTCGGCTTCCTCAAGGATTCAAGAACTCGCCTACCCTCTTCAGTGCTGCCCTCAATCAGGACCTTTCAAGTTACTCAGTTACTCCAGGAAAAAGAGTCCTTCTCCAGTATGTGGGTGACCTGCTGATAGCCACCAACTCCAGAAGTGAATGCGTGCAAGCCACCAGTGATCTCTTGCACCTCCTGAATGAAGCCGGATACAAGGTCTCAAGAGCCAAGGCTCAGTTGTGCCAAACTGAGGTTAAATATCTGGGCTTCCATCTGTCTAGCGGAACTCGGCGGCTAGGACCAGAGCGGAAGGAAGCTGTGTGTTGCATCCCTACCCCAACCACTAGAAAGCAGGCGAGGGCTTTCCTGGGAGCTGCAGGCTATTGCCGAATATGGATACCCAACTTTGCGCTGATGGCAAAGCCACTGTATCAGGCCACCAAAGGGATGGGAGCGATCTCCCTTAGAATGGGGACCTGAACAGGACGTAGCTTTCCGATCTTTGAAGGCAGCATTAATGTCCTCACCAGCTTTGGGTCTGCCAGATGTACAGAAACCATTTCACCTATATGTCCATGAGTCAAGTGGAAATGCTCTGGGTGTATTGACTCAACCTCTTGGATCCTGGCAGCGACTTGTAGCTTATTTATCAAAACAGTTGGACACTGTCGCAAACGGATGGCTGCCTTGCTTGAGAGCCATTGCAGCTATAGCCCTCCTGGTAGGAGACGCTGACAAGCTCACTTTGGGTCAGAATCTTCAAGTCACGTACCGCATTCTGTCCTGACCCTCATGGAACACAAAGGGAATTACTGGTTCACCAATTCACGAATGTTAAAATACCAAAGCATGTTATGTGAGAACCCCCGGCTGCAGTTGATCATCAGTCAGGCTCTGAATCCTGCCACATTGTTGCTGGTTGGCCCCGGCCCCCCTGACCATGACTGCCTGGAAATTATGGACACTGTGTTCTCCAGTCGCCCTGATTTAACTGATTTTCCACTGAATAACCCTGAACAGACTTTCTTCGTGGATGGAAGTAGTCTTGTCATCAACGGACAGCGCTGTGCTGGCTATGCAGTAGTGACTCTGGACACAGTAATTGAATCAGCCGCTCTTGCCCCGGGAACCTCAGCGCAGAAGGCTGAACTGTTAGCCCTCACTAGGGCACTGATAATAGGGACAGGGCTCCGCTTGAATGTGTACACAGACTCTAAGTATGCCTTCACCACATTACATGCCCATGGAGCCCTGTACAAAGAACGTGGGTTAATAACCTCAGGAGGCAAGTCTTATCAAATATGGTCCCGAGATATTGACACTACTAGATGCCATATGGGCCCCCAAACAAGTCACAGTAATGCACTGCCGAGGTCATCAGGCAGGGAAAGGAGAAGTTTCATGGGGAAGTAGGTTTGCTGATGCTTCTGCTCGTGAAGTGGCCATAACTGGACAAGTTCTTGCCCCCAATACCCCAGTCCAGGCAGCATTATTTCCGGTACCCCTCAGTGCATGGACTCCCCGATATACCTCCAGAGAGTTAGACTATTTCTGCTAGGAAGAAGGGGGAGTGTTAACAGAGACCGGATGGATAGTGCTACCACCGCCGGTAGGTGGTCAGCCTCCGGGTCAACTGTAATCCCTGAAGCCATAGGTCCAGCCTTTGTCCATGCTTTCCATCAAGCCACACATTATGGGAAAAATGTGATGGACAAAGCACTTAGATCTCATTTCTGTATCCTGTTATTAGGACCCCTGTCAGCATCAGTAGCCCGTAGATGCTTACCTTGTGGAGGAACAATGCCCGGCAGGGTCCTAACCTGCCCCCGAGAGTCCAGTCAGTAGGAGTTACTCCCCTGGGAAATATCCAGGTGGACTTCACTGAAATGCCACGTGCAAACGGATATCGTTACCTGTTGGTCCTGGTTTGTACATTTTCAGGGTGGGTGGAAGCCTTCCCCACCAGGACTGAGAAAGCCAGAGAAGTCACCAAAGTTCTACTCCATTAAATCATTCCCCGGTTTGGTATGCTACTAGTTATAGGATCGGACAATGGTCCCTCATTTGTATCTCAAGTGACTCAGCAGTTGGCCCAAGCTCTACAAGTGCAATGGAAATTATATTCCGCTTACAGACCCCAAAGTTCAGGAAAGGTAGAGCATATGAATCGCACCCTGAAGTCCCAGCTGTCTAAACTCTGCTAGAAACTCACCTGAAGTTTGTTTATTTTTATTTATTTAACAAGTATTTGTATACCGCTCCTTCCAGCGATCAGAAGCGGGTACGATTACATAAAGAAAGCTGTCAAATCAAAACAGTAAAATTTATGGTATATACATAATTGATTCGGGAGGAAAGGGTGGCACACGGCAAATTATCTACTTCTAGTCTATGGGGAAAAGGATTACATATGTACATTTTTACATAGAATGCTCTCTGGGTCTTTGGATAGATAGTTTCCCTTCATGTGGAATTAGAGCAGGTTGAAATGACTTTGAAATAGGTGCGTCTTGAGTTTTTTTCTAAATTCCGCTAGATTTTTGCTGGCTCTTAGTGTAGGCGGTAGTTGGTTCCATAGTGTAGGTGCTGTGTATGCGAATGCCCTATTGGTAGTGCTGACTTTGACAGATCTTATATCTGTAGGGGTGTGTAGGGTATTGGAGTTGATGGTTCTTCTGCTTCTGTTGGAGGGTTGCAAGGCAATTAGGGTGGAGAGGAAGGAAGGAGCAATGCTGTGGATCAGTTTGAAAGTGGTTGTCAGTATTTTGTACTTTGAGCGAGCTGTTATGGGGAGCCAGTGCAACTCGATTAGTACTGGTGTGATGTGGTCAGTAAGATTTTTCCTCATAATGATCCTGGCAGCTACATTCTGTGCCATTTGCAGGATGTTGAGGGGGTTTTTAGGTAGTCCGTGAAGAATGGCGTTGCAGTAGTCGAAATGTGGCATGATGAGTGCTTGAGCGACGGACCTGAAATCGTGGGGGTCAATGATGTTCCGTATAGGTTGTAGAACTCTCAGTTTGTGGAAAACTACCCTGTTTGTTTTGTGGAGGTGTTTCTCCATTTTTAGGTCGCAGTCGAATGTTACTCCAAGGTATTTTATTTCTTTCTTCGTTTGGTAGGTATTGTTGCATAAGGTTATTGTGGTTGGGGGGTCAAAGTTTGCTTTCCTGGAGATATACATCACCTCAGTTTTCTTGTGGTTGATTGCCATGCTGCTTTGTTTTAGCCAGTGTTGCATCTCGCTAAGGCATGATTCGAGTGGGCTGTAGTCCGGGTTGTTAGTGTTAAGTTGTGTGTACAACATAATATCATCGGCATATATGTGGTAGTTGATTTTGTGCCGAGTGAAGATTTCACATAGCGGTTGCATATATACGTTAGAGGAGTGCTGAGAGTGCTGAGCCTTGCGGTATACCTTGTGTTTGGGGGAATGCTTTGGCTTTTTCGCCATTGAACTGCACCTGTTGCATTCTGTTTGAGATGTATGATGTGAACCATTTTAGGGGGGTTCCTGATATTCCTATTGACTTGATCCTGTTTATGAGGGTTCCATGGTTAACTGTATCGAAGGCAGCTGAGATGTCGATGAATAGGAGTATGTACATTTTCTTTTTGTTTTCTAGGCCTTTGAGTAAGTTGTTAAGCAGAACTTGTAATAGGGTTTCAACCCCGTGATGTTGTCTAAATCCGTATTGTTGGGCATCAAGGGGAGCATTGTCATTCAGGTGGTCTTGGAGTTGTAGTAGGACCGCCTTTTCTATAATCTTTGCTAGGAATGATATGCTTGATATTGGGCGGTAGGATGCTGGGTCTTCTCTGCTGAGTATACTGTTTTTCAGAATCGGTCTTATAATAGATTTTTTTAGTTCAGCAGGCATGATTCCTTGTTGCAGTGATAGGTTTACTATGTGGGAGATGTATTGGGCTATGTCTTGTTTCACTGCCTTGACCCAGGCTGCTGGGCAGGGATCGAGAGGGGATGTGGTGCTGTTTATGCTTGTAAATATGGTTACAATTTGTTGGTCTCCGAAGTGGCCCCAGGTTCTTCCTATAGCCCTTCTCAGAATACGTTCAGCCCCCACCAAGTCATTAGGAGTTTCCCCATTCGAGATTTTGTATGGGCGACCTCCGCCCATTGTCCAGGGAATAAAGGAGGATATGAATCAGATTGGGTCCGAAATCACTAGACAAGAGCTGTTTGCTCTAGGTTCTATCTTGCAGGGTCTCCATGCTTGGGTACAAGATCAACTGCCCATCAATCTGACTGAACCACTGCATCCCTTCAAGCCTGGAAGCGCGGTGTGGATCAAGGAGTGGAGGAAGGAACTGCTAGCACCTCACTGGAGAGGACCCTATGTCATCATACTATCAACCCCTACAGCAGTTAAAGTTGCCGAGCTCGAACCTTGGATCCACCACAGTCTGATGAAGCCAGCAGCAACCACCGAATCCAGTCTCTGGACTTCAACAGACCACCCAGAATCACCGTTGCAACTCACGCTGCAATGAAAACAGCTGCCGTAAGAATCTACAGCCCTACTCCTGCCACCTACCAGAAGCTGGCAGGTCCACGTACGGCAGAAGCTTGAGGAATCTACAACCCTACTCATGTCACCTACTGGAAGCTGGCAGGTCTACGTATGGTGGAAGCTGTGGAAGAAGAGAACTTAAGTAAAGAATTTGCAATTTCTAGACGAACTCATTAAAATCATGTAATCATGATATATCTATGTATTTATATTGTACATGCGGTAGCCCTGGGGCCCCTTAGAATGACTCTTGCCATACTTCCTTGTACCACCTGCATAACCACTACCCGAACCGGGACAAAATTTATTTATTTATTTATTTATTTATATTCTCTTATATACCACGCTATTCTGCATCAGTGCGGTTTACATTGAACAAACTGAAATTACATTGAACAGGGCATTATAACTTGGAGATAACTATTTTACAGGGAACATGGGCTATGGAGGGTTAAGTGGCTTGCTCAAGACCACAGGGAGCACCTGTGGGACTAGAAACCCCAGTCCTTCCGGCCCAAGGTTGCTGTCCTCTAGTGGGATTTGAACCCCCGACCTTCCGGCCTGAAGTACCTTGCCCCAACCACTAGGCCACTCCTCCACTCAAACTCTACTTTATCATTCCTACTATAGTTGTACCGGTACTGTTAGCTAGTGTGTATATAATGGTACAGAATTAAGTATCTGTAAAAGAGGGAAGGTCAGGACCTGCTTCAACCCCCGTCAGAGTCCTACCTATTATGTCTTAGAGTTACGATGGGCTAATGAAGATGGAGCCTTCCTAAATGCCACCTGGCAACTCTCAGATCCCATGAAACCTGCTCCACTCTACTTCGATGCTTGTGGTGCCATCAACAGAAATGGCTACTACAGCTGTGGATCTGTTAATCAAGAGCGAATTTACTACCGGGATGACAAATATATGTGCCCCGGCACAGCATATAATTGGGGAGCGTGCACTGGGGTACATGCCCCAACTACTGTTGCCAAGGCATCTGGAGGAGCATACTCCTGTCCCCGGTGGGAGTGTGTATACTTTGCCACCTGGCCCGATGGGCCACAGGGTCGAGACGGGTATGATCGTAGGGCCATCTTAGACTACCGGTGCTTGAACCCTGTGTTGTCAGAAAGGTATCTGTAACCCTTTGAAGCTCACTGTGCTCAACCCCAGCCAGTGGATAAAAGGATTTAGGTTTGGATAGCGAATACGGGGTCGGGGAATAGACCCCGGAACTTATGTATACATCCAGCTTATCACCAAGACCCGCATCTCCTCACCTTTTTCGGGTACACCATTCCTTTTATGAGGCCATGCAAACAAAGGTGGAGATCCCCCCCAGACCGCTCAGAATCTGTTTATCGAACTAGCTGAAACTGTAGCTTCCAGTCTCCACATTTCTAATTGTTTCTTCTGTGAGGGAACTAGGGTTGGAGACCAATGGCCATGGGAAGCAAGAGAATCGAATTACTCTATCCCATATAACCAGACTGCTCTGAACAGGACCACTAGTGAATGGGTACTGGCCAACACTATCGTTGGCCGTCTCTGTTTTGTCCAGATAGGACCACAGTTCACCATCCAAGTCAGACAGTTAGTATGTCTAAGCCAACGATTTTACAATATTACTACTAAAAAGACATCCTGGTGGTCAGGTATAAATGTTACTGAACCATCCAACCCTTTAATCAATTTCACTGGTCTTGCTAAAGTATGGACTGATCTTACTTCTACCAATGCCTGGGAGGCCCCTCCTGGGCTCTACTGGATTTGTGGTACTCGAGCATATGCTCAACTCCCCTAACAACTGGGGGAGGGGGGGGGGTCCTGGGAACAATTTGCCCATCCTTTTTCCTTATTCCCATTTCCCAAGGGGAACAGTTAGGTTTTCCAGTATACAATGGTCGACAGAAGCGGGATGCTCTAAAGATAGGTCAGTGGAATAAGTGGTATGGTGAAGTGGCCATCTGAGAGAATAATCACACATTATTGACCAGCCACATGGGCGAATGATGGGACTTGGGGGGATACCGCACTCCTGTTTATATGCTAAATCGCATTATACGCTTGCAAGCTGTTGTAGAAATTATGATTAACGAAACGAGTAAAGCACTAACCCTCTTAGCAAAACAAAGTACTCAGATGCACACCGCTATTTACCAAAACCGGTTAGCTCTTGATTACTTGTTAGCGTCTGAGGGAGGAGTATGTGGAAAGTTCAATCTGACGAACTGCTGTCTGCAGATTGATGATCAGGGTCAAGTCATTGAAGAGATAGCCGACCATATGCGAAGGCTAGCACATGTACCAGTTCAGACATGGCATGGGTTAGAACTCAATGGATGGTTCGGTACTATGTTTTCAGGGCTGGGAGGTTTGCAGACTATTGTGTTCGCTGTTTTACTAATGATAGCTATGTGTCTGCTCCTTCCATGTTTCCTGCCCCTATGCCTACGTATGTTTACCACAATCATTGACAGTACAGTTGAACGAAAGACAGCGGCCAGGGTACTAGCTATGTGGAAGTATCAGGCCTTGCCTCAGGAGGAAGCATCAGTTTGAGGGGAACATGATATGTGATTATTTCCTCACCCCCTTTTATAGGAGGGGTGAGGATAATCAAAGGGGAGAATGTGGTAGCCTACAGCCCGTAAACTAGGCCTAGATCCCAACCCCCACCCGGGATTGGTGCTGAGAAGAACCAGAGTTTAAGAATCTGCTTTAAACTGCTTTTGAGAGTCTCCTGTCTCCCTTTATCAAGTTTGTACAATTTCTTTATGCTTATGTGTATTACTAATTAAAGATTTATTTGGATCAGCAAGGAATATTGAACTTTGCAAGGAAATTGTACTTTTGAGACATTTTGCATGTCAGAAATCATGCTGAGCCAGCTTGATAGCCCAGAGACCAAAGCTGTATTTACAGTCTGGTGAGAAACTGTTTACACATCTAGCCTGAGGAATACTGAAAGACCAGGGAGGAGGAGTTCTCCTAACAAATGCAAATGTCCTAGGGATGCTGGAAGATCAAAGAGGGAGATAGAATTCTTCTCCTGGCCTTTGAACAGTTCTCTTAGCAGATGTAGGTCAATTGACCTAGCAAATGTAAAACAAGATATGCATCAGTTGTAATTGTGGAGTTCTGAACTTCTAAAACCATGGAGGTTGAGCATTGTCAGACGCCTGCCCAGAAACCAAAAGCTGGGAGCAAACAAAGGCTGGAGAAGGACTGGTCAAATTACTATTAGCAAAGGTGTATGGGGTGGAGAATAACTGTAGAGAGAAGCTCATGTGAGGAATCATGTGATGGCCGGCTGCAACACACTTACAGCCTATATATATATAGAGAAAACCCAGAACAGAGAGAGTAGATCTGCTTGGCCAGGCGCATGCCAACGCATGAAGAATCCCAGACTTTTCTCCAGCCTTCGCTGTGCTCTCTCCCAGCTGATGTTTTAAAGGGCTGCGACAGTTTGGTGAAGTATTATTCTCCTGCAAATAATTGCTTTCTAGTTATCTTTTCTAACTACTCATGTGTAACTAAGAGAATTACTTGCCTTTCTGAGTAAGTATCCTTGCTTTGCTTGTAAATAAACTGCACGTCTTCATTACAAGGTGTTAGCCTTTGTCATAGTAAGACATTTTGGTACCAGAAGTGGGGTATGAAGAAAAGACTTGGACAATGTTGAAAAGAAGAGGAAATAGTGTAAATACTGTAAAGGTGGGGTAAAGATGTGAATATTGTAAATATTTCCGGCTGGCATCAGGTGTCTTGTGAAATGTTAGCTAGAGAGTGGTCTTGTGGGTCAGGACTAAGTGAGAATTGGGATTCTGTTTTAAAAGATACTGAACCTGTGAATGACATAAGAACATAAGATATGCCATACTGGGTCAGACCAAGGTCCATCAAGCCCAGTATTCTGTTTCTAACAGTGGCCAGTCTAGGTCATATGTACCTAGCAGTTTCACCAAGAGACACAAGTTCCACAATGCTTGTACTGGGTCAAGCATTGATATCTTCGGTCACGTCTTAATAATGGTTTATGGACCTTTCCTCCAGGAACTTGTCCAAACCTTTTTTAAACCCAGCTACACTAACAGCCTTTACTACATCCTCCGGTAACAAATTCCAGAGTTTGATTACACGTTGAGTGAAAAAATATTTTATTTTATTAGTCTTAAATAGTTTACCCTGTAGCTTCATTGCATGTCCCCTAGTCTTTCTATATTCTGATAAGGTAAACAATCGATCTACGTTTACCCGTTCCACTCCGTTCATTAATTTATAGACTTCTATCATATCTCCCCTCAGCCGTCTCTTTTCCAGGTTAAAGAGCCCTAACCTTTTTAGCCTTTCTTCATAGGAGTATCCTTCCATCCCCTTTACCATTTTGGTGGCTCTTCTCTGAACCTTTTCTAAAATCGCTATATCCTTTTTAAGATACGGTGACCAGAATTGCACACAATATTCAAGGTGCGGTCTCACCATGGAACGATATAGAGGCATTATGATATCTTTTGTTTTATTTTCCATTCCTTTCCTTATCATACCTAGCATTCTATTTGCTCTCTTGGCCGCCGCTGCACACTGGGCCGAGGGTTTTAACATGGTATCCACAATGACGCCTAAATCTTTTTCCTGGGTGGTGGTTCCTAATGTGGAACCTTGCATCGTGAAACCATAGTTTGGGTTGTTCTTCCCTAGGTGCATAACCTTGCACTTGTCCACATTAAATTTCATCTGCCATTTTGATGCCCAGTCTTCCAATTTATCAAGATCCTCTTGCAATTTTTCACAATCTTCTTGGGTTTTAACAACTTTAAATAGTTTTGTGTCATCTGCAAATTTGATAACCTCACTCGTTATTCCACTTTCCAGGTCATTTATGAATATGTCAAAAAGCAGCGGACCCAGCACAGGTCCCTGGGGTACACCACTATTCACCTTTCTCCATTGGGAAAATTGGCCATTTAACCCTACCCTCTGCTTTCTATCTTTTAACCAGTTCGTGATCCACAATAGTACACTGCCTCCTATCCCATGACTCTTTAGTTTTGCCAAAAGTCTCTGATGAGGGACCTTGTCAAAGGCTTTCTGAAAGTCCAGATACACAATATCAACTGACTCACCTTTGTCCACCTGTTTATTCACTCCTTCAAAAAAACATAACAGATTAGTAAGACAAGATCTTCCTTGTCTAAAGCCATGTTGGCTGTCTCCCATTAGGTTGTGACTATCTACATGCTGAGTAATTTTATTCTTTGTGATGGTTTCTACCATTTTTCCCGGTACTGACATCAGGCTCACCGGTCTGTAGTTTCCTGGATCACCCCTGGAACCCTTTTTAAAAATTGGTGTTACATTGGCGATCCTCCAATCTTCAGGTATTAGAGATGATTTTAATGATAGTTCACAGATTACTAATAGCAGGTCTGCAATCTCATATTTCAGTTCTTTCAACACCCTTGGGTGTATACCATCCGGCCCAGGTGATTTGCTACTCTTCAGTTTATCTAATAGTTGTAATACATCTTCCCGATGTATCGATATTTCCTTCAATTCTTCTGCACCTTTAAATACCACATCAGTCATGGGTAACATCCCTACATCTTCTTCAGTAAAGACCGAAGCAAAGAATTCATTCAGTCTCTCCGCTATCGCCTTGTCGCCTCTTAGTGCTCCTTTAACCCCTTTATCATCTAATGGACCAACTGACTCACAGGTTTTTTGTTACGAATGTACTTGAAAAGGTCTTTATTTCGCGTTTTTGCTTCCTCAGCAAGCTTTTTCTCAAATTCTCTCTTTGCCTGCCTTATCAATGCCTTGCATTTGACTTGCCAGTGCTTGTGCTGTTTCCAGGTTTCGTCGTTTTGGCTCTTTTTTCCATTTCCTGAAAGATGCTTTTTTGGCAACAATAGCCTCTCTGACCTCACCTTTAAACCATGCTGGCAGTTTTTTGGACTTCCTTCCACTTTTCTTAAAGCGTGGAATACAGCTGGTCTGGGCTTCCAAGATAGTATTTTTCAACAACACCCAAGCTTGATGTACGTCTTTAACCTTCGCAACTGCTCCTTTTAGTTTTTCTTAACTGTTTTCCTCATTTTATCATAGTCTCCCTTTCGAAAGTTAAAAGGTAGTACTGTGGAATTCCTTACTCTCCCTCCTCCACTAATTAAATCAAAGGCGATCATGCTATGTCCTTGCATGCTTGCAAAAAATACCTGTTGAAAAAGGGACAGAATTGAGTATGTTAGGGAGGAGAGGTTGGCTTTTGTTGTCTGCATATCGTAAGATGCATCAGACAAAATCCAGCAAATTAGATTTGATTGAGCAACTTGAAAAGCAGAATTGTGATTTACAGAATATGGTAACAATGTTACAATGCCAACCCCGTTTGTGGACAGATAAAATAGACATTTATCAGCAAGTTGCTGAGAGGGTGGCTCAGTATAAATACCATAAGAGACGGGGAAAAAGAAAAAAAAAGTGCACATGTCTATTGCTAACCAATTTATAGGAGGAAAGTGCAGAGTACTCCCCAAAATCCTGGAGGAGTTAATCTAGAAGATACTGTGGAGGATTTTAATCAACAAGAGATTAATGATAGATCATGGTGATGCTAAGAAATTCCGTTTGATTAGTTCTGACCTTGTGATACAAGAACAGTTTCGTCATGTTATTATGACTTTACAAATTCGAAATCAAATTGATAAGGGAAATGACTGCAGCTGGATTCTGCAGCCGAGGAAAAGAGATCTAAAAATTAAAAAAAAAACTGTTTCGATGCAAAGATGTTTAATTCAGTGCTTTGAACAAAATGACTATCCTGTAGAGCTAGTATTAATTATTATGGAAAATCCCTATAAGATTATGAAGAAGCAAAGACTTTATTACTTGTTTTAGCTGTTAATTGCTTTTCAGAACTACCCTGCGGAGAGGGTCTAGTTCAGTGTTCAGAAACTCCTTATTCTGATCAGATAGGCTGCTATACTTAAAAGACTAATAGATGCCTAGGCACAGAGCACTTGCAAACTTTGATTTGCCTTGTGTTTAAATGTTTTAGTCTATAGTAAATAATGTTTTTCTTTCATTAGTGATTACTCAATTAGATTTTATGGTCCCTGGAGCTGTAGGGTATATTCGTAGCACAAAAATAAGTTAGACTCTCTGTTGTTGTCTAGGGGGAGATAGCTACTAATATACAGCCTAAGGTTCGGTGAGTTATTCTGGCAATGAGCCACGAAAGAATTCTGGTCTGCAGATATATATATTAGACTTTATTATAGGCAACCAAATAGAAAAATATACACACATATATGGCTAATTAGAAACATAAAGTAACAATTTGTTATTGTACAGATATACAATTGGACAACGTAAGAAATCAGATTAGGAACCAGTCGTCACTGATTCGCTCCGCACTGAGGAAAAGCAAGAAATATATTGCTAACCCCTTTGCCCATCCAGGAGAGGAGAGATAAGCCAGTACCTTAGCTCCGTCCAAGGATGCAGCTGTTAGCTAATGCCGGCTCCAGCCCCTTCAGAGGCGAGCCGCAGTAAGTCCGAACCGGAGGTATCTGTGAAAGTCTTATCTCAGACCTGTGGAGGACGGCCTAGCCCACACGTAGGGGCCGTCTGGCGGAAGGCTCAGGGCTCAGGAATCAGGTATGCAGTGCACAGCAGCAGGACCGGTGCAGAAGTCTATATGTCCAGGTGGGGAAAGTCCCCAACTCTCTCTTACTCTCCTACTTACAACTAACTAACTAACTAAAGTTTCCAGCGCAGAATGCATAATTCTGTGTGAGAATCCTCCGTCATAGGTCCGATGATTGGTGGGCACCAGGCAGTCTGAGGTATTCTCAGCGAATCAGAAGGTCGATGATGAGCAGCTTCTTGCAAACAAAGGAGCCATGGTAAAAGTCAGGCAGAAGCAACAGTATGTAACTTCTGGGCATGTACAAGTGTCCAAGGCCAGCCACGGACAATAGCCTCTGTATGCATGCACACTTAGAAACGCTGTGCAAGCAGTTGCATGAAGGACAGGCTTATAGCTGAACACAGCAAAAGTGAAGTGTAGAATCCATCTTGTTTTGTGCAGTTTGGTTCAGGCCTGAGTTGCTGAGCAGGCCAGAGATTTGCATGTAGAATTGCAGGGGTACCAGCCCTACATCTCCCCCCCCCTTGTAAGATGGAGGATGCTACAAGGGAGTACACTCCATCGTACAAAGCCTAACTAGCAGTACTACTGTGCAGGTCAGAACCAAATGACAAATGATTGACTAATGCATGATAAGTGGATAATACTTCAAGCACAATATGCAGGAAAGCAATACTGCATGAGGAATAATACAGTGAACACACTCAAGCAATAAAAGAAGTCAAAATAAAATGTCATAGACACAGGCAAGTCAAATCAAGGAAGATAAGACATGTTAACTGCAAACTGAAGAATATATATAGTATCCAAACCAAAAATGCATATCAGCAAGGCAATATAATGTGTTAGTGAAACACCAAGGCGAATACTCAAAAGTAATGAGAAGCAATGTGTAACTGTGTTATGAAAATAAACACATGCTATCTATGAAAAAAAAAACACAACTCAAT
Source organism: Ichthyophis bannanicus (assembly GCA_033557465.1). Taxonomy (NCBI): domain Eukaryota; kingdom Metazoa; phylum Chordata; class Amphibia; order Gymnophiona; family Ichthyophiidae; genus Ichthyophis; species Ichthyophis bannanicus. Next base: position 116,784,955 of record CM066046.1, on the reverse strand, counting down.
CAAGAGCAATGGATAACTTTCAAAGAAAATGGTGACACTTATTCAAAAGTGTGACGTTCCAGCAAATCCTGCATACGCATGGCAGGCAGAAGAGGTGCAGGATGCATAGAGCGACGAAGAGCACGAATCTGTCTCTGTTGATACAAAGAGATAAGAAACCGGAGCACCAACAGAAAGAAAAGACCAGGCACAATGACATGGGACATAAAATCAGTTTGTAAAATGTCAACATCTCGTGAATCAAAGTTATAATCTGCAATGGCAAGGTCGGCCTGGTCAATGGACAGTTCAACTGTGTGAGAGTCCTTATAGTCCAAAAGATAGGTCAAGGCTGCAGTGAAGTCAATCTCATGACCTCGAAACACATCCAAAATCTGGAGCTCTGTCGAAACAGGGTCAGCATCAAGATAAAACAAGGAAACTCCACCAACATTAACAATGGAGTTCTTGGGAACATCAATCAAGCAAACATTGCAGGGTAGAGGAACTCTATTATGAATGTCATGTTTATTCATGGTGACCAGGAGTTCACTCAGAGGGGTACTAACCAGCCAAACATTGTTGACAACAGCAACTTTCGTCTCTGAAAAGTCATCGTACTTGGTCATGGTAACTTTACATTGTTCTTTCACATTTTCAGCAGACAACCCACAAAGAGCTGTAGAAGTGTCCTTCAGGAAAGGTTTGCCAGGACACAACCAATGAATGTCCTTAGAGCGTTGGCACATGCCAAGATTAGGCACCACGTATATTAGTGATGCGTGCAACAGACGATTAAAAATGCTTCTGTAAAACATGTTGGGGATCTAGGGACACAAAAACTTTGTGTGACAGTCTGGGACTGTGTAATCAGGAAACCAGGCGCATCCTGTAGCACGACACCAGAAAGAGGGCCAGGTTCAATCAATCTGGCAACCTCGGATCCCGCTAACAGCAAAATCAGGAACAGGACCTCCAAAGTCCGGGACTCCATCTGTAAAAGAAAACAAACAGGCTATCCCGCCTCAAGGTTAGCATCACTCACTTCAGCAAGAGGTTCATCAGGAAGGAACTTACTGGGATGACACGGTCTAAGCTGATTAATGTGGACCCATTTAAGGGAGCCTTCCCCCTCAATACTGGACTTCATTCGAATTTGATAAGCAACAGGGGAGGCTTTATCCACAATAGGAAATGGACTGTTCCAGCTAGGTAGAAATTTACAGTCTTTGACCTTATTCTTACCAAAATTGTAGTAGAATACCTTATCGCCAATCTGGTATTCTTTAGAGGTAGTCCTCAAATCATAGTAGGCCTTCCTACCCCTAGCAGCAGTGTCCACATTCTTTTGGGCAAAGGCAAAGGCACTTTGCAAGTGTTGTCTTAAATGGGCAACATATTCATGAGCAGTTGTAGCAGCAGCGAGAGTCGCATCATTAGTCCTGTAAAGAAGATGAAGGGGTAAAACCATGTCCCTACCTGTCATCTCAAAAGGGGACACACCAGTAGCATGATGACGCGTGGCTCTGATAGCCATCAGGACCAAGGGCAGTTTGACGTCCCAGTCCTTCCCAGAGGAAGAAACATACTTTTTCAAGATACTGATGATAGTTTTGTTTGCTCTCTCCACTTGTCCAGAGGATTGTGGACGATAAGCAATGTGGACTTTGGCCTTCACACCTAGTACCTTCCACAGATGCTTAATGACTTGTCCGTGAAGTGGGAACCCTGGTCTGATTCCACTCACATGGGGAGGCCCCAGCTGCTGAAAACATGGTTTAACAACAAGGTGGCCGTGGTCTCGGCGGTACAGTTGGGTGCTGGGATGCACTCAACCCACTTAGTAAATAAGCAGGTAACTGTCAACATATATTTGTTGCCTCGAGAGGATCGGGGCACAGGGCCGATCCAATCAATCTGGAGATCAGACCAAGGCATGGTCAGACCTCTGTTTCTCAAAGGGGCTCTATGAGAAGGAGCTGCAGGTTGAAATCTGCAACAGGTCAGACAACCTTTAGTATACAATTGTACATCTTGGTACATGTGGGGCCAGTAGGCCACTTGTTTCAACATTTCATAGGTTATTCGGTCACCTCTGACCGGCACAAGGCTCATCATGAGCGTGCTGTAACATAACTCCATGGAAGGCCCGAGGTACCACCCATTGCACAATACCATGCTTACTCGTCCGTATCAACAGATCTTTCTGGAGATGGAACATGTCCTTGGAGATGTAGAGGATCCTCAGTTCCTCATCGTCCTGACAATCCTCCAGAGTTAATGGGTGTTCCTGGGGGTTCTGGAGAAAAAGGTAGAAATGTCCAAGAGTAGGATCTTGTTTCTGGGCTTGCATGAGGTCGAGATCTGTGCTCTCGCCACACCATTGAACCACAGGGGGCATGGTGGATAATTGAGCTTGTCGCCGGGTAACCGCTGTCACCTTTTGAAGCCCATTGGTCTCGGGAGCCTCCAACTGCCAGAGGTCTCCAGAGACAGCACCCTCCTTGGCAAGCTGATCAGCTAGATCATTTCCTATCTTGTCAGGGTTATCAACACGGGAGTGACCTTTCACTTTCTTCCAGTAGATGGTCATGTCATTTTCATGAGCTACCTTGTCCAAGGCCAGAATCAATCCGGCATGTTTGACGGGTTTCCCTTTGGAATTCAGCATATTGTTAGATTTCCAAATGGGTAAGTGGGAAACAAAATTCTGTCGGACGTAGTCTGAATCAGTACAGATGGTTAGGGTGTGAACCCCTCCCTGAGCAGCAGACTGGAGAGCTGCCAGGGCTGCAGCTAGCTCTGCATACTGATTAGTCTTGGTACCCAGACGGTACTTGAAGGGTTCACAAGGGTGGTTCTGGTTCCAAACTACACCTATACCTGCTACCAGTTCATGGTCAGGCTCTCGACGGTAAGCACAACCGTCCACATACACCTTGGGGTAGCCTTTACAGAGGTTCTCATCATAAGGACGATGACGAGAAGGCTCATGCGTACATGACTCCATTTCGGTGTCTAAATTACCCACGAAAGGTTCTCTGGCAGTGCAATCGTGCAATTCAGCCAGGCCCTGTGCAGCGGCATCCTTGCGGTTTTGAGCATACCTGACCTCCAGGGGCCAGCCCTGAAGTGCTAAGGTCCAGGAGACAATGCGACTGTTTGACACTTGTCCCGATTTAATCCGATCACTGCCTAGGAACTTGATGGGTTGGTGATGAGTCTCAACAACCAACCTCTCACCTTGGATATAACTGCGGAAATATTGGAGGGCCCAGACTGTGGACAACAAGGATTTCTCACAGTCAGAGTATTTCCTCTCCACTTCCGTTAAAGCTTTGCTGGCATAGGCAATAACTTTCCTATCTGTGTCATGCATCTGGTACAGAACAGCACTCATAGAGTGATCGGTGAAACCTAGTTCCACGAAGAATTCTCTGCCACTCTCTGGATAGGCAAGACAGGGAGCTCGACTCAAAGCTGCCTTCAGCTCTTCTAGAGCTGCCTCTTGGTCGGGATTCCATACCCAAGGTTCATCTCTTTTGAGGAGTTTGACCAGGGGTCGGGAAATCTCCGCATATTGATCCACAAATTGGCGTGAATAATTGCAAATGCCCAAGAATGAGCGCAGCTCACTCACGTTGGTCGGACGTTTGAGTTGTTGCAAGGCCGCAATTCTCTTCCTTTGAGGCCGCAGTCCCTCAGCAGAAACTTCGTAACCCAAATAATTGAGGGATTTCCGGCACCATTGGCCCTTTGACAAGGACAGCTTTGCTCCCGCAGCTTTCAGTTGCAGGAAGACATGCTCTATTTCTTGCAAATGGTCAGTGAAACTGGTGTTCTTCACCAGTATGTCGTCGACATAGACGAGGATGCCTCTTGCTCAGCATCAGGCAAAGCCTTATGGAGGAAAATATTGAAGTCTGCTGGGGCATTCAAATAACCAAACGGTGTCCGATTCCAAGTATATTGTCGCCTACCGAAGGTAAAAGCCAGCTTATGCTGATCTTCTGGATGGACAGGTATAGTCCAAAATCCTGAGGCCAGATCCAGGCTGGTAAAGTACCTGGCACCCTTGATGGTGGCTAAGTTCTGTTCCAGATGTGCCATAGGCCATCTGGATAGAGGTACCTTTTTTTATTAAGCTGGCGATAGTCCAAAGCTAAGCGCCAGCTAGAGTCCTTCTTGATGACAGGCCACAGTGGGGCATTGTAAGTACTGTTGCATTGACGTATAATTCCCTTTTGTTCCAGGGAATTAATGATTTCCTGAACGGATTCATAGGAGGCCAATGGGATTTTATACTGTCTCACAAAGACAGGTTTACTGTTTGGATCCGTAGGAATACGGGTGACATGTAGGTCGGTGAGACCACAGTCATAGGTGTCAGTGGCAAACAGGTCCTTGTGACGGTACAGCAGTTCTTTTAATTGGGCCTTTTCGGACTCATCAGTGCAGGCGTCTGCTGCAGCAAGTTTTTCCACAACCATTTCGTCAAATCCCAGAACAGGTTTGTTTGAAGGTATTTCAACCTTCTCCTCAATCTCATCTTGGAGAGAGGAGACCTGGATAGCTTGGACAGCCTGGGGCTCCCCCCCCTGGTGGGTGAGGGAACTAACAGCCTCATCAAGTTTACTTGACAAAATCAGATGGTCAGGCTCGAGGTCCACCTGTGAGGTCACAGCACTATGTGGCCAGACAAACTGTAAGGTGAAGAGGCCTCGGGGTGAGGATCGTACACACGCAGGGGTCCCCACCCCTTCACAGATGTTCCAGGAAACAGGGGCTTCCCCAATAATCTGTAGACTCAATTCCACACTTGGGAACGATTCTCCCACTAGGAATCCCAGGGGTTCGCCTTTCACTAGGTGAATGCGATCTGGGTTTGGATTGGTGAGCAGTAAGTGTAAGGAGGGAGCTGTGGCCTCCATGCAGGGTATAGGACCCATGGCTAGGCCCAGCTCCTCAAAACGGGAATTTGGACTGAAGAAGACAAAGTTGTCTGAGACCACATGTCCTCGGGTCACCTGTATCGGCAGGGGACAATCCTGTACCCTCCCAGGTATGTGGGTGTCTTCTGCACAGACCACTTCACAGACTTGAGGGATAGTCTGACCAGCCCGTAGGGATGGGCGGGCACCAGAGAAATCCACCGGATCTCCTTCCATCCTACTCCAGAGGATGTTGTTCACAAAATCCACATAAGTTCCCAGTCGAACAAGGCAATCTGAGCCTAAGGAGAGGGGCATTTCAAGTCCTCTGATGATGGAGAAGGTGTGCCGAAAACCTTTGACCCCAACTTGCAAGGGGAGATTGCAGTAGCCCATTAATGTCTTGAGCCCTTCCCCAGGCACTTGGAACGAAGTCTTCGCTCCCATTACCCAATCAAGGGTAAGCTGTTGTTTGAGCCGATAGAAAAGAGTCTCACTGATGAGGGAGTGGTCACAGTGGGGTAATAGGTAGGCCCTTTCCTTTTGGGACATGCCCACCTGCACATATATAAAGGGACCTTTCTCAGCCGAGAATATGTCCGTCAGTCTCCTAGGGTGATCTAGGCAGGGATGGGATGGAGGAGGGGTTTGCACCTCACAACCTTCCACAGGTTCCTTCAGGAATATCTGCAGGCAGTCAGTATCAAGGACAATGTTAGCTACTGAACCCACTGCAATGGAAACCACGTCGCTGATGCCCTGATCCTCATTGCCAGCCCTTTCATACTGGAGCTGAAGGATTTGGGGATCAGCTGACCTCTGGAAATTAATCCTGATGGACTTGTTTGTGCGTTCCACCGAACAAGGACCACTGACTCTGCTGTCATGTTTTACCCTAGCATAAGGTATGGGATGTGTGACCTGTGTCCAGATCACTTCCTGGACGTAGTCCAGAATGGGGCGTAACCGTTTCAGGAGCTCATTGCCAATCAAGAATTCTTCCCCAGGGCACTTGGTAATGACTACAGGATGTTTCACCTGTAATTTTCCAATTTGGAGGTTAAGCCAGACCTGCCCCATAGACTCTATGGGCTGATTCCCATAAGCTGCGAGTGACAAATCACTGGGTGTGACGTGTAGGGTCCTCTGACTCCCCAAGGAAGCAGTGAGTCTATCAAAGAGACTCGAGGTAATCAGGGTAGCCTCAGAGGCTGAATCTATCAGGCCCTCACAGAGAAAAGTCTGCTGAATTGTAACAGGAACAGTGTACCTCTGTCCTTTTGGCTTGAGTTTACCCAGAAAGTACTTGTGCTTCCTGATGGTGTCAAAGGCTGGACCCTCGCTGTCCATGGCAGAACTGTCACTCTGTGTCCATGAGGTGGCATCCACGGCTGGCTGCACCTGTGCAATAGTGACCTGTGGGACAGAAACAAAGTCGGTTAGTCATTCAGTCGCCTTAGAAGGGGAAGAGGAGTCAACCAGTTCCTCCTCTGGCTTCTGAGGCTTTGCTCGTGGCTTAGGAGGCGCACTACTAGCAGGAGCCTCCTGTGAGGAGCTGAATGCAATGGTAGCCTTCATCATATCTGTCAGCTCGCTTATTCTCTTCTCCAGCTCCAGGTATTTGTCAAAACCGGGCTTTCTCTTCCAGTTCCGGTTCTGTGGAGTGAAACGCTGATTCCCAGAGCACTGCTTAGACCCAGATGACTGGTTATTCTGGGGTGGCCTGGGAGGATTCTGTGGAACAGAAGGAGTAGAGTTATTTTCTAACGAAAGAGTGGATTTTACAGCACTAACACACTGTTTTGGCTCTCTGGCTTTGCTGGGAGCCCGGACTGTGCTGCCAGTATTGGTTGCTCTCATGTTGGGAACAGCTTCCCAAATCCACTCAGCATGTTCTATCACACGTGATAGGGGTTCGTGACGCTTGTCAGACATATAAGGCTTGATAGATGGAAGGAGCAACTGACAGAAAAGATTACGAAACTCCTGATGGTGTTCTATTGTTTCCCAAGAAGGGTCACTCTGGAAGAAAGTCTGCCTAAGTCTGTAAGCAAACTCTCGGGGGGTTTCATTTTCCTTATGAGTCATACTAAATGCTGCCTGTTTTGCAGCAATATCATCAGGATATGGCCCATAATGTTTCTTTAGTGCCTGTTCAAAGATGACAATGTCCCTTTTTTCATCGTCTGCCATGGCCCGAATGAATTGCTGACAAGGCACATCAAAAGACCATGGAAGATACAAAACCATGTCCTCCCCCCTGGTAATGTTCAGTGCCCGAAAGGCATCTTTGACTGCAGCTAAATGTTCATTTATGGTGGCATGACCAGTTTTCTCAAAAGGAGTGACCATGCTCCGCAAGGTCTTGATGATTTGTAATTGCGCGACAGAAGCACCTTCATTTATTTTCCCTTGCAGGACACGGGCACATAGGGGATTTTGCGTGCCTTCAGCTCCCTCTGGTGGTCGCTGCTGGTACAGTTTTCCATCACTCGGGGAATTTCCCACCCCCCCCTCCACGGCTCCCTGTATGGGGAGGGGCCGAGAGTAGGGTGGTTCATTCTGCCCTGTTTCTCTCCTGTGCTCATGCGCTGATTGGAGAGAACTGACTCTGTTCTGGAAAAGCTGCCGTTCTACACTGGGCAGGGTTTCCAGTGGCAAACTGCCGTCATCTACCCTCTGGTACTTCGAGAAGCCTAGAGGGATCAAATTATCCCGGTACTCTGTCTCGTTACTATGAGAGGTAGTCACACTGGCCAAATCAAAACAATCAGCTTGCTGGATTTCGAGGTTAACTCTCTGTATTTCCTGCCCACATTCCTGACGTGCAACAGCTAGCTTTCTTTGGAGACTAGCCGTGCGCTGTCTTACTGCAATCAGAGCAGTCTCTATCGCATTTAACTGAGCCATCAGAGCTCTCTCTCGCTGCTCATAAAGAGCAGAGACCTCTGTTATTCTCCTGGTGTGGGTGGCTAGTTCAGAGCTACACACTGACAGAAACTGCAATTCCGTTTGATCCAGAGCATTCCGCTGCCTGAGAGCGGAAACCTGATCCAACCAGCCTTCTGTGTGAACCATCGTAAATCACTAGCTGAGAATGTCTGTAAAAACAAACACAGGGCACTGCTAGAATCACTCTAATGCAGAGAGCCTGTAATGGGGGTTGCAAAGCCGTCTCACAGACAATGCTCTCTGGCCACAAAACCCTCAGCATAAACCGCTGCGTTGACCACAATAGGACAATGCAGAAATATTACACAAATTCTGAGAGGCGTGGCACATTCAGAAACACTCATCCCGGACGAGCCCCCATATGTAGGGTATATTCGTAGCACAAAAATAAGTTAGACTCTCTGTTGTCTAGGGGAGATAGCTACTAATATACAGCCTAAGGTTCGGTGAGTTATTCTGGCAATGAGCCACGAAAGAATTCTGGTCTGCAGATATATATATTAGACTTTATTATAGGCAACCAAATAGAAAAATATACACACACATATATGGCTAATTAGAAACATAAAGTAACAATTTGTTATTGTACAGATATACAATTGGACAACGTAAGAAATCAGATTAGGAACCAGTCGTCACTGATTCGCTCTGCACTGAGGAAAAGCAAGAAATATATTGCTAACCCCTTTGCCCATCCAGGAGAGGAGAGATAAGCCAGTACCTTAGCTCCGTCCAAGGATGCAGCTGTTAGCTAATGCCGGCTCCAGCCCCTTCAGAGGCGAGCCGCAGTAAGTCCGAACCGGAGGTATCTGTGAAAGTCTTATCTCAGACCTGTGGAGGACGGCCTAGCCCACACGTAGGGGCCGTCTGGCGGAAGGCTCAGGGCTCAGGAATCAGGTATGCAGTGCACAGCAGCAGGACCGGTGCAGAAGTCTATATGTCCAGGTGGGGAAAGTCCCCAACTCTCTTACTCTCCTACTTACAACTAACTAGCTAACTAAAGTTTCCAGCGCAGAATGCATAATTCTGTGTGAGAATCCTCCGTCATAGGTCCGATGATTGGTGGGCACCAGGCAGTCTGAGGTATTCTCAGCGAATCAGAAGGTCGATGATGAGCAGCTTCTTGCAAACAAAGGAGCCATGGTAAAAGTCAGGCAGAAGCAACAGTATGTAACTTCTGGGCATGTACAAGTGTCCAAGGCCAGCCATGGACAATAGTCTCTGTATGCATGCACACTTAGAAACGCTGTGCAAGCAGTTGCATGAAGGACAGGCTTATAGCTGAACACAGCAAAAGTGAAGTGTAGAATCCATCTTGTTTTGTGCAGTTTGGTTCAGGCCTGAGTTGCTGAGCAGGCCAGAGATTTGCATGTAGAATTGCAGGGGTACCAGCCCTACAGAGCTGAACTGAATAGAGTTCTTTACTAAAGCTACATGGTTACACGATGCAAGGTTCCACATTGGGAACCACCACCCAGGAAAAAGATTTAGGCGTCATTGTGGATACCATGTTAAAACCCTCGGCCCAGTGTGCAGCGGCGGCCAAGAGAGCAAATAGAATGCTAGGTATGATAAGGAAAGGAATGGAAAATAAAACAAAAGATATCATAATGCCTCTATATCGTTCCATGGTGAGACCGCACCTTGAATATTGTGTGCAATTCTGGTCGCCGTATCTTAAAAAGGATATAGCGATTTTAGAAAAGGTACAGAGAAGAGCCACCAAAATGGTAAAGGGGATGGAAGGATACTCCTATGAAGAAAGGCTAAAAAGGTTAGAGCTCTTTAACCTGGAAAAGAGACAGCTGAGGGGAGATATGATAGACGTCTATAAATTAATGAACGGAGTGGAACGGGTAAACGTAGATCGATTGTTTACCGTATCAGAATATAGAAAGACTAGGGGACATGCAATGAAGCTACAGGGTACTATTTAAGACTAATAAAAGAAAATATTTTTTCACTCAACGTGTAATCAAACTCTGGAATTTGTTACCGGAGGATGTAGTAGGGGCTGTTGGTGTAGCTGGGTTTAAAAAAGGTTTGGACAAGTTCCTGGAGGAAAGGTCCATAAACCATTATTAAGACGTGACCGAAGATATCAATGCTTGACCCAGTACAAGCATTGTGGAACTTGTCTCTTGGGGAAACTGCTAGGTACATATGACCTAGATTGGCCACTGTTGGAAACAGAATACTGGGCTTGATGGACCTTGGTCTGACCCAGTATGGCATATCTTATGTTCTTATGTTCTTAAAGCTGAAGGAAACAAAAAAAAGATAGAAAATTAAGGAAACTGCTTCTGTTTTCCTTTGACCTTCAAAGTAGAGGTTAAGAGCCCTGACAGGACAATGGGGCGTCCTGAGCCAGTAGTTACCAGATTGCAACTTGAAAATGATTTAAATCCTGAGTCAATAAGAAGGTAATCCTGGTTAAGCTTTATCTTTTGTATGTTATGCATCTATTCTTTGTCTTTGACTGTGTATGCTATCAAGCAAACTTAAAAGTTAAAGAGGATTTTATATATTGTGGGAAGCACCTCATAGAGGGCATAATTATTGTTCATATTTTACAGAAACGCAAAGAGCTGTAACTATTGGGGGGGGGGGGAGGTAGTGTGGTACTGCAGAGCCTATGCAAACAGAAAAAAAGGTTTTAAATCCAGAAAAAAGATTCCAACACCAGATGCGACATTACAAGGAGCCAGATAGGGGGAGCAAGAGAGACCTTCCAAGGCCTAGAGAACCGCACCCCAGAGCTGGTGATGTAATGCCGGCCAACAGCCAATCCAGGAAAGGGGGAGTTCCTCTTAGGAAAGGCTGGGAAGTTGAAAAGGAGGAAGTAGGACAAGCAAGATGGGGCAGAGGCAGAGGCAGAAGCCGAAGAAGAAAAGGAGTCTTGGCAAAGAGACCGGAGAGGAAGGAGTTCCTGGCAAGAAGACACAGTGAGTCCGGTGCAGCAGAATACCAGGAGTTCTTGGCAAAGAGACACTGGAAAGAAAGGTACCAGGAAAGAAACAAAGGTCAGAGTTTTATATGAGGAACCGGTACCAGCAGATGCAGGATACTGTGGAAGTTACCAGAGAGATGAGGAAGTCATTGCCATAAGAGGTAACACTCTTCTTTCAAGGAGCAAAAGGTGTGGGTGTGAAAGAGTGGTAACTCCACCCGAAGGCCAGCTGAACAGTGGGAAGCCTACTACTCGAGTAAGGCTGAATTGCAGCAGGACTAGGCCTCAAGACTCAGCTAACTGGGATAGGCCCAGAGAACAAGGTAAACCACCTTTTTATTCTAATAAGCATTATAACTTGCTGACACAGGGAGCACAAGGAACAGAGGTGTGCACTCCTTACCAAGCTGTCTGTAAGACAAGACACAAGCCTTTATCAAAAAGACTGTTTGTTTAATACAAGGCACCAAGACAAAGGAAGATACTTTCAAAGCAAGCATTCACATGACCAAAGCCTAGACCTAGGCCCAGAACACTGGAGGCTAGTGCAAGCGGTATATGAGAAGCCTCAACGTATTCCACAAGAATATACTGATACAGAGTCCCAGTTATCAGACCCACAGCCTATGCAGGTGGAATTCAATGAGGACCCTCCTGAGATAGCCATGGATTGCAGCTACTGTCAGGCAGGAAGCCTAGAGTCTCTGCCTGATGTGTAAAGCAGGGCTCAGTAGCAAAGCCTGTGTGTTTTATTTGTATAAGGTCCTGTGAAGTAACAGTAGACAAAGCAATATCGGAATATGTTTTCTTTTCTACCTGAAGCAAGGTTTTCTTTATGTTGATGTAGACTCCACTATTTGAACCATTGTACATTAGGGGAAATAAAAAGCCTTTCTTTCCCTACACTCGGACTTTGTGTTCACTTGAAGTTTTGGTACACGGTAGGTCCTGGGAACAGATACCCAGACACCGCATACAAGGACCAAACTCAAAAATAGAAAAATAATTCATGTCCACCCGACCTGCCTTAACCACCCTTGGCCACTAGGGCGGCGGTGCGACAGTAGGAACAAAAATATTTAGGGGCATGTTTACTAAACCCTGAAATTGTGCGGGGCCCCGTTAGTGTGCCTGTGCCATATAAAGAGTGGGCGGGTCAGGCAGAAAAAAGGAAAAACAACGGGGAGAAAGCGACCATACGTGTGCACTGCGCGCAACTGTGCGGGTGCAAGTAGTGCGTGGGAAGGCTAAGTGGCGCGCTGCTGGGCACATAAAGGAACAGAGCCATAGTATAACGGTGAAGACACTGACCACTGGTGCAGGGATCAGGGTTTCGATCCCCCACAGTGCCCAGTGAACAAGGCTCCCAGAGTAATTATTTTAGGAGGCATATAAATAATGGGCAGCAGAAGGTGGCACGCAGATTGCATAAGGCGTCGCGCTAATGTTTCACAAGCGATCTGAATAGTGTGCGGCATAAGGCGGCGCGCTGATGAGGAAGTTCAAGAACAGAGCCACAGCACAATGGTGAAGACACTGACCACTGGTGCAGGGATCAGGGTTTCGATCCCCACACAGATTGCATAAGGCGTCGCGCTAATGTTTCACAAGTGATCTGAATAGTGTGCGGCATAAGGCGGTGCGCTGATGAGGAAGTTCAAGAACAGAGCCACAGCACAATGGTGAAGACCCTGACCACTGGTGCAGGGATCAGGGTTTCGATCCCCCACAGTGCCCAATGAACAAGGTTGGCTGAGTCGTTATTTTAGGAGCCATATATATATAATGGGCGTCATACGGCGGCGTGCTGATGGCCATAAGGCAGGGCGGCCATGTTTATGGAGGCAGTGTAATATTGGGAGGCATTAGGCGGCTCGCTGATGTACAAACACAGTAACAGAACCACAGCACAATGGTTGAGACACTGGCCAATGGTGCAGCGATCAGGGATTGAATCCCCGGCTGTGCACAACGAGAAAAGTCTGGGTGAGGCATTATCTGTTATGGGTAATATTGCCCTAGGAGGCACATGAATTTTGGCCTACATAGGTTTTTGGAGGCATAAGGCGTTGCGCTGATATCTAAGCACAGGAACAGAGCCACAACAGAATGGTTAACACACTCATCAATGGTGCTGGCATCATGGGTTCAATCCCCCGCTATGCCCAATTAATAAGGCTGGCTGAGCCATTACCTGTTATGAGGAATAGTGATCTAGGAGGCATGTTACATTTTATTGTAATTACTAATGCTAGCAAATGCACTATCAAAGCACTGTAATATAAGGTGATGCATAAGGCGCCTTACAAGGTACCTTAGAGGTCACATTTGAAGGTGCACTGTCCACCAAGGCACCCCACAATGTTGCATACAGGGCGCTTTACAGGGTGCCGTATGAGGCAGGGCAAGGTCCAAGCACTGTCTGTGCTGGCAGCACTGTGCATTGTAACGCATGGAAACCTTAAGTAGGTGAGCAGACATGCAAGAAGGAACAGCAGTGTAGCACAATGGTTAGGACAGCGACTGATGGTGCAGGGGTCATGGTTTTAAATGAGCAGTGACTAAGGTTGGCTTAGTTACGTCTGTTTTCTGAATGCAACTGTACAGCAATCTCTGCTGCCATCTAAACAGAAGCCCACCCTAGTGCCATAGAGTATTTCACCTTATAAGGTGCACCAGAATGCACATCATAAACAACCACGTCATCAAAGGCGAGTTATAATGTTCTCCAGCGGCTATGTAGAAATGTTGGCAACTCCCAGGGCACCATAGTAGGTCCACCATAAACGGACTGAATCGAAGGTGTGACATAAGATGCCCCAACGATGTATAGGTCAACCCAAAAACCTTTCCCAAGAGCACTAAGAGCCCCCAATGTGAAGGGCAGCAGAGGTATGTGCCAAACACATATGTAACCCAAACACTGCACAGAGCTGAAAGGAAAGGCAATGCATAAGTAAAAGAACCACATAGATCACAGGTGCTGTACTACAAAAATCAGCCCAAGGCCATGTGGCAGCTACAGAAATGGACAAACATATTGGGGCTAGCTGTAGCTATGTACAGAGTGATGGTAATGTACCATGCTATAATGATAGTGTGCGACATAGGATGGGAAGATGTGTCTAGCAGAGGAGGCTGACATGGCAGGATAGGTGAAATATCAGGATGACAGTGGAGTAGCAGTGCTATCCAGAGCACACACGCGAGAGGCAACCATGGAGAGATGAAATGCAGGAAGCTGTAGAAGTGCAGGACGTGGTGTAGCAGCATGCACATCAGGGTAGGATGGCACAACAGCTGGCAGACAGAAGATGGACACAAGCATGGCTCACAACTCAGATGAGGGTACAATGTGCTCACAGCACAAATCTGCCAACATATGACCGTAAAACAAATGGAAACCACATCTGCAGGACAAGCATACACATCCAAGAGAACAGAGATAAATCACACCTACGACCACTACCACAAATGCAAATGGACCAACCGATAGGACACACCACCAACGTGAGCGCATTAGCAAAGGCTGCATACAGAAATAGTCCAGGCCATCACACAAGACGCATGCTGGTTGTAAGGACAGGCAAACCCCCAAGAAGAACCATGAACAAATGCACATGCAGATCTGCTGTGTACAGATCAGATCCCACTCTGTATTTGGGAACAGGGACACATGCACACACACACAATGAGATGTTATGCAGTGGATACAGCATGCAAAAGAGGAAAGAAACCAAACCCCAAGGACAGCAGAGGATGCTTGGTGGACCTGGGTAGCAATCTCGGACAGGACAGGAGAGAACTCAACATGAAAACAGGTGTACCACACACCAGCTGAACCTCAGCACTACCAAACCCCCAGGTGCACTGCCCTGTAAACACCATTACGAAAGAGACCTATGTAACAGATAATATCTGATGGCTAGGCAGCACAGAGTGCACACCTTGCTGTGTACTGACGAGAGACAAGGGTGTGTGTAGAGGTGATGAACCTGCTGTTAACTAGTGGTCCAGGTGGCATACCTGAGGATATAAACCAAAAAAAATGTGGGGATCCAACCTGCAAACCACTGATTTATAACACATGCCCCCAACCACACCCACAAACACATTGAGCACAAGGCAGAAGTAATAGTCCAAAGGGAGGGTCTGTATGGGAACCTGTAATACCCAGTGATGTGCCAAATGGCAGACACATACGCAGCTGCCATCGTACAAGGATGTGAGCACAGGTGGGCCATGGACATGACCAGCAAATCAGTAGACACAAGTGTAAATGTGCTCAAAGAGTGGAGGAGTAGCCTAGTGTTCACAAAACTGTCTTGCACACAAAACAACCAGGCCTCATTTCACACCAGGACTCCATGTGGCCTTGGGCAAGTCACTGCAGGGACATTGTCAAGGAAACCCTGGAGTCTCAGGGTCACAAGGAGTCATGAGTGATTCAAAGGCACCCATTGTATTGCATGTTTGTCACCATGATCAAGCAGCAAAAGAGACAAATGTCTGTCAAATACATATATTTATTTTGGTCACTCCTCACAGATACTGTAGACACTGCAATCATACTATCAAGGTGAGTCCCTCCCTGGTGAAAGATGGAAACACATTTAGCAGGGTAAAAACCCACATGCTACATAAAGGTCACTGCCTTGAGCACAAATGAATGGCACGAGATGTAATGTGCATCAGGTGCATGCTATGCACTGGGCAGCAGGCCCCCACCCCCCACCTGCTGCTGCATGCCTCAAATGTGTGACCCACATATGAGTGCATGTAGACTGCATGATTAGGAACCCAAACACATCACCTGTCCCCCCAAACATAGCCATCACGCAACACAGGAGGCCCACAAATGAAAAAAACATATTCTGCCTAAATGTTGTAAAGTGACAAACACATTCTGAAAGTAATGTCCCACCTCCCACATAATGGCTGATCCGCACATCAAAAATAAGAACATAAGAACATAAGATATGCCATACTGGGTCAGACCAAGGTCCATCAAGCCCAGTATTCTGTTTCCAACAGTGGCCAAACTAGGTCATATGTACCTAGCAGTTTCCCCAAGAGAAACAAGTTCCACAATGCTTGTACTGGGTCAAGCATTGATATCTTCGGTCACTTCTTAATAATGGTTTATGGACCTTTCCTCCAGGAACTTGTCCAAACCTTTTTTAAACCCAGCTACACTAACAGCCTTTACTACATCCTCCGGTAACAAATTCCAGAGTTTGATTACACGTTGAGTGAAAAAATATTTTCTTTTGTTGGTCTTAAATAGTTTACCCTGTAGCTTCATTGCATGTCCCCTAGTCTTTCTATATTCTGATAACGTAAACAATCGATCTACGTTTACCCGTTCCATTCCGTTCATTAATTTATAGACTTCTATCATATCTCCCCTCAGCTGTCTCTTTTCCAGTTTAAAGAGCCCTAACCTTTTTAGCCTTTCTTCATAGGAGTATCCTTCCATCCCCTTTACCATTTTGGTGGCTCTTCTCTGAACCTTTTCTAAAATCGCTATATCCTTTTTAAGATACGGCGACCAGAATTGCACACAATATTCAAGGTGCGGTCTCACCGTGGAACGATATAGAGGCATTATAATATCTTTTGTTTTATTTTCCATTCCTTTCCTTATCATACCTAGCATTCTATTTGCTCTCTTGGCCGCCGCTGCACACTGGGTCGAGGGTTTTAACATGGTATCCACAATGACGCCTAAATCTTTTTCCTGGGTGGTGGTTCCTAATGTGGAACCTTGCATCGTGTAACCATAGTTTGGGTTGTTCTTCCCTAGGTGCATAACCTTGCACTTGTCCACATTAAATTTTATCTGCCATTTTGATGCCCAGTCTTCCAATTTATCAAGATCCTCTTGCAATTTTTCACAATCCTCTTCGGTTTTAACAACTTTAAATAGTTTTGTGTCATCTGCAAATTTGATAACCTCACTCGTTATTCCACTTTCCAGGTCATTTATGAATATATCAAAAAGCAGCGGACCCAGCACAGATCCCTGGGGTACACCACTATTCACCTTTCTCCATTGGGAAAATTGGCCATTTAGCCCTACCCTCTGCTTTCTATCTTTTAACCAGTTCCTGATCCACAATAGAACACTGCCTCCTATCCCATGACTCTTTAGTTTTGCCAAAAGTCTCTGATGAGGAACCTTGTCAAAGGCTTTCTGAAAGTCCAGATACACAATATCAACCGACTCACCTTTGTCCACCTGTTTATTCACTCCTTCAAAAAAACATAACAGATTAGTAAGACAAGATCTTCCTTGTCTAAAGCCATGTTGGCTGTCTTCCATTAGGTTGTGACTATCTACATGCTGAGTAATTTTATTCTTTATGATGGTTTCTACCATTTTTCCCGGTACTGACGTCAGGCTCACTGGTCTGCAGTTTCCCACATCACCCCTGGAACCCTTCTTAAAAATTGGTGTTACATTGGCGATCCTCCAATCTTCAGGTATTAGAGATGATTTTAATGATAGTTCACAGATTACTGATAGCAGGTTTGCAATCTCATATTTCAGTTCTTTCATCACCCTTGGATGTATACCATCCGGCCCAGGTGATTTGCTACTCTTCAGTTTATCTAATAGTTGTAAGACATCTTCCCGATGTATCGATATTTCCTTCAATTCTTCCACACCTTTAAATACCACTTCCGTCATGGGTAACATCCCTACATCTTCCTCAGTAAAGACCGAAGCAAAGAATTCATTCAGTCTCTCCGCTATCGCCTTGTCGCCTCTTAGTGTTCCTTTAACCCCTTTATCATCAAATGCTACAATGTACACACCAAATATCATCAAAAGCAGAATGACCATATGCTAACAGGTAGCAGAGGCACATGAACTCAGAGAGAATACAAACCAAACAACCTGCAGAATGCTGCAGACATAACACCATGCAGGAGGTCCCCTTGCATTGTTTGGTGGATAGACAGTGTTTGGACACATATAGCATGGTACATGGAGTGCAGAAGTGTAGGAGGACTATGGACACCCACACTGACACACACCAAATATAATGGGGCAATGAGTGTCGTTACCGCAGGGGACAAACATGACTGCAGACGTGCAATGCAAGGTGTGGACATACATGCAGAGTGTCACGTCTGTACAGTAAACAAACACAATAACCAGCATGTTAATATGCAAATGATGGACAAACATCTTACAGTGAACCACACAGAGGCCATAGGTCCACATGCTGTGTTTCACAAACATAGTTAGTCATAAGCACGAGCACCATCCGCACAACAACATGATACAGTGATGCCACACATGCATGTAAACACCCTTGCCCACTCCAAACATCAATCAAGGATGGTGGTGGCCATGAAAGTGTGGTTGTGTCAAAACCTGTATCATGTCCAGGTGGACATAGACAATAGGACTGTTCCATCTTTACCCCTATGCCACACACATGGCTGTATGCTGTTGTTGAAACAAACAGATGAGCATATCCTGTGTGCCATGTCACACACATGGCCAAATCCAATACACTAACTAACTGGGGAGGAATGCCCAAAATACATTGACAATGTCAGTCCCTGATGCGCAAAGCGTCCCAAAAGCAACGTGTCTCTGCAATCAAACAGATCAGTTCAAAACTCCCCATGCAAACCTGCGCATGCATAGTAAAGTGGCACATTCCAATATGACACAGTCCATGAAAGTTCATCTGTGTCCCTGCAAGCAGCAGGACTCTCAGCCACAGCATGGCACAAACTGTGTGTTGTACAGGTCTGTCATGGGCAAACCAGCAGTCCAAGAGCAATAATGTCCATCTCAGGCCTGTGTTCTACTCTCAGAAGTCAAACATCCAATGGCAGGTTTCTCCAGAAACAATGACATGTTGGTCTGTCCCACAACAGGTGTTGGATGGCGAGCCAAGATGCACTGGAGGAAATGGGTCCGTTATGTCCTCTGCCCTGCATCAGGAGAGGATAAGTATGGTCTTGTCAGACACCTTGCAAAAACAGTACAAATTGCCAAAAGTCACAACGCACAAAACACAGAATACAGGGATGCAAAGGCAAACATTACAGGATATGAACATCAAATAAGACACATATTATAGCCATCAGTATATTTCAATGCATACATGGGTGTCACATGGATATGGTTATGTTTAATTTCGGCCCACACAGCCATCTCGGAGCTACACACTATATGCATCTGTTTGTGTCAACAGAGATGCAACATGACATGTCCATGAGATTAACAGAAACTCAACAACAGGTACAGCCCGATGCCATCCCCAAATAACAAAGGTACAACATACCCTGTGCATGCATCATGTGTACGTCCGAAGTCCTTCAGCTACTCCATAGCGACATCGGGTCACAGTGAAGGGAGACAATGTCAGCCAAACATGTTGAATCACCATGTGAATTCACCGTTGATGCCTCTCCACATTATGCCTATATATGAGAGAAAGAAACGTTGCTCAACACTCGTCCCTCAAAACACAAGAGACAGTTCTGCTCACAGCTCACAACACATGTTGACCATGATGACAAGGTAAACAGCACTATGGTAGAGGTAGCACACCCAACACTGCCCCCCAGGTGCCCACACCACTCACAGCACATGATAATGTACCATGCCTGTACACTGCATCACCACAAAGTCAACCCATAAACACACACCCACACAGTATGCTTAGGTCAGCGGGACAGCTGTAATACATGGCCTGTATGTGCACAAGTGCCAATTTGTGCACATAACGGCACAGTGACATGCATTGATACCCTGTTGATGGCTGATCTAACTATGTTGGGGGAGGCAGCAAGTGTAGGATCCCCCAAACAAGATAAACCCCCCACACACATGTAGCTCTGCTGTAAATATACTAGAAAAGGTGTTGCAGTTGACATACTGTACACAAACACATGGGGATATGTGTGCCGACAGCAAGATATGGGTGAGGGAGGCTTAAGGAAGATAAGTGAACAACCACAGCTGCCTAATATGACACATAACAGGCGACATGTTGTCCCCCTGACCTCAGGCACATACAGTGTAGCTGTAGATCCACCTACCCTGGACCACAGCATCTTGGCTGATGTACCGTCACATGCCAATGCTACACACAAACAGCATCCTCATGAAGTATGTCCTGTGGAGTGGAAAACAAATGAGAAAAAACAATTTGTCATGTTCCAGCAGTGAAACCCACACAGCACCTCCCTGTCCCCAGCTGTCAGACACCACAACATGACCTACCTACTGACTGTGCACTCTCACACTCTACTAATATCCCACATGGGAGAGTCAACATGTAGTTGTCTGATGGTAAATAAAGGTCTCCCCAATCCCTCTTTTGCCTCCCTTCCCTCTCTGTTGTTCCACACACTGGTCTAAAGAGGTGTCTGCACCCACCATGTTTTGGCCGCATCCCAAGGTCACACTATTAGTCTGTGTCACCCATGTTGACACCAATACCCCCTCTCCAGGTGTAGTGGTCCCTTAATGTTGTCTGTTACCCCAGTGTAGATAGCTGTGACACCTGGAAATATGCATGAACACCTCCTGTATCGACTGTGCAAATGCATATTCTGCAGTGTAAATCTCCGACACCAAAGAATACTGACAGTTGTATGCTTATGATGTGCAGAAATATATGGTCATGTCAGCAGCATGTTGGCCAAACCACACCCCCATGTCTGTCACCTGCCCATGATGGCTGCATGTCATCCCACTGTGTGACAGTGAGAATGTGAAACCATGGTTAGGCTACATGTGCACCTGCCCCAAATAACTCATCTAGGTCTGTGTGTGTATGTGGACATAAGATCCCTCGCTAGGGTCCACAAGGTATTTGTGGATGTGGACTGTGCTATCCTGCCCTACACACAGCATGTACCTCGGCCATTAGGCATATGTTGAGATAGTATCACCTACATATGCCATGCTTCTAATGTAAAAGCGCAAAACACATCAACCACCCACACATGCAGCGTCACAGTTGGCTACTGTAATTGACCCTTTGGTGATCTGACCCGCTGCACCTCTGTATGTGTGTAGATGTGAAATACTGCAATGAATGACTATTTTCCCAAAAAAACTGTAGCAATGATATGGACCCCTGGCTGCACACTGCACATGTCCACATGCTTCACCATATCCATGTCTGTTCTACGTGATGAGGTATACCTTACGGCACAATGTGGGGTTGCAGCAACACACGTCACAATTAAGAAATCCCATCATGGCAATGTAGTCATGCGCATGTGTACTGTGCTATGTCTGACATGTGGCACCACACCTAAGAAACAGACAGACATAGCCAGCTCACATGAGCAGAACACCCACACAAGCACCTACAAATTGTACCAGAGAAACAAAAACCCCACAGGGGAGTTCTCCACACACATGGGCCTCCCTACCACAGTGCAGCCCGTACCATATGCCTGACACCGTGCTCTACACACACACAATAAGACCAAATAACTGTTTGCACAGCAGCTCCTATCACAACCAGCCACTAACTTGTACTGTGACCCCCAAAAGCTCATAAAGGTGTATCAACACCCACACACACACTACACCAACAGCTGCTGTTGTGCCCTGTCCACATTGTTGGTCACACACTCATGGCTATATGTCACCATTGGATGTTCACTGTAATGACAATGCAGTGTTGCATCTGAATGCTAGATGGTCAGGAACATCACCCTTTATAACCATCACACGCACACAACAGCACATATATGTGGGAATACATGCAATACATACCAGTGAATATCTCTGCAATCAACCTCCGCCTGACCGCTGTTCCCGCCTGTGTGTCACCACTGGCACGTACAGGGGGGCATGGTGGATCCTCCTCCAGATCCCATTAATCTCTGCTGGAATATCATGCCTGAGAGCAATGTTGTGCAGGATGCAACAGGCTACGATTATCTCTGCAACAGTCAGTGGCTTATATTGTAAGGCCCCACCTGTCCTATCCAGACACCTGAAGCGACTTTTCAACACGCCAAAGGTGCGCTGTATGACAGAGCGGTTGGAGGCGTGGGCCTCATTGTACCTCCGCTCTGCACGTGTCCGTGGCTGACGCACAGGGGTCAGCAGCCAGGGGCGACACCCATACCCTGAATCACCTGCAGAAAGAAATGTTGCATGTGAATGCATGAGCGCATGCTACCACAAATTGACACAGGTATAGATGTGAGAAACAAATGCAGAACACATCCTGACAGGAGGATATGACATCACAAATATGCATTTGACCAAATAAGACCTATGGTGATAGAAATGGAACACATGGCCTATGGATTCTGTACAGACATGCCAAACAACACAACAGTCCCATTGTTACATCTACAGATCCTCTATGTGTGGCACATGCGTATTGTTATGCAGTTAATGTTCCCACCTCTACCACCACCAATGTTCGGCTAAACCACCAGCACCCAGAAAACATGTTCAAAGTATATGTCTGCAAAGCACACACCACAATAAGGTGTTGGGAGGCAATGTAGGCGCACAACCAGAACATGTATGCCATGGAGGTCTGACAAGATCAACACAATATCACCTCTATCCGCCGTGTCCTCAAAGGTCTACATATCTACATATAGCAGTCTGATGCCATATGCTGTTGACTGCTGACCACCAACCATGTTAGTAGACACCCTGTGCACTGTCCCCATCATGTTCCCATCCTTGTTAAGCTGCGGTCCACAGAATTGCACACTGTAGCCCACATGAACCTTCAAATATCACATCTACTGAGTCTGACTACTTTCCTGTGTATGTGCTACCAATACCTCTCTGTATGCCCACAAGTTGCCCCCTTGCCCTTGCTGTCACCTCTCCCCAATGCTGAGCCACATAAGGATAATCACATACAATGACGCCTAAGTACCGCACATCTGCAGTGGCCCAAGGTAATGCAAACCCTACACTTGGATTCCCCCCTGTTATGGCACAGGCCAAATGCATCAGCATACCTCAGCAAACATGTACTCCCAGTTGCAAAGGTCAGGAACATCCATCATATGTATCTGACCCCACCCCTCCATGTCATCTACTGATGAATGTAGTGATATATTTATGTACATTCTCTTCTATACCGCGCTATTCTGCATCAGTGCGGTTTACATTGAACTAACGTAAATTACATTGAACAGGGCATTATAACTTGGAGATAACTATTTTACAGGGAACATGGGCCATGGAGGGTTAAGTGGCTTGCCCAAGACCACAAGAAGCACCTGTGGGACTAGAAACCTCTTTCCTTCCGGACCAAGGTTGCTGTCCTCCAGTGGGATGTGAACCCCCGACCTTCCGGTCTGACGTACCTTGCCCCAACCACTAAGCCACTCCTCCACTAACAACCCCAGTATTGAGTGAGTGTGTGCCCCTCACACACACATGACAAGCATTAGGTGTATGAATTGTCAATTACATAAATGTTACAGGACATAACACAGGTATAATCAAAATCAATGCCTGCACAGGTGGGTGAGAAGGGAACCCAACCTCCAACCCCCCCCCCCCGTGGGCACATGAAATGCACACACACTAGTAGAAATCCACAACCAGGACACACATCTGCACAAGTGCATAGTTCGTTCAACACTATCAGCATGGTGTTGTCTGACATTGTTCCAATCCTGATGTTACATGTCTAATCATGTCCCCTGTAACTCAACGTCTACACTCCTCCAACAATGTAAACCCCTAACAGTCCTCTGTCTTCTGAACGTGAGTTCAGTTTCCAAACGCACAGAGAACAAACAGCGCACTATATGAGAGATGTTACGGAAAGACATACATATATGCATTATTACATAATATAACGTGAAATACTCACCCAGCAATATACAGTCCCCATACTGTCCCTCCTCAAATTGCCTGAATAGTGCTGAGCGATGCAGGATGTAGGAGTCATGGGTGGACCCTGCAAACCGTGGGACCACATTCAGAATATGCATATTAGCATCACATACAACCTGAACATTCAGGGAATGGTAGTGTTTGCGGTTGCGGAACACCACCTCCCTGTCTCTGGGTGGGACCAGGGCAACATGTGTGCAATCAATAGCCCCCATCACGTGTGGTATCCCGGCTAATGCCTCAAAGGCCTGGTTCAGGGTCCCCCACTGTTGCCTATTGTGGGGAAGGCCTATGTAATTCCCCGCCTGGCTGACCATGGCACGCAGTACCTGGTGGAGACAGCGTGAGAAGGTGGAGCGGCTCATGCCACCCACTGCGGCCACAGATGACTGGAAACAGCCAGAGGCAAAGAAATGTAAGGCAGCAAGGAGCTTGACTAAACCCGGTATGGCATGTGACCGATCAGTCAGGGGCTCGAGGTCAGGTCTTAGATCCTCATAGAGCTCCCTAATAGCCCCCGTGCTCAGTCGGTAGAGGGAGATGACCTGGTCCTCACGCATGCCCTGGAGCTGGGTCCTGGGCCTGTAGAGGCGAGGCTGCCGAGCCTGCACCTCAGCACACCGTCTGCGCCGTCCACGCACAGCACCTCTCCGGACCGCCTCCACAGCTGCAGGTCTGATCTGCTGCGGGTCTACACCCTTGCCCTGTGCCGCAGCCCCATGGACACCATCTCCCCTGTCCGGCAACCGCAGCATCCGCCCACATCTCCGGGCACATGCAACAACAAATATCTCCGTCATAAACCCCTCCCGTGTGGCTACACAAACACAAACACACACACACACACACCCCCAAACAGTGGACACCTTACAAACCACACCAGACAATAGACACACAATAAAACACACTACAAACAACACACACAATCTAATGCACAACACCTGCCTTGCTTTTTCAGTATCTCCCAACCAACACACGCCGCGCCTACAAAACACCCCTCAATGTTGACCAATAATGCCGCATGTTTTATACAGGTCAATGGATTTCCGTGCGATTGCGCTGCTTGTGCGCGGCGCCAATGTGCAACCGTTTGTGCATATGCAACCCGTTACGCATGGGCGTGTCTGTGCGCGGCGCGCATGTGCAACTGTTAGCAGATGTGCGTGTGTGTGTGTGCGGCACGCATGTGCAAATAGCTGCGCATGTGCGTTTGTCTGTGCGCGGCGCGCATGTGCATCTGGTTATGCATGGGCGTATGCGTTGCTTGTGCCTGAAGATGCACACACAAACTCACATGCGCTAACAGTTGCACATGTGCGCCGCTCACACACACACACACACACACACACACACACCACACACATCCACAAACGCACGCCCATGTGCAATTGCATCTATGTGCCGCGCACAAGCAGCGCCATCGCACATGCAGTGCCGTCGCACAATGGCGCATGCGCAATGTAACTAACGTAGAAAAAACTATAAAGCACCCTACACGCCTGGTACACGTTGAGGGTGGTTTGAGAAGTGATAGGTTGGCGAGAGATAGGTTGGTGAGGGCGTATTGTAACTGGTGTGGTGTTTCTGTAGTCATTTGTTTATTGTAGTCATTTCAGTAGTCAAGTGTTTATTGTGGTCATTTGTCTCTGTATTGGTGTGTGTACTGTGCCGTTTATTGTGTTGTGTTGGTTGTATTGTGTTCAGGGCTGTTTTGTCTGTGTTGTGCTTGGTGTTGGAGAGGGAGAAGGGATGAGGTGAGGTGAGTTGAGGAGGGGTGTGGGGAGAGGAGAGGTGAGAGGAGGGTGATGGAGAGGCAGAGTGAGAGCGATAGGGAGAGGGAGAGAAAGAGGGAGGGAGAGGGAGAGAGAGAGGGAGAGAGTGAGGAGGAGAGGGATGGAGTAGAGAGAGGGATGGAGGGAGGGTGAGGGTGAGGGTGAGGGGGTGGGGGAGGTGGGCCCACCAGCCCCTCTGGAGGCTGAGCCTGCAGCAGGGCCATCAGCAAGGGCCCAGCCTGCACCCAGCAGACACACTGGGAAAAGGAAAAGGGTCCCTGTGCCGGAGACCCAGAGGAGGAGGGCCACACGGTTCTCTGATGCAGAGAACCACAACCTCCTAGCGATGGTCTTAGAGCACTACGAGGTGCTGTTTGGGAGTCTGAGCTCCCGCACAACTACAGCAGGACGGAATGCGGTGTGGGAGGAGGTCCGCAGAGGAGTTGCAGAGGTAGGGGGCCCCCTGAGAGACATAGAGAGCCTGAAAGAGGTTCTCTGACATAAAAAGAGGGGTGCGCCAGCACCTGTCTGCTGAGGAACAGCATGCTAGGGGCACAGGTGGCGGGGGCCCTCTACCACCCATGCTCACACCCCTGGAGCAGCAGCTTGCCGAAAGGCTGGGGCCAGTATATACATATGGCCTTCCTGCGGCCCTGGATACAGCACATTGGCATGTAGGTACGTATGTCACGCACATCCTTTACCTCTCAAGACCATCCGGAAATCACCATTGTGTAGATAGCAGACATTTGCAAATGCACTCCCATAACTCTCTCCACAGGCCCATCATGTACCTATGCTGGTGTCAGAGGTGTGTGCTGTACCCCTGCACACCCTGTTGTGTCAAACACAAACACACACGCACACCCCAAAGGTGACATCAAGCCAATACCAAGACGTGGGAAACCCAGGAGGACAGCTAAATAGTTGTGTCACAGACATATGTCACGTACACAACATAGGCTGGTTTTTGCTGGCAGCCGCAGGGGCAAAAAGGGGCCCGATAAGGTGCTCCACCTCCTCAAACATACATGTAATCCTACACCATGGCCACAAACGTTATACAGCGTGTGATAGGGACGGTTCCCCTACACTATGGCGCATTTGGAGAATGCAGATATGGCAGGCGTAGAGGTAATGCACATCACAAAACGCGTTCCATCCTGAACTCTGCTATCCCCCTCCTTCACCTCAGTTACATCTGTACACGGTCAAGCATATGTGGACATATGTGAGTGTTGTGAAGGACGGAGATAGCACAGTGAATGACGGGAGGAGCGGTTGGAATAGCATGGTATCTACGCGTGGCATCACGGCAGGCCCCAAATGCAGCATAGTGTATGGAAACCCTCCCTATCACATGCGTTTGACAATGACGTGTTAAGGTGTACTAATACACGTATGTTACCTTCTGCCCTTGTGGAAGGCAGCGAAACCTGGCCTGTGTTGGGGCAATGACATATGTCTTTATGTAAATATGTTTTGGACCCTCAGAACTTCACACCTCTGTGTATTGGCTTGTGTCACCCTGTTCCCTTGCCATGTCCCAGGGACACATACAACATGTGTCCCTCATCACATCAGTCCCCCAAACTGTCCCAAACATGTCAACGTGTACCAGCCCCTTACCTACCCCCACAACAGTGCTTCTCATCCCCTGTCATATTGCAGTGGCCTGTGAGAGGTGCATGTTTATGTGACGTACTATACGCACAGTGCTGCATGTGCCTGTCAGTGGGCCCAAGATGATTTACAGTAGCAGCTCGCTGCATTGTAGGTCAGTGACAAACACATGTAGGACTGTGATGACAGTATGTCCCAGAGAAAAATGCCCTGCTCAAAGGCATGCACACTCAAACAGGGGCTAGAAGAAACAGGTGTAAGTGTTGGAAATGAGCAGCCCTGTGTGGACATATGTTGGCCACATGGGGTGAGAGATGGGATGTGGGCGACATGCACAATGTGAGCAGAAACAGAAGCATGGGAAACACACAAGGTGTGCGTGCCTAAAGCACACACCTGTTCCCCCGGTACAGGTACATGGTGTTGATAGACAGGTATGTGAGTATGTAGGGGGCCCTGTATGCAGCACACATGCAGGGTCCCCACACCATCAGGTATGTGTTGTCGCAAGCACACACGTATACATAGCTGTAGTGCGTAAACATATGTGTGTTATATGTGTTTGCCCACAATACAGATGACTACAGTACCATGCTGCCACATGAGGAGGAGGAGGAGGAGGAGGGGGGTGATATGGAAGCCCCTCACATCCTGGAGGATGCTGAGGCTCTGTGTTCGGGGGCAAGCCCATGTTACAGGGAGGGGCCGCTGGAGCCACAGACGCGCAGGCACCCACCAATGATGTCTGCTCAGCTAGGTGCCGGACCACCACCAGGGCAGCATGATGTGGGCGAGGATGTCCTCATCGAGGAGCTGAGAGCCCATGCTACATCTTCCCGGGAAGATGCAGAAGGTGGGTGATAGCCAATGTTGCCTCCAATGTTCTGTATGATGTGTGCACATTAGATATCAGCTGTGCATCGTATGGCAGGAATGTTAATGTGTTAAACTCCACAGGGCGACCCTCGAGGTTATCCAACTTAACAGTGGACTACACGTCTGGATACAGTATGTGCATCACATTGCTTGCAGTGGAAAGTATGTCTGAACCTGTGTAACCCGAAATGCACAGAAACCTATACATGTGAACACGTATTTGTTGAGGTTGATCAAACTAACCTAACGTTTCTTGGTGGGCTATATCAAACAGTACGTATGTTTGCTTGGCAAGGTGTGTGCGCGCACACATGTGCACAGCTGAGAGGGAACAGTGGTGACAACTGACCGTCACAAACACAACACACAAACCACAAATCTCTGTTTGGGGTGTGTCTGTGCTGGATGTGACAACATACCTTCCACAGCTGTGACATGTGTGTCTCCGTTCGACGGTACACCTTTGCCATACAAAAAGGGTGTGACGTATGTTAGCTGATGTTACTGTGACACACACCATAACAGCCTGGGGTGAGTTCACACCTACGGATGCAGACATACTAGGAATGCAGTTTAAGGTGCATCATGTTCTAGGGCAATACCTCATTAATAGCATAGCACTGGGAAAAATGAGCCTCATCACAGTAGTCCAGCCGTCTGGCAGTAGCAAATCATGACAACTGTCCCCTAGGCCATGGGTAGTCCGCGATGACATACACATAGCCAATAAATGTATGTCATGCAACGTCACACAGACCCCAGCCCCTACAGTCTGCATCACCAGGTGTCAAACAATCCTAAACTATCAACCTATCAGTCAAGATGTCTTCATACACATATATACCAGGAGTTACAGACAGGACAGGGTCTAAGATCATGTACCCATGGTTTGGGGGGGAACAGGTCCCTGTAGACTGCGTGTATGTCCACAACTGGGGTAGGCTGTGTGACATACAGACAGAGCTCTCAACATGTTCCCTTCATGTATATGTGACAATGAGGTGTACATTTGCATGGTTTGTGACTCAAACAACGGATCATACAAGGTCTACGTTGCCCCCTGCTGGGTTTTGAAAGAATGGACACCTCACAGGTGACACCCCTGCTGCCAAACACAACCAGGAATGCCCCCCCCTAGCTCTGTGACTCACCACTCTTCCCTAAGGCTTACCACCTGCTGTTGCATGCTCAGCATAACCCTGTCTTTGCCATGTTGCGGTCTATCACCCTGTGCCTCACCATCTGATCCTACGCATGCTCGGGGAGCCTCCACATGTGTCCCACGGTGTACATGCACTGTTATCTGACCCCTGTTCTTTTACCCTGGGTGTATGTGAACCCCTCTGCCGTCTGACACTTGCGGCAGTAGTGGACTTGCCCACGTAAGGGTTCAGATCCTGCTGATCCCACACCATCCCTCACAGTCAATAGCGCTGCACCTGTCACCTGTCCATGCTGTGTGTATCCCCCCAACTGTGGTCCCACCTGGTCTGGCTGTTCACAACCTACCTCTCTCCATCAATGCCTATCCCCAGGTCTGGTTGATGTTAATCGCACACGCCCCACCCACGTACACAATGGAGATTTGTTTGCCATCTGTCCCCAAGCCTATTGCTACATCTCCAGTACGTGGGTGTGTGTGCGCAGCCTGTGTATCCCTGGGTTTGCCTCCCACATCACCTAACTGAACCATGTCCTGTGTGTGGCTATGACATACACTTCCATGACAATGGGGTTTCATAACCATATCAACATGCCTGGTCGAGTTTTGACAATCACACTGACAATCATGTGTTATATGTGTCACCTTGTTGTGTGTGAACGTTGATTCCTGAAGAGGTATCTCACGCAACACCCTTTGTTCCCCCCACAGGCATTCGTCAGGAATTGGCAGCTCTGAGGCACTCAGTGGATGCCACTATACAGGAGATTGGCCACCTACGGCAGGATATCAGGGCCATGCCCTTTCTGAGAATGTGTGTGGCCCAGGAGGGCATACTTGCTGTACTGGAGCGATTAGCACCACCACCACCGCCTCCACCACAGGCACCAGCAGAGGGGGAGGGTCGAGCACAAGGGGGGGGGGTTCGGCGTGCCAGACGTGGGCGGCCACGCCGTCGCCCCTAACTGTGGAAATAAATATCTTGGAGAACATAACTGCAATGTGTCATTCCAATGTGTGTCTGTGTGGTCCCCTATGTCGTGTGCACATCCATGTTTTGCCCATGACCATATGACCTGCACCCAGGTCCGTTGCTGGTGGGTGGTCACACTGTCAGGTATTACTGCACAGATGCCATCACATGCCATTTCTGACCTGCACAGTGTGTGTTCACTGCCCCTTGGCTGCAGCGGCCCGGTTTACACATACCCCCCAATTGCACCTGGGGGCCTGCTCCGAGGTTACACCGCCAATATTCAGATCCATGACCATTTCCATCCCCTCATACACCTCACATTGGGTGCATATGTGTGCCCATTGCCCCTGTCCTTAACACTGGTTACATGCCGGTCCTGCCACCCCCATGGCATGCATGTGTCACAGACAGACATGGTTGGCATGCGTATATCCAATGCTGCAGTCCACTAACACATCTTGTTACAAAAGACCCATCCCTGTGACATGGATGTGTCCGGGACACCGTTACTATGCAACCTCTCATGTGCCTACCCTGGTCCCATGCCCACACACACATGTTTAGGCCACATGACTGCATGTGGCGCTGTTCCACGTATGCTACCCATGTGTACGTGTCCTGCCTAGGCAGGTCCATACACATATCCCATGCTTGCATCCATAGTCAGTGGGTAAGGACAACACATGAGCCCAGTGTCTATCTTTATAAACTGTTTATTATTTTTGAGGAGAAAACAGTGTGGCAACATGCCCAAACATAACATGCCCCCGATTAATTCCCCTGACAACAGGCCAGCACAGGGCACATGTGGCCGTCACAGGTGCCCTCACAGACTCCTGTGACGCCGTTCAGCAGATGGTAAATGACGGCTGAGCTGCTCCATCGCATTGGCCACCTGCTGAACGGCTGCCGTCAGACAACGGCAGGTGTGCAGCAGGAGACGGACGTCCCTCTGCACGCCATCCACTGCCTCCATCACATCATGTATGCACCTGTCAGCACACAAACACGCACTGGGCACGGTTTGTGTGCTGGCATGTGCACACACGACGTGTGGGGCAATGGATGGTGCACCGAGAGGACGCCTCGCATCCTCTGCACAGACCTGCAGGGTCTGATGGGAGGCCACTGTGCCCTGTGCTGGTCTGTGGTCCTCCCCACCCCCTGCTCCCCTCTCCTCCCCCCCATCCAGTACCCTCCCACCGTCATCTGAATCCCCCACCCCCACATGGCCCACCTGCCCCCCAAACCTGCCTCCCCCTCCCCCACATCCGCCCTTGCATCCCCATTGTTCCCGTGTGTGGCTTGGCGGGGCTGGTCGAGGGGTTGCTCCTGCTCCTCCTCCCCCTCCTCATCCTCCTCCCCATCATCGTCGACGATGATAACATCCTTGTCCTCCTGCTCCCGTCCACAGTGTCTGGTGGGGCGCATGAGCGGGTAGTGTGCCGCTCGTTCCCTCAACGTTGTCATCACCCTCTGTGGAGACATACACACATTACAACACCCTCATGTGTGACACATAACACATGTACATATGCAGCCAACACACAAGCTGTTGTGGCAACATGTCACCTGAACGTGACACGCATGTGTGGCATTACTCACCATCAGGGCGTGGCTCCGGCCCTCTCTGGTACAGCTCCAGGAAACCAGGGTGGAACTGGCGGAGCTCACGCCCCTTCTTCCTCAAATCCTCCACCTGTGGATATGCAGACAATGGTTGCTGTCAGCAATGACGGCTCATCTCCGGGGTGTGGACAACAGAACCCTAACCCTGTGTGGGCAGCACCATGATGATGCCTTTTCGCTGTGGTGTGTGTCATGCAGTCCAGAGTTACCCACCTGTACCAGCTTGTCTCTGTGAGATGTGGCCATAGGTAGTCCCAAGTTTTTGTGTCAGCCTAGGGCAGCGATGGCGAACCTATGGCACGCGTGCCAGCTGTGGCACGCGAAGGCCTTGCAGCTGGCACGCGGGAAGGTCCGCAAAAAAAGAAAAAGCTGGCTCTGACTGCTGCCGCGGACGCGGCAAGGGCAGAATGCAGCGTCCCGCGGGGCCCCCTCCGCCCGCTAAGCCCCTCTGCAAGAGCTTTCAGATTCGCGAGGGAGAGCGTCTCCCTCGCGTCTCTGTTAAGCCCGCAGGGGCTAATGGAAAATTTCCCATCAGCCCCTTTAGACGCGAGGGACTGATGGGAAATTTCCCATTAGCCCCTGCGGGCTTAACAGAGACGCGAGGGAGATGCTCTCCCTCGCGAATCTGAAAGCCCTTGCAGAGGGCTTAGCGGGCGGAGGGCCCCGTGGGACATTGCAATCTGCCGCGGCAGCAGCCAGAGCCTGCTTTTTTTAAAAAAAAAATTTGCCAGGGGGGGTTAGGACTGCTAATGGGCAGGGAGGGGGGGGTTAGGACTGCTAATGGGCAGGGAGGAGGAGGGGGGGTTAGGACTGCTAATGGGCAGGGAGGAGGAGGAGGGGGGGGGTTAGGACTGCTAATGGGCAGGGAGGGGGGGTTAGGACTGCTAATGGGCAGGGAGGAGGAGGGGGGGTTAGGACTGCTAATGGGCAGGGCAGGGGTTAGGACTGCTAATGGGCAGGGAGGGGGGGTTAGGACTGCTAATGGGCAGGGAGGAGGAGGGGGGGTTAGGACTGCTAATGGGCAGGGAGGAGGAGGGGGGGTTAGGACTGCTAATGGGCAGGGAGGAGGAGGAGGGGGGTTAGGACTGCTAATGGGCAGGGAGGGGGGGTTAGGACTGCTAATGGGCAGGGAGGAGGAGGGGGGGTTAGGACTTGCTAATGGGCAGGGAGGTAGGGGGGTTAGGACTGCTAATGGGCAGGGCAGGGCAGGGGTTAGGACTGCTAATGGGCAGGGCAGGGAGGGAGGGGGGGTTAGGACTGCTAATGGGCAGGGAGGGAGGGGGGGTTAGGACTGCTAATGGGCAGGGAGGGAGGGAGGGGGGGGGTTAGGACTGCTAATGGGCAGGGAGGGAGCGAGGGAGGGGGGTTAGGACTGCTAATGGGCAGGGAGGGAGGGAGGGGGGGGTTAGGACTGCTAATGGGCAGGGAGGGAGGGAGGGAGGGGGGGTTAGGACTGCTAATGGGCAGGGAGGAGGGGGGTTTAGGACTGCTAATGGGCAGGGAGGAGGAGGGGGGGTTAGGACTGCTAATGGGCAGGGAGGGAGGGGGGTTAGGACTGCTAATGGGCAGGGAGGGAGGGAGGGGGGGTTAGGACTGCTAATGGGCAGGGAGGGAGGGAGGGGGGTTAGGACTTGCTAATGGGCAGGGAGGGAGGGAGGGGGGGTTAGGACTTGCTAATGGGCAGGGAGGGAGGGAGGGGGGGTTAGGACTTGCTAATGGGCAGGCAGGGAGGGAGGGAGGGGGGGTTAGGACTGCTAATGGGCAGGGAGGGAGGGGGGGTTAGGACTGCTAATGGGCTGGGGGGGTAGGACTGCTAATGGGCTGTGGGCTGATGGGGGCTGTCTGGAAATGGGGTGATGGGG
Organism: Ichthyophis bannanicus; assembly: GCA_033557465.1. Classification (NCBI taxonomy): domain Eukaryota; kingdom Metazoa; phylum Chordata; class Amphibia; order Gymnophiona; family Ichthyophiidae; genus Ichthyophis; species Ichthyophis bannanicus. Next base: position 116,751,366 of record CM066046.1, on the reverse strand, counting down.
GTTAGGACTGGTAATGGGTTATAGGCTGATGGGGGCTGTCTGGAAATGGGGTGATGGGGGTTAGGACTGGTAATGGGTTATAGGGGGGGCTTAAACTGAAAATGGGGTGATGGGGGTTTAGGACTGGAAGTGGGTGATGGGGGGGGGGGCTAGGACTGGTATTGGGTTGGGGGGTTGCTAGGACTGGAAATGGGCTGATGGGGGGCTAGGACTGGAAATGGGCTGAGCAGGGACTAGAAGGGAATGGATGCTGGGTGAGGCTGGAACTAGATTGGAGCTGATGTTGGGGGAGGATTTGAATGGGATGGGGCTGGGAGAGTAAAATGGAGAGGGGAAAATATTTTGTGTGGGGAGGGATAAAAAATCTACAATTGGGGGGTATTGGGAGAGTAAGTGGGGATTGAGGATGGAGGGGTAAAATTTGAGTGGATGAAATAGGAATGAGGAAAGAGCAAAAAAAGGAGAAGATTGTATGTTAAAGCGAATGTAGAGAGAGAGGAATGGAAAAAAAAACTAGAAGAGAGAGAGAAAGGACAAATGGACAGCAGATGATGGAGAGTTAGCAGAAAAACATGAAGAAACCAGAAGAAAGTGGCTGGAGCAATTGCAACTGTGTAACTGAGCTGAGGTATTCTGTTTATGTAATTCCTTTTTGACATTGCCACTTGTTCTCTTTCCCCAGTAGGTCATGTATTGTTATTGTCTGAAATGTATTGGTTTAATATTAGCAGTGTTGCATTTTGATAGTTATGGTGTGGTGCTTTGTGAGTCATGGTAGTGATGTTAGGATACGGCGATATTGCTAAGGGTTCTAAATGTGCAGTGTTTGTAGTATTTCATAATTTGACTGGCGGTTGTTATTGGATTATAGTAATGTAGAAATTCTTTTAGGTCTGTCTTTATTCATACACTCAGGAAGAGACATGTTTACTAAAAGTTAGTGTATGTTAGCATTATGCAAATAGTTATGCAAATTGACTTACATGCACTTTGAGCAAATTCTTTGTTATTATGCGGCTGTTTGGGCAGTCGGGCTCAAAAAGTTTAGCCATCACTGGCCTAGGGTGTGGTAACCGACACAGGTGCACGTATCCATCAAACGGCATCTGTGATGTCCATCTGCAAACACGTGGGTCATCCCTGGTGGATGGGCAGATGTGTGACCTGACTCTGCATGCATATCTGGGTACATATCTGCATGCATATCTGGGTATGGCTAAGGTCTGTCTCAGTTACAGACCTTAGCCATTGGCTTGCATAGCTGATTTGGGTGAGGTGTTCATGAGCACATCCACATCTGCCCCTACCATATCGTCAGGAGACATCAACAGTGTTGTGGTGAGCTGGGGTCATAATGCACTGTGAGAGATGTGCGGCCTGCTCCAACTAACGTACTAACATATCTGACTGACCTACCCCCTCTGTTTCACTCAGGTCTGACGCCCCTGGGGTTTGCGTGTGCTACTACACTCCGTCTGCAACATACAGCAGAGCAGCAGGGTGACTGCCAGGGGGACCATACACAGGTATCAGGAACGCCTGGGGATGATGAGCATGGATTCAACAGTTATGACACACTCCGCCATATCACCAGGGTGACTCAGAACCCATTATGATGGGCTCTCAGGACTCCTGGGGATAGGGTGATGTAATCAAACTGTTCAGGCAGACTCCACCATATCACCATGGTGACTCCGAACCCACTATGGTGGGCCAGCAGGACTCGGGGGGATAGGGTGATGTAATCAAACTGTTCAGGCACACTCCACCATATCACCAGGGTGGACTCAGATAAACCACTATGGTGGGCCTCAGGACTCCTGGGGATAGGGGTGAGGTAATCAAAACTGTTCAGGCACACTCCACCATATCACCAGGGTGACTCAGAACCCACTAAGGTGGGCCCTCATGACTCCTGGGGATAGGGTGACCTGTTTAAACAATAAAGGCACACTCCACCATCATCACAGGGTGACTCAGAGGCCCACTATGGTGGGCCCCTCAGGACTCCTGGGGATATGGTGATGTAATCAAAACTGTTCAGAGGGGCAACACTCCACCATATCACCAGGGGTGACTCGGAACCCCATTATGATGGGGGGCCCCCCCTCTCAGGACTCCTGGGGATAGGGTTGATGTAATCAAACTGTTCAGGGACACTCCACCATATCACCAGGGTGACTCAGAACCCACGATGGTGGGCCCTCAGGACTCCTGGGGATTAGGGTGACTTTGTTTTTAAACAATAAAGGCACACACACCACACATATCACCAGGGTGGGACTCTGAACCCATTATGATGGGCTCGTCAGGAATCCTGGGGGGATAGGAGGATGTATTGGAGAACATTGGTACACAAAACCATGATCACAGGGTGACTCACACACCATGTGATTGCACGTTGCACAGTCCTGATGTGTGGCCCCTATGTTTTTCGCTTGTAAATGCAAATTCACAGGCGTCAGTCCATGATGTTTTTCGGGGGAGCTCCTTAGATCTCTGGACTATCTGTGTCACAGGGGGTGTGCTGTAGCACATCTACAGCTGCTAGCAGCAGCTGCCATGACCCCAGGGTGCCATCATGCCCTCGGTGACAAGATTGCAAACATCACAGGGGTACAGGGGGACAAACCACTCAGATGTGGCTACATACACAATATGGGATGTGGGGTTTACCTTCTGCAACTTTAATAAAATATACACTACCTACACGACAGCAGCATGGAAAAGCTGCAATCACGTACCTGTCTGTGTATGATGGTTATCATGACCAGTGGCCATACACTTACCTCCCGTGGGTTGTCCGCCTCAAACGATTGTAGCGTCTGGTGAGTCGCTCCAACTGGCCCTCATCACCTTGCCCATGTCCCTTCTCCGGGAGGGCCCCATGGGAACAGCCTGGTGCACTCCTGGGACCAATCAGGGAACCCAGGTGGCATGGCCCCTTTGGGTGAAGGCAGGCTTCCTGCTGCATGTCGCCATTTTGCAGTATGGGGCATCTGTAACGCGCACAGCCCGCACTGCAACGCTACTGGCCGCAGATGCGCAGAATCAGGTTCGCGCACGTCAGGCGCGCCGCATGGCTTGCAACGTCAGAGATAAGCTCCGACTGTGGCACTCGCATGGCGTATGCGCGACATACAAACATTGAAATACTGACATCCTTATGCCGCACAGGTTATGGTGTCAACAAAAGTATGTCTGACAATCTTTGCAAAAACACCGAGCACCTATGTGTTTGGGTCCGTGTACAACGGATCATTTATCTTGTTATGTATTTTTCATTTTTTGAACCTGTGGGTTTGAACCTCTGGGAGACATATCCAAAGAGTCATAGTGGCAGTGTCTGATGATGGTGTGCTCTGTGTGTCACATGAGTTAGGTAATGCCACTATAACTATACAACAGGGGGTGCTGACCGACCATCAACGTCACCATATCAGTCACCCTGGTGATACGGGGTTGTGGTGTGCGCCACTGGGGTATATTTCTTGGGGGCATCCTCGATGTGTGTCCAGCAATGATGTGGATGTTTGCCTTAGTAGGGGGGGAGGTGGGTACTTTCATATCTGACATGGACATGCACATTAGGGTTGCCTGGTAGCCATTATGAGGCAATGTGGCTCGGCATGTCCACCTTAATGCACGTTATCCTTTCTTATGTGTGCTAACCATGCCGACCCCTAGGTGGCAGAGGTGTGGCACAAATGGTTTCAAACATTGGGGACAATGCTTTAGCGCGGGGGTCAATTGAGTTCAACCCTCTACGTGGGGTTTCTGGATTACCTTGTCGCATGTATCACACATTATTGGCATCAGTGCCACACATTGGGCATTGTGTTTTTAAAGTACATCAGTGCTGTGTTAGGCATACATCTTCTTATGTTACAGGAGTGTTTACCTGCAGGCAGTCTCTCGTTTCTACATTACAGCCGGTACTACCAGGAGAAACACACTATCACAGTAGCTATACTGTGTCATGTGTCAGGGACACGCATTGTTACTAACGGATCAATGCAACCCTCATTACCACAACGCACAGTCTGCAGGGTTGCCTCTCTAGCCAGACATGCTTCTTTTCCTCCAAATCAAAAAAAACTCGTTGAGCTGTGGCGCCCACACATTTCATTGTTGCCTGTGGAGCCGAGAGGTAGTGATTTGCTGTCCACACTGTGGGGTTTAATCGTGAGTGCATGCCAATACCAGGTGTTGTTGCATGTTAATTAGTGGTGGCAGCTATAAGTCACGCTCAGGATTGCTGTAATCTTCAGGTGCCCCATAAACAACATTATCATGCACGTTGAGGTTCCAGAGCTTTGGGGGGGGGGTGCTGTTTTGTCTGGTGCCAGTAGTACATGACATTAACACACATAACTGCCCCAAGAAAAAAGCAGCACCCCATGTGCCCGTGGTAAAAATGATATTCGCGATGTTACAATGAGATTTTCAAAGTATCTCTACTATGTGCAATGTGTACTGACCTGATGCTGACAGGTGCAGAATATGGCCCAATGTATAAATCCAAAATACTTTTCACTGAAAAACAGCACAATAGGTATTTGAACCACCAACCTGTTGCTTCACAGGAATTGCATTTCACCCGTGGGCTAAGCTATGGAGCTGTGAACAGATGTCCTGGCTGGCTGCAATATAACTTATGCTGAGTGTTGGCTGTGGTTAATAGGGTTGGGGTTTAGTCCACTTACCAAACCCAGTGATGCAAATGCACATGCAAACAAGCTTCTACAGATAGTCAGGAGACCTGGGGTAGACACCCCCACAGCAACATAGGCCTAATAGTGGTTATAGACCCTCCGTTTGTTTGCAGATTCATCGACGAGTGTGTCACGACGGGTATACAGTCACAGTGTGTGGGGCGTGTGCGTCACCCTGAGGGTGTAGGTGGGACCCATAACTACCGTCACCGGTCCTGGCATTCGTCTGAAGATGGCCTATACGTCTAGATGCACATGTCTCTGATGTCTGATAGGTGTGTGTCCCAATGTCAGGACACACCTACGGTACACCTTTGACCATCTGTATCTCCAGTCACATTCTGGCCCCTTGTGGGCTACTTTGTTTTTGTTTGTGTTTTTGTTTTTTTTTTTTTTTTGTTTTTTGTTAAAAAAAACCCCCCCCCCAATACTCACGGAATAGTGCATATCCTGTGTGTGGTTGCCCTGGGGCCCACATTATCTAGTGGCAGTGGTATGTGTGAGGACAGCAGCTTTTTTTTTTTTTTTGGGTTGTGAACCCATAGGCGGTGTGTATCACCACCAACAAACCTGCCCTGTGGAACCCAGGTTCCCGCAACAGCGGATCAACACACTTCTATGCCCAGCCAATGGTGGTAGCAGCGACCCCAAGTGCCATCCAAACCCATAAACGGCTGCAGTACGGACAACCTACATGGCACTCTCGCCCACCAGGTTCTGTACCCAATCCAATTTCAGTGGCCGACAGAGAGTCGGTCCTTAGACCCCCAAACTCCCCACACCCCATCTGACATTTTCCAGCAGCAGGCACTGTGAGTCGCCTGCTAATGAATGCTGCAGAGGTGTTCCAGACATCCGCATGCTAACTGCAGCCAGGCCACTAGCCAGTCCATAGTGCATGCTACCGGAGAGGACATGTGTGCACCGATAATTGTGACGGGAGCACACCCACCACGCAGTAGGTAACTCATGATTGGGCCCCATAAATACAGAACCCAGATATATCACATGAAGAGAACTACAATAAGGCACTATGGTGCGAACCTGGCCATGCCGCTGGTCAACCTGCTCGGTCAGGGTGAGAGTGAAACTCCCAGCAGGACATGCTCTTGAAACCATGTCTGTGGAGATGATGGGCAGCCGGCACCACAATGTCTCAGCCATTCACCTGTGGCCTGTGCAGATGCATCCTGCCTAATGCCGCCCTGGTCTGTTTGTATACCCACAATACTTTTCTCCTCATTATGCACATTGGCAGGCCTTATACTGGCAACAAGTGCCTATCAAGAGTGGGGTTTGCAGAGGGTGTTGGCCAGCCACCACAAACTGGATAGACACACACAACAACTCCCCACACCCTAGGTGGATCATTGAGCATATGTAGAGGGATTTGGCAGCCCTGGCCACCGCACCCGTAATGGGCACAGTGCCCGCCAATGTCAATGTTAAGGTTTACTGTTGGTGTCCATTACTCCACGGTGGTGGACTCGGGTCAGACCCATGACCTGTCACACATTACCCATACATCAGAGGATGTAGTATGCTACAGCTCAATGAGCGGATTGTGCTTAACGTAGCCATTTCTATCTGACAGTGATGATCACACGCTTTTTGAGATCTGTGTTACCGTATCCCCAGGTGTTAGTGTGGGATTCCGCTAATGTATGCACATACTAGTGTTGGGAGGTGCACCCAGGGCCCAACATCCTGCCTACTGCATTAGGTCTTTGATGATGTAGCCTGCAGGTGCCCGGTGGTTTCTGTCTGCCCTGTTTGCTGCCTGCTCTGGAGCACGAGGTTCCCATATCGAGTCCAGGTGGGGCAAACACTGGTCGCGGTTTTCATGTTGTCCCTGATGAATATGCCTATGATACATCTCCATCACCATGGGGGAGTTAACATAACTTGCAGCAGCAAGCATTTTGTTGGGACACATCATACCCAACCTGTGTGATGTTGGGACACTCCATGATTGCATTTTGGCGGACTCTGCTGTAGGTGCTGCATATGTTTCTGTGCTGGTTTGCTGTTTAAGGTAAAGTAATTTTCCAAAAAATGCATACTGTCCTCAGCAGGAAAGGTTTCCAGTCTTTAATAACCATGTTTCCTTCATGGGTATATATGTGGAACTGGGAGGCGGTAGCCCCAGCTGGGATTTGAACCTGTAACCTTCTGTTCTTGCCACACACACTGTCTGTGTGCATTGCACCACCGCTGTAGCCACAGATTGACTGCATTCCCATTGGGACGTCCATGACTGTACATCCGACAGGGCTGTCTGTTTACAGTGGGGACCGGTGGGCAGCCTGCACATGGCTTGGGCCACGGTCTGCTGTGGCTAACAAGCCAATGCCCCCGCCCACACACCTGTACCCATTCCGCCAACCTGATGGCATGTCCTTATCTTGGAGAAGCATGTGACCTGCTTGAGTTCGGTGGACCCCCCCAAAACCCCCTCCAGGACTGCATTCGAGGGGAACTCGCCTGTCGTTGATGGCCCATTGTAAATGGACTTTGTGTGTGTGCGGTTGTGTGGGTAAAATATGGGTGTTGAGACACGCTTATGTTTCCTCTGCAATTAGAGGTGTCTTCACTATCTGTTGTTTAGTGGTGGGTGACGTATGGGGGACTGGGTTGGCAGGGGCCCAAGCTGGGCTTTGAACCTGTGACTCTCTTGGTCCTGGAGGTACTGGCTCCTGTTGCCGCTGCACCACACTGTGGCCCACAGACAACATGGCCGTCCCTGGGGAGCGAAACAAACCCTTGCCATAGGAATCCTAAACCCGGCTACTGCACATTTGTACTGGGGCCTCATGCCACCTTGTCTGGGGGCAAAAGTGCAACTACACCCCGCAAATGACCGCAAAAAAAAAGGGGGAATATATGTAACCAAACTGGGCCAGCCAGTTGTATTAATGGGCAAACCATAATACACACTCCCAGGGAAAGCTCCCAAAAACGAAATGATTTTTTGGAAGGGTCTCCACTCCCGTATTGACCCTTCCAAAAATCATTTCTTTTTCTTGGGGCTTTCCCTGGGTGTGTTTCTTATTGCTGCCAATTACTATACCTGTTCCCGCAGCTGAATTACTATTTTTAATATTTTTGGTGTGGAGATTTTTCTATTTTTTTTTGCACATTTGTGCTGTGCACATGTATCACACTGCCTCACGTTTTTTTTCAGGTTTCCCTGGTTTTGCTGTACATTGCTGTGACGGAAATGGTTTCTCTTCCCTTTAAATGCCCTCTTTCGCGGTAGTTTGTTCCTTGAAATCCGGCCCCGATAATGTGCGGGGAGGCCCTCCCCTCCCCTTCCCCGCCCATTAAAAACCCCATCTCTCCACCCCTCAAGAGCCTTCCTCCGCCCTCCGTTAAACATTTCCACGCCTCTATCGGACACTTTTGCGGGAACCACAAGCTACTTGTGCCGGGGCACGTTAGTGTGACGCAGCACCTTCGTGGGGGTTCAATCGCACGTGTGCGGGGCACTTAAGAGCACTTAAGTGCATCATTGCCCGTGCGCAATTGTGCGGTGTTTAGTAAAAGATACACCTTACGAAACAGTAATTTGCAATTATCTCTTGAAGGGACAGAAAAGAGACTTACTGTTTACTTTGCTATTTGTGTTGAAGAGAACATCAAGGTCGGCTGTAACCCCTGAGTAATTTACTTTAAAAAATAACTTCATTGTTTTCAGATTCAGTTTGATACCAGTCTCAGGTATTATGTTATCGGGTTTTAATTTGAATGTGACAAGGGAGTATTTGCATTCCAGATATCCACCACCAACCTTTTCATGAAAAAATAAAAATATCAGTTTCATGTCATTTTGAATGGCCTGTTTTTTCTGAACTGTAAGATTTTAAGGTAATTACTTTGCATTGGTAAGACTCAGGGGGTGCTAATGACTGCTGAACAGGACAGTAACATCATAGGAGTTAACTACACTGATCTTTCCAGTTTTTAGTTTGTTACCACTCTTGGGATTTTGAGGATAAAATTCACCTGTTGTTTTTCTGTATTTTGAATTTTATGTGTTGGTTTGTCCAGAGAAAAAGTGTATGTTTGTTTTTGAAAGGGTTTTTTTTTAACTATTTCAGTTTCACGAGTTCTTACTTTAAAACACTTGCACTCGGTAGGTTATCAAATACACTTGTTGTAGTAGTACAATTTATGCAGAGGTCTAGTACACACTCAGCAATTACAAGGATGAGTAAATATTAATAATTTTGCTGAAATTTTTGGAACACCAGAGGCTGATCTGAAATTGCTTTGTTCCCAAGCATATAGAGCAAATATAGTGGAAAAGATTGGAACTGAGTTCCCAGAAAATATTGGAGAATATGTATAATTATTTACCAAATAAAACCGATAACATTAACTTGAGTTGATTAGGACAAAATCAAATCTTGCTTGTCAGCGAATGATCCAGTGTCGGGGAGGTGGGTTAGAGAAGAAAAGAGAATGAGAGAGAGAGAGAGAGGGTAGAAAGGTGAGGCCACAGTCTAGGAAAAATGCCACTAAATGTGCTGCTTCAGTGTGATGATCTAGGCTAACCAGCATTTCTGACCTGCTCTAAGACTCCTCGAGGACCAACAAGGCCTGAAGGAACATGAACCTTGTA
>CM066046.1:116474674-116741527 GCA_033557465.1 Ichthyophis bannanicus | reverse complement strand
GCAACTGAAAAAGAAATGCACAAAAGGTGAGGACAAAAATATCTCTTTATTTTGAATTTATTAACTAGAATATGTCAGCTATGGGAAATGTGCCATCATGAACTGTCTGTGCTTTGTTTAGTAACAAGAGGAAATTATGTTATTAGTTTTATTTTACAAGTGTTGTTGTCCAGTGCGAAGTTTGCTGTTTGGGGTTCCCAGTTGTTATATTATGTCTTCCGGTTTCTAACTTGTGATTCCTTTCCTTGTTTGGGGATGGTCCTATGTTCTGCATGTGTAACTGAGCTGAGGTTATTCTGTTTATGTAATTCCTATTTGACATTGCCACTTGTTCTCTTTTCCCCCCATTAGGTCATGTATGGGTGTATTTCTCTGAATGTATTGGTTTAATATTTGTAGTGTTGCCTTTTGATTAGGTCGGGTTTGGTGGCTTTGGGAGTCCCTGGTAGTGCTGTTATGAGACAGCGGGTTGCTATGGGTTTTAAATGGGCACGTGTTTTGTAGTAGTTTCTAATGTGCCTGGCAGTTGGCACGTGGATTATTATGTAATGGTAAAGAAATCGTTTAGTCTTTGTCTTATCGCCATACACATCATTAAGAGTCATGTTTACTAAAAGTTAGTTGTAATGGTAACATTATGCAAATATTTATGCAAATGAAACCCCTTCATGCAAAAGAGAGCCCCCGCGCCGCGTCTCCCGCACATAGCTATGCACCCCCCTTGGGCGTAACGCCCCTGGCTCCGGTTGCAAAGTTATTGCGTTGCTACGCTGGAGCTTCAGGAATTAAGGATAAATTTTTTTGCTCCATCATAAGCTGGAGACCATGGAAAACTGGCTGAAGATGAGGAATCTTCATTTTCTTAATTTCCCAGTTTATTAGATTAACTCTCAGTCTAAAATTCTGTTGATGACATACTTCAAGAAGGTATTAAATATCACCAATGCTGAAGCCTTTCTATATTTAAATGCTGGCTACTTATCTACGAATGTGTGATGCACCGTCAATGATGACCCGAGGTGAACTGATGTGATAGCAACTCCTCAATAGCCTGGATTAACAGGTTTTCCTTGCAGACTCCTCAGGATAATTTTTCCAGAGAAGAGTCACCCTCCTTAGTCTTGTTTACTGCTGAGAAAGGATTTTTTAAGGTATTTGCGGGAAAGACCGTCTATTCTGTGTACAGAGTGCCAGGTTGTTTCCTGACATGGCAATGTGTAGGAAAGTTTTCTTAGATTCTTGCCAAGGGATCCTACTTTTTTTCCTGTTAAGGTTTCTCTTCGCAAAGTGCCCCTTTACCTGTTAGATGATGGGCCCACATATGCATTTCCAGGGATGCAGTACACCTGGGAAGATTCTTCACTTGATAAAAAAAACATACCCTTCAGTTGTCATAGTGATGCAGAGGATTGTATGTGGTAGTTTAATAACTGCATAGAAGGACATTGATTCCTTCGAGCCGAGCTACTATTTTTTTTGCCACACTTAGTAGTTGGGTATGTCATACCCTGTCCCCTGGATGTGCACCTGATTTGCAAAAAAATACCTAATTTGGAAGTTTGTGCTAATACTATTTTATTTCTTAGAGCATAGGGAGTTAACCAAGTAGGCTATTATTTTATTGTAATTACCACAAATTACAGCACCACCCAGATTATGGCAGAAATTTATGCACAGGACGTAGCCTTATTTGCTTACATGTTGGGATCTCAGAAGATATTGCAAATGAGAAGGAATATTTCTGCTAAATTATCTTTGCAAGTAATACACTAGGGGGTATGTTTACTAAACATTCATAACTTCGGGGCCGCGCTAGTGTGCGTGTGCCATATAAGGAGTGGGCGTTGCGTCCTGAAAAAGAAAAACACGCGGTTTTACATATGCGCCAATGTGCGCCCCGCACATGTGAGTCCCGCACATTACCGCCTGGAAAAGCTGCGCGGGAGGGATAAGGCGGCGCGCTGATGGGAAGCACATGAGCTGAGCCACAGCACGATGGGAACGATGCCTACCAATGGAGCAGGGATCGGGGTTCCAAACCCCGCAGTGCCCAATGAAGCGGCAGGCTCAGGCAACATTTTAGGAGGCAACAGCACTAGTGGGCAGCAGACGCCCGCGCACTCATCCTTTCCGAGGCAGAGGAACTTAGTGCGGCATAATGCGGCGCGCGGATGGGAAAGCACACGAGCTGAGCCACAGCACGATGGGAACGACGCCTACCACGGGAGCAGGGTTCGGGGGTTAAATCCACCGCTGTGCCCAATGAAGCGGCAGGATCTGGCTCCATTTTTGGAGGCACAGAAATAGTGTGCAGCAGAAGGCGGGGCACTTATCATTTACTAGGCAGATGAACTTTGTGCGGCATAAGGCGCCGCGCGGATGGGAAGCCACACGAGCTGAACCACAGCACGATGGGAACGACACCTACCAATGGAGCAGGGGATCGGGGGTTCAATCCCCGCAGTCCCCAATGAAGCGGCAGGCTCAGGCAACATTTTAGGAGGCACAGAATAGTGGGCAGCAGAAGGCGGCGCAACTAATCCTTTACGAGGCAGAGGAACTTTGTGCGGCATAAGGCGGCGCGCGGATGGGGAAAGCACACGAGCTGAGCCACAGCACGATGGGAACGACGCCTACCAATGGAGCAGGGATCGGGGTTCAATCCCCGCAGTGCCCAATGAAGCGGCAGGCTCAGGCAACATTTTAGGCGGCACAGAAATAGTGGGCAGCAGAAGGCGGCGCACTAATCCTTTACGAGGCAGAGGAACTTTGTGCGGCATAAAGGCGGCGCGCGGATGGGAAAGCACACGAGCTGATCCACAGCACGATGGGAACGACGCCTACCAATGGAGCAGAGATCTGGGGTTCAATCCCCGCAGTGCCCAATGAAGCGGCAGGCTCAGGCAAACATTTTAGGAGGCACAGAAATAGTGGGCAGCAGAAGGCGGCGCACTAATCCTTTACGAGGCAGAGGAACTTTGTGCGGCATAAGGCGGCGCGCGGATGGGAAAGCAAACGAGCTGAGCCACAGCACGATGGGAACGACGCCTACCAATGGAGCAGGGATCGGGGGTTCAATCCCCGCAGTGCCCAATGAAGCGGCAGGCTCAGGCACCATTTTAGGAGGCACAGAAATAGTGGGCAGCAGAAGGCGGCGCACTAATCCTTTACGAGGCAGAGGAACTTTGTGCGGCATAAGGCGGCGCGCGGATGGGAAAGCACACGAGCTGAGCCACAGCACGATGGGAATGACGCCTACCAATGGAGCAGGGATCGGGGGTTCAATCCTGCAGTGCCCAATGAGCGGCAGGCTCAGGCAACATTTTAGGAGGCACAGAAATAGTGGGCAGCAGAAGGCGGCGCACTAATCCTTTACGAGGCAGAGGAACTTTGTGCGGCATAAGGCGGCGCGCGGATGAGGAAGCACCACGAGCTGAGCCCAGCACGATTGGAACGACGCCTACCAATGAGCAGGGATCGGGGGTTCAATCCCCGCAGTGCCCAATGAAGCGGCAGGCTCAGGCACCATTTTAGGAGGCACAGAAATAGTGGGCAGCAGAAGGCGGCGCACTAATCCTTTACGAGGCAGAGGAACTTTGTGCGGCATAAGGCGGCGCGCGGATGGGAAAGCACATGAGCTGAGCCACAGCACGATGGGAACAACGCCTACCAATGGAGCAGGGATCGGGGGTTCAATCCCCTGCAGTGCCAAATGAAGCGGCAAGCTCAGGCACCATTTTAGGAGGCACAGAAATAGTGGGCATCAGAAGGCGGCGCCACTAATCCTTTACGAGGCAGAGGAACTTTGTGCGCATAAGGCGGCGGCGCGCGGATGAGAAAGCACACGAGCTGAGCCACAGCACGATGGGAACGACGCCTACCAATGGAGCAGTGATCGGGGGTTCAATCCCCTGCAGTGCCCAATGAAGCGGCTAGATGAGCCATCATCTGTCATGAGCAATAGTGATCTAGGAGGCATTTTACATGTTATTGTTATTACTCCCCCTTGCAAATGCACTATGAAAGCACTGTAATATCAGGTGATGCATATGACGCAATATAAGGTACCTCACATGTCAAATCCTAAATCTCATTGTCCACCACTGAAATCACATTGTCGTGTGTAGGGTGCTTTACAGTTTGTCGTATGAGGCAGGGCATGGTCCAAGCACAGTCGTGCTGGCATCACTGTGCAGTCTAATGCAGGGAAATTCTAGGTAGGTGAGCAGACATGCAGGAGGGAACAGCAGTGTAGCACAATGGTTAGGGCATTGCTTTATGGTTCAGGGGTCATGGTGACAAATGAGAAGTGACCAAGGTTGGCTTAGTGACATCTGTTTTCTAAGAATGCAACTGTACAGTAAGCTGTGCTGCCATCTAAACACAAGCCTAGCCAGAGTATCGTGCCGTTAGGCTGCTACACCATGCACATCATAAACAACCACCTCATCAAATGCGCGTGCACATGTAACCCAAATACTGCACAGAGCCTAAAGGAAAGGCAATCCAAAAGTATAAGAACCACTGCCATCACAGGTGCTGTACCACAAAGATCCCACAAGGCTATGTGGCTGCAACAGAAATGGATAAAGACACTGGTGCCAGCTGTAGCTATGTACAGAGTGATGGATAATGTACCATGTGATAATGAGGGTGTGTAACCGTGGATGGGAAGATGTGTCCAGCAGAGGAGGCTGAAATGGCAGGATCTGTGAAATTCATGATTACAGTGGACTAGCGATGATATGCAGAGCAAACACAGGAGCGACCAACAGGGAGAGTTGTGATGCAGGAAGGTGTAGGAGTGCAGGAAGGGGTGCAGCTGCATGCACATCAGGGTAGCATGACACAAGAGTTGGCAGACAGAAGATGGACAGATGCATGGCTCACAACTCAGATGAGTGTACAATGTGTCCACAGCACAACCCTGACAACATATGACAGTCAAACAAATGGAAAACACAACTGCAGGACACGCATGCACATACAAGAGAACAGAGATGAATCAAACATACGAACAACACCAGTAATGTAAATGCAATAACAGGTAGGTAACAGCAACAATGTGTGTGTTTTAGCAAAGGTTGCAGTCAGAAATAGTCCATGCCCTCACGCTACATGCATGCTGGTTGTAAGGACAGGCAAACCCACAAGGGAAACCATGAACAAATGCACCTGCAGAACTCCTGTGTACATTTCAGATCACAGTCTGTAGTTGGGACCAGGGACGCATGCACAAACACACAATGATCTGTATTCTGTAGACACAGCATGCAAAATATATAGACCACAGCACCCCAATCCTGAAAGAAACATACATACATGCACCTGAAGCAAGGAGTCAATACAAAGCCCTCCCACTTACCAACAAAGTCATACATGAAGCACGCAACCCCCAAATCAACACCAGACTGTGTCGCCCAGGCCACGGCACCACTACCAGACACGCCCCCCCCAACTCCCGTACTGTAAGCAACAACTGCACCAAATGCCCGCAAGGGACCCGCACTCGAGACCCTGAACTTCATGCCCCATGTATCATGCACAGCCCCCAAGATGTCCTGGTAACAACCCAGACCACTAATCCATTATAAAACAGCTGAGAAACATACTGTCCCAGGAACCCCACTAATCCAACCCCTAACCCACCCCATACAAATATGACAATGTGCACAATCTGTCAATGTCCATAGTATGTCCTATGTCCCCATTTGAAACCGTCAATGTAGCCCCCCGGGCAATGGCCGGGGCCAACATGTAAAACCTCCCCCCCCCTCGTCTGAAACCCCCCTTGACCGTGTGCTACGTGGGATCCCAAAACACACACATAAAGATCGACAGACATAACACGATCAAAGCAAGGTATCCCCACGGGCAGTGGAGGATGCGTGGCGAAGCTACGTACTGCTCATGGAGTGGTCAGCAGAGAGCAACACATGAAAAAGGGTGAACACACACCTGCTGAAACCCAGAACCACCACACCCCCAGGTGCACAGCAGTGTAAACAACATAATGAGGGAAACCTATGTAACAGATGATATCTGCTGTCTATGCAGCACACAGTGCACACACTGCTTCACTGTGATCAAAGAATAGGGTGTGTGTAGATTTTATTAACCTGCAGTTAACTAATGGTCAATTCTGAATAATTTACAAAATAATTAAAAACAAAGCATATCGTGGTCTAAACGCTTAACCTTATATGAAATCACATACCAACAACCAAACCCACAAATAATACACAGAGCCCAAGTAATACATAATATGCCAAAGACAGTGTCTGTATGTGAACAATTTTGTACCTGTGATGTGCTTAATGCCAGACACATGCTGAGCTTCAATCGTTCACTGTTGTGAGTACAGGTGGACATGCACCTTGCAATCAAACCAGTATACAAAAGTGTGAATGTTCTCTAAGATATGTGGAGCAGCCTAGTCGTCACAAATCTGTCCTTCACACAAGTCAACCAGGCCTCATTTCCGATAACCAGCTCATGTGGCCCTTGGAGAGTAACTCGAGGAACATTGTCAAGGTAACCACGGAGTCCCAAGGTCACAAGGAGTCATGACATATTCAAAGGTAGACATTGTAGTGCCGGTGTGTGAACATGACCAAGCAGCAAAAGGAACTAATGTTCTGTATAATACATATATTTATTTGGATCACACCTCCCAGTTACTGTACACAGTGTAATCATAATTTCAAAGTAAGCCCCTCCCTGTTTAAAGATGGGAACACAGTCAGCAAGGTACAAACACACATGCCACATAAAGGTCAATGCCTGCGCACAATTGAGTGTCATGAGTTCTCTGGTGGATCAGGTGCATGATATGCTCTGGGTTCCAGGGCCACATACACGCGCCTCTGCTGCCTGCCCACAATGTGTGCGCTACCTTTGCGGGCATGTTTCCTCGTGGCGTTGTAATCGTAAGACCCCAAACACATCACATGTCCCCCCCCCCCCCAACAGAGCCCTCCTGCAACCCCGGGGGCCCCCAAAAGAGAAAAACCTATGCGGGCACAATGTTGACCTGTGACTAACACCCTCATTAAGTTATGTCCTACCTCCCACATAATGGCTGATTGGCACATCAGAAGGTATTCAGTGTACATGACAAATATCATCTAGAGCTGAATGATTGTATGCTAACAGGTAGCAGGGACACATGAACACAGAGAAAATACAAAGCACACAACTCCCTGAAAGGTGCAGACATAACACCGTGCAGTATGTCCCCTTGCATTGTTTTGTTGGTGGACAGTGTTTTGGCTACCGATAGCATGGTCCATGCAATGCTGAAGTGTAGGAGGACAATGGACACCCACTCTGACCCACCCCAAATATAATGGCCTAATGAGACTGTTGTCAATGCAGGGTGTAATACAGGACTCTGCAATTGTGCACTGCACCGCGTGGACAGACATGCTGAGTGTCAAATATGTACTGTAAACTTTTACTATTACTAGCATGTCCAGATGCTAATGATGGTCAGACAGCGTACAGTGAACCACACAGAGCCCATAGATCCACATGCAGTGTCTCACAAACATAGTTATTGAGAAGCACAGGCACCAGCTGTACATAAACATGGTACAGTGATGCCACACATGAATCTAAGCACCCATGGCCCCTCCACACATCTAACAAGGAAGGTGGCGGACATGAAAGTGTGTATGTGGCAAACCTGCACCTTGTTTAGGTGTGGGGCAGGTGGACATAGACAATTGGATCCCTCATGTGTGCCCCCGTGCCACAAACATGGCTGTATGCTGATGTTGAAACCCACAAGTAACATATCATGTGTGCCATGTCCCCACATGGGACACACCTATACACTAACCCACTGTGGAAGGCTGTCAGAAATACATAGATTATGTCAGTCCCTGATGCGCACAGTGTCCCAAAAGCAAGGTGTCCTTGACAGCCAAAAGATCATCGCAAAAACACACCATTCAAACCTGGCCATGCACAGTAGTAATTGGCCATCGTCCAATATGACACAGTCCATGAAAGTCCATCTGTGTCCCTGTCAGCAGCACGACACACAGCCACAGCATGGCACACACTGTGTGTTGTACAGGACTATCATGGGTAAGTCAGCGGTCAAAGAGCAAAATTGTCCATCACAGGCGCTGTGTGCCACCAACATAGGGCCAAACATCCAATTGGCGCACATCTCCGCCGGAAAGAATAAGATGAACGCTGCAGTCCCACAACAGACGTTGGATGTGAGCCAGATGCCATGGCGGAAATGGTGCTGTTATGTCACCTGCCCTGTGTCACGAGAGGAGAAGTATGGTATTGTTAGACACCCTTGCCAAAACAGAACAGATTGCCAAGAATCACAATACACAAAATACAGCCCAAACGATGCAAAGTCACAAATTACAGCAGATCCATATAAAATACAAGGAGATGAGCGCCAACAGTACATGTAAATGCAGGCATGGATGTCACATGGATATGGTTATGTTCTATCCCAGGTCACACGGGCAGCTCACAGCTACACACTATATGCATCTGTGTTGTGTCTACAGAGATGCTACATAACATGTCCATGTAGGATCATAAACCCCAGGACAGTCACAGCCAGAGTAATACCAAATTCGCAAAGTTAAAACAAACCCTATGTGTGCATCATGCGGCCGGTCATCAATTCCTCCCAGTACTGCATAGCCACATCAGGTCACAGCGAAGGGGGACAATGTCAGCCGAAATGTCGATTTACCATGTACATCAACTGTTATGCATCTCCACAGCATGCCTACATATGAGAGAAATAATGTTGCTCAACACCTGTCTCTCAAAACACAAGACACATTGCTGCTCACAGCTCACCACACATGTGGACCATGGTGACAAGGCAAGCAGCACAACAGTAGAGGTAGTACACCCCACCATGCCCCCAGGTGCCCACACCCATGACGAGCACGTGATAATGTACCAGGCCTGGACAATGCGTGGAGACATATTCCAAAACATAAGCGCAAAACACACACACAGTATGCGTTGGTCAGGGGCACAGCTGAAAAACATGGGCTGAATGTGCCCAAAGTGCAAACCGTTGCACATCATGGCCAAGTCACATGACACATATACCTTGGTGATGTCCTGATCTAACTATGATGGTGTAGACAGAAATGCAGTATCCGTTAAAACAAGACAACCAAAAACACATCTCACTCTGCGGTACATCTGACTGAAAAAGGTGTCCCTGCGCACATACTGTACACAAACACATGGGGATATGGGTCACCACCCCAAAATATGGGTAAGGGAGGCTGTCAGGGAGAGTTGTACAACACCAGCTGCCTCAGAGGACACATGACAGGCGACATGTTGCTCCCATGAACCCATGTACGCACAATGTAGCTGTAGATCCACCTACCCTGGACCACAGCATCTTGGACGATGGGCCCTCATGTGCCAATGCTACAGTGGAACAGCATCCTCATGAAGCTGGTCCTGTGGAGAGGGAAACAAACAATCACAAAATATCATGTCATGTCCCATCCTGTGAAACCCACAGTACACAGCAATGTCAACAGCTGGCAGACCCCACAACCGACCCAACGACTGGCTGTTCACCCTCACACTGTACTGATATACCACATGGGAGAGGCAGCATGTAGATGTATGATACCAATGAAATGTCCCCCTATTACTCATTGGCCCCCACCACCCTTCAGTTGCACCCTCACACCTGTCTAAGGAGGTGTCTGCAAACACCATGTGTGAAACACATCCCAAGGTCGCACTATTAGTCTGTGTTGGCCAGGTTGACAACATTACCCCCCTCTCCGTGTCTATGACCCCTAATGTTGTTTGTTAGTCCATTGTACATACCTGTGACACCTGGTAATATGCTGTCCCACCCCCTGTATTCACTGTGCAAGGAATATTATGCAGTGACATCCTGTACATCAATGATTACTTAGATATGTGCACTGATCATGGTGCCTAAATACATGGCAATGTCATCACCATGTGTACCAGACAACACCCCCATGTCTGTCTTTCATCAGACACCATGATGGGCGTCATGTCAGCACCACTGGGTATCAGGGAGAATGTTAATCCATGGAGAGGCTATATGTGCACCTGCACCACATATCACCCAAATAGGTCTGTGTGTGTAATGTCAACATAACCTCCCTGGCCAGTGTAGACAAGGCATATGTGGCTGTGTACTGTGCTAACCTGACCGACATACAGCATGTACCAGAGCCATGACGTAGATGTTCAGATAGTATCACCCACATATGCCACTCTTTATTTGGCTAAACGCTAAAACTAGCAAAACATATACACACATGCAGGCTCTACAGTGGGGTCCTGTAATCACCCGTTCATGATGTGACCCCGCTGCACATCGTATGTGTGTACAGTGAGAATACTGCAATGTATGACACCTAGCACTATATAAGATGAAACCAATGATATGGACCACGGCCTGCACACTGACTATGTCCACATGCCTCACCCTAGCCATGTATGTGCCCTACGTAAATCACATACCATATGGTACAGTTTGGTGTGGCAGCAACACCTGTCACATGTAATCTATCCCATCATGGGTATGCAGTCATGCGCATGTGTACTGTGCTATGTAAGACATGATTGCTGACACATTATAACATACAGACATAGCCAGCCCATAATAGAATAACACACACACAAGCACACCCTGGATGTAGTACATAAACAAGGTGGCGCCGCATGAGAGCTCTCCACAAATGTTTGCCATCTACACCCCATTTAACCCCGGAACATATGCCTGACACCGTGCCACACACACACACTATAATGGAAACAGTGTGTTTGCACAGCAGTTGCTATCACACACAGACACTAACTGGTACTACTGTGACCCCCAAAAGCTCATAAAGGTGTCTCAACACCACAAACCCCAAAAACACCAACAGCCCTGTTGTTCCCTGTCCACATTGTCCATTGCACAACCCTGGCCCTATGTTACTGTTGGATGTTCAGCATAAGGACAATGCCGTGATGGATCTGAATGCTATATGTGCAGACACATGACCACGTTATAAACCTCACATGCACACAACAGCACATATATGTGGGAGGATGTGCAATACATACCACTGAATATCTCAGCAATCACCTCTGCCTGACCGCTGTGCCTGCCTGTGTGTCACCACTGGCAACGTACAGGGGGGCACGGTGGATCCTCCGCAAGATCCTCATTAATCTCTGCAGCAATATCATGCCTGAGAGCAATGTTGTGCAGGATGCAACAGGCTACGATTATCTCTGCAACAGTCATTGCCTTGATATTGTAAGGCCCCACCTGTCCGATCCAGACACCTGAAGCGACTTTCAAAACGCCAAAGGTGCGCTCTATGACAGAGCGGCTGGAGGCGTGGGCCTCATTGTACCTTCCGCTCTGCACGTGTCCGTGGTTGACGCACAGGGGTTAGCAGCCAGGGGCGACATCCATACCCTGCATCACCTGCAAAAAGAGAATGATGCATGTGAATGCATGAGCGCATGCCACCACAAATCTGCACAGGTATGGACCTTAGAGACAAGTGCATTACACATCCTGACAGAATCATATGACAACACAATATACATTTGACAGAATATGACCTATGGTGATAGAAATGTCAGAAAGGGCCCCTGTAGTCTGGACAGACATGGCAAATAACAGCAATGTCACAGTTTTGCAAACAAAGATCCGCTATGTGTGGCATATGCGTCTTGGTATGCAGTCAATGTCCGCATCTCTGAAACCACCAATGGCAGCCTAAACCACCAGCACACAAACAACACGTCAAACGTATATGTTAGCAAGCTATACACCACAAGAATATTGTATGAGGCAATGTAAACGCACACCCAGAACATGTCTGACCTGGGATTTCGACAACATCAACCCAATATCACCTCACAACACTGTGTCCAGTAAGGTCAACATACCTACAGACAGCAGTCTGATGCCATATGCTGTCGACCGCTGACCAACAACCATGTCAGTGGACACCCGGTCCACTGTCACCATCATGTTAATATCCCTGTTAAGCTGTGTTCCACAGCTCGGCACACTGTAGCCCACCTGAGCCCTGCACTATCACAACAACAGAGACTGTCAAGGGTCCTCTGTATGGGGTACCAACACCTCTCTGCCCGCTCACAAGTTGGCCCCTGCCCTTGCTGTCACCTCTCTCAATGTCAGAGACACATCAGATTAATGACATACACTGATGCCAAAGTAGTGGCCATCTGCAGTGGCCCAAAGTCATTCACAACACACGTGTGTATGCACACATGTTATGGGCTATGCCTAAACCAGAACCCTACCTAGGGAAAGGTGTACCCAACGTTGCCAAGGTTATGAACATCCATCATATGTGTCGAAACCCCAAACAACTACCAACCCATGTCATCCACCAAACAATGTTCAAGAACCCCAGTAATGTGTAGGGGTGTGGCCCTCACACACACAAATGATATGCGATAGGTGTATGCTTGTGACTCACAGAAATGTGACATGACATAACACAGTTACCTCAAATGCCACTAATGCACAGGTGGGTGTGATGGACAACAATCCCACCCACCCACCTGTGGCCCGGTGAAATACACACACACGTTGAAATGCACACCCATGTACATGCATCTGAACATGTGCATATGTCCCCCTACACCATCAGCATATCACCCCCAGGTATTGTTTCCAACCAGATGTGACATGGCTCATCATGTCACATGCAACTCAATGTCTACACCCCGCCCACAATGTCTGCTGAACGTGAGCTCAGCTGCCTAACACACAGAGCGTATATAGTGCAATATATAAGAGATGTTAAGTGACAAAATGATATCACCTACAGACTACATCATATGTGTGGACATACTCACCCAGCAGGATGCAGTCCCCATACAGTCCCTCCTCAAACTGTCGAAATAGTGCTGAGCGATGCAGGATATAGGAGTCATGGGTGGACCCTGGAAACCGTGGGACCACATTCAGAATATGCAGATCAGCATCACATACAACCTGAACATTCAGGGAATGGTAGTGTTTGCGGTTGCGGAACACCACCTCCCTGTCTCTAGGTGGGACCAGGGCAACATGTGTGCAATCAATAGCTCCCATCACGTGTGGTATCCCAGCTACAGCCTCAAAGGCTTGGTTCAGGGTCCCCCAATGTTGCCTATTGTGGGGAAGGGCTATGTAATTCCCCACCCGGCTGACCATGGCACGCAGTACCTGGTGGAGACATCGGGAGAAGGAGGGTCGGTCATGCCACCCACTGCGCCCACTGAGTGTTGGAAACAGCCAGAGGCAAAGAAATGTAAAGCAGCAAGGAGCTTAACTAAACCCGGTATGGCATGGGACCGATTAGTCAGGGGCTCGAGGTCAGGTCGTAGATCCTCATAGAGCTCCCTAATAGCCCTTGTGCTCAGCCTGTACAGGGAGATGACCTGGTCCTCACGCAT
Source organism: Ichthyophis bannanicus (assembly GCA_033557465.1). Classification (NCBI taxonomy): domain Eukaryota; kingdom Metazoa; phylum Chordata; class Amphibia; order Gymnophiona; family Ichthyophiidae; genus Ichthyophis; species Ichthyophis bannanicus. Next base: position 116,728,054 of record CM066046.1, on the reverse strand, counting down.
GTCCTGGAGCTGGGCCCTGGGCCTGTAGAGGCGAGGCTGCCGAGCCTGCACCTCGGCACGTCTCCTGCGCTGTGCACGTACATCAGCTGCCTGGCCCTCCTCCACAGCTGCAGGTCTGATTTGCTGCGGGACTACACCCATGCCCTGTGCCTCAGCCCCATGGACACACATCCCCCCTGTCCGCAACCGCAGCATCTGCTCACCATCCAGGGCACATGCAGAAACAATATATCCCAGCCATCACCTCACCCCGCAGGCCTACACAAACACACTACAACACACACAAAAAACTACCTCAACAGCGACCAACTCACAAACACCGACTGACAAACTGAACAAACGGATGCGATACACAACACAATACACACAATACAATACAATACACACAGTACAACTCAATAGACAATGAACTACACAGATAACCTAGCCTGATCAATATGTCACCCTCTCCAAACGTACACCTCTCCTACAATACAACCCTCAATGTGTACTATCTATGCCTGAGGATATATAGATGTATTTCTGGTGTTGAGATGTGCGCCTGTGACGTTGTGCGTCATTGTGCGCCGTGGGGGAGCGCCGTGCGCATGTGCATCCCATAGAGCAATCCCTGCCGTCCGTGTGCGCCGCGCTGGGGCGTGTATGCGTGATGACGGCATGTGCGTCTGAATGCGCCGCACCCAAACGCCCATGCACATCTCTGACGCAGATCCGTGGCGCGCACAGATGAAAGCGCATGCGCACATCTGTGGCGCGGAAAACAAAGCCGAACAGCAACAGCGCATGCGCAAACGAAAAACAGAGCGTAAACGTCCATGTTGTCCGCGCTGGGGCGTGTATGCGTGATGACGGCATGTGCATCTGAATGCGCCGCACCCATACACGCCCATGCACAGCTCTGACGCAGATCCGCGGCACGCACAGACGACAGCGCACGCGCACATCAGCGGCGCACCAAAAAAAAAAAAGAAACGCATGCGCACGGCAAAAGGCAATGATAATATGGTATAAAACACACTGTACCACAGGTAAACGACGAGGGTGTTGTAAGATACAGTGAGGGAGTGAGGAGAACAGAGGCGTGTGTGATACTGAAGAGGTAGAAGGTCTTGTAGGGGGAGAGGAGGCTGTGTGTCTGTAGAGTGCCATATCGTATTTGGTGTAGCACTGTTTCTGTGTCTGTTTTATGTGTATTGTTGTGTTCTGTGCAGGGTAGGGTGGGGTGGGGTGGTCTGCAGTGTGTAGGGTGGCGTGTGGTGTCCTGGGCTGGGTGGGGAGTGGTGAGGGGAGAGGGTGATGGAGAGAGAGGGGGAGAGGGGGAGCGAGGGGGTGAATGTTGATGAGGCCGGTGGGGATGCAGAACACCAGTGCACTGCAGAGGTGGGTGGGGCGGTGACACCGGTGCCTGAGGCCGTTGCAGGCCCATCGGGGAATACAGGTGTGGAGGTGCAAAGACACACTGGCAAAAGAAAGCGCCCACCTGTGCCAGCTACGCAGTGGAGGAGGGCGCTGAGATTCAGTGACCAGGAGAACCACAGTCTCCTGAGCATGGTCCTGGAGAACTACGATGTCCTCTTCGGCCGCCTCAGTAGCCAAACACCTGTGGGGAACCGCAATGCTGTGTGGGAGGATGTGAGGCTAGCAGTGGCTGGGGCGGGTGGCCCACCAAGAGACCACGGACAGTCTGAAAAAAGATTTCTGACATAAAAAGAGGTGTACGGCAGATGATGGTGGCTGAACACCAGCATGCCCTGGGGACAGGTGGCGGGGGCCCCCTCATCTCCCCACTATCGGCCCTCGAGCGTGAGCTTGCAGAAAGACTTGGAGATATCTACACATGTGGCCTGCCTGAGCTCCTGGATACTGCACACCCGCTAGCAGGTACGTCTGACAAATCTCTATGTAACAATGTCCAGGCAACAGCCTATGCGTAGCACCGTATGTAACTGCCAATATGAAACAGGTCTATCAGCTAAGCATGTGCATTTCCAAACCCTTTGTACGCTATGGCTACTAGGTAGTCCCCACAGTGTACGCCTGTAATCACATATATGTGTCAGGGTTGGCCAGGCCATGTAATGGCCCAAACCAACATGGCTCACTGTAACAACACCCAGGGGACACTGAACCTGTGAGGTGACAGTAACAGAGCTCACAGCTGCAAACTGGATACCTCTGCTGCACACAGTGTGCGGATAGGGAGACCAGCAAACATTGTCCCCAGGACAACCACACAACATGCACTGTGAGGCACAGCTCACCCCTCCCATCCCCCAAGCCTCACCTCTGCTGTCACATGTATGGAATTCAGTCTGCGGGCCAATACATGACCAACGCACATACAGGATAGAACCCAGAGAAAATGCCCACAGACCTAACATCTCAACCAACAGCAACCCTATGATGTCACCAGCTCAGTCTGGAACCTATGTATGCAATGACGCAATCACGGCATCACAGAGGTCCATCAGTCACACTCTGACAGACAGGTTGCATGTCAAGGGGGTCTGTCCCTCCTGCAATAACCGTGACAGGGCACTGCTGAAAGCTCTGCACAGGCACCCTCCCCGGCCCCACGGGCCAGGACATCCCCCCCCAAGAGTCCACAGCACACTCATAACTGAGTGTGTAGGTCCACACAATGCATCCAGAGCTGCCACTCCTTCCATGATACCGCCATGACATCCCTGTGAGCCAGTACCTGGTGTGATAACTGCTGTGACAGTCCCCTCTGACACGACAGGCCCATCTGTGCTGCTGTAGCCTCTGTCATGGCTGCTGAAAGCCCAGCTGCGATGGCAGTGCCTGTTCTGTTGAGCATGTCTGTATGGACACTGTACATACCTTTCCGTCCTGCAGTCCAATCTGCCACTGTGCACCCTGTCCCTCCTGTGATGGCCCCCCTCCCACTCATTGTGTGTCACCACAAACTACCGTACAACATGATGGCTGACACACATATTTGTGATGGATGTTGCCCAATACCCTGGCTCCATGTGTGTCCCCTATGCAATGTGTCTGAGCACCCAGCCTGGGTGAGGTCTGAGCACAGGCCGCACATGCACGTGGCACACATCTCCCTGATGTGACCGGTATGATTGTTATTTGCCACGATTAGTGGGGTCCAATCACAGGGAGATATCAAATAGATATATAGAGAATACCCTCCAGAAATACATGGCGGACTCACTGGATGAAGGTCCAGACCACCTCCACCTCTGATCAACACAGACCGGGTGTGGATGATATGCTGGTCTCACACGCACACATGCAAAGCTAGGGACGATGCTAAGACAGGATGCCCTAACGCATCACTGACCTGTAGCATGTACCTCTCCATTGACAGGGTACGATATGTTCTCTCTGTCCAATGTTCCTGTCATCCCAGGCTGTCGACGGAACATCACGCTAATCATTAACACACGTCGTATAACATGTGCCTGATCAGCACAGACAATGCTCACCTGAATGCTGCTACTGTGGAGTTCCATGGTAGCAGCAGGCAGATGATCAGTGTCCAACATGACAAAGGAGATGTTATACAAAGGTGGTCAATGATAACAGACCTGTGCAGGTGCAGCAGGAAGAGTAGCGGTCCAAGGCCGGAAAAAACATATCCTAACCTGTGAAATGAGCAGCACATGATACAGGTCGTTGATGCGAGAAGGTAATCTGCCTATGCTGCTGCAGAAGCGTTGCATGTGTGAGTCAGAGATCAGCGGTTCTGCGACAACACATGTGTGTTGATAAGAGGTGTAAGTAGTCTACACCATCCTCAGGTGACCATCCCAATGTCCCCCGGAGTGTACACCTTGTATAGCTATGTAGTTAGGTTCATATCTATATCCCCTCATACACCGCACTATTCAGCATCAGCGTGTCTAACAGGCAAACCTAATCCCAGTACACTCAACATGCATGAGATCACAGATGACATGGGACGGAACGTCGATACCAAGGCAAACAATGTACAGAAATCCCACAGATGTACCATAAATGATCAGGGACATGTTACCACTATAAGGTGACAGGTATATATTCCAACGTCATATATACTCATCACAGGCAGGTTACTGAGATATCATGCAATCAGGTATGTGGGTGGGCTCGCTCAGGTCGACAGGTGTTGATGACTCTATAGGGAAGAGTGTGCAGGGATAGAAAGTGACGGCCTACCTGAATTGTGATTAGCTGCTGATAGGCCAGATGCCAGGGGGTGCTGCATTGCAGCACCTAGGGGCACAAAGGTGAAAGGTCCTGTGGGCTGCTGAGGAGGCAGGGCTTGTGATGGCCGTCTGTAGCTCCAGGGAGGTGATGTTCGTGGATGCTCTTGCTCTGTCTGGTGTACTGCAGTGAGTAGGGGAGGAGAAGAATGCAGTGTAGAGCCTATTAGGTTTGTTCAACGTGTGAGCTAGGGTGATAAAGATAATGCTGGCCTGAATGGCTAGCCAATGTAAGTGAATCAGCTCAGGGGAACATGGTTATCCAAGGCGTCTCCCTGAGGTAACCTTGCTGTAGCAGTCATTGGCAGCTGTAACGGGTATAAGGTGGATTAGTGAGGAAGCTGACAAATGATGGTCCCGTAAATGACGTGTGGGATCATCAGTGCATGGTATATTGTCATCAAATTGTCTGGTTCCAACATGCAGCGTAGGTGTCCCATAAGGTGGATTAGGTAGTATGCAGGTGTGCCTGTGTTTTCCAGGTGGGATATCATATGGACGCGTAGCTATAAAATGAAATACTGGTAAAGTGAGGACGGGTCGGATTGCAGGTCATATACCCCAGTCCTGAGATGATGTGGTGGGATGATGTTGGGATTGCGCGTGATCAAGAGGACCTCCGTTGTTGTATGTCACATATGGAGGTATCACGAGGACGGACACCCTAACAATGCATTGGGGCAGGGTATGAGAGGGGGGAGAGACATATGTGCATTGGAGATGGGTGTGTAAAGAACAACGTCATCGCCATAAGGCATGTAGACAACACTACAAGGATGTATGAACCCACAGATGGTTTGCAGGTAGATGTTCAATAGGGGGATAGAATGTGATGAACATTGGTTAGCACCCTGATGTAGGTGGAAGGGTTGAGATGTACTGTCCACTGAGCCGACATGCTGCCACCCTCGCTATAGATCGGACCTGCACCATATAAGCACTGTTCCAGTGATGCCCTTCACAATTATTCCCGCCACTAGGAGGTTGTGTGTCACTGAATCACGCGCTGCAGGGACGTCCAGAGTTGGGAGGTGGCAACCCAGTTGGATATCATCTATGCCATACATCAGCTAACTGAGGAGTATGGTGAGGAGGGTGTCAACTCCATGGAGGTCCCTGAGGCCATGTTGGCAGGGGTCCAGTGGTGCAGCACAATCAATATGTCCCTGTAGCTGTCGTACGTCCACGTCTCCTATCATCTCAGCAAGTATAGGTGTGCCAGAGATGGGTCCATAGGAACCCAACTGTGGAGGGTACACATTGCAGTCTGGCAACAGGGGTATAGCTGAGGTATGCCAAAGGCCTGCAGGTAATGATCCAGTTGTGAAGGAAAGGGACATGATGTTGTCGATCACTGGGCCGACGTGCCTGTGAAGCCCCTTGACCCAGGAGGCATAGCATGGATCGGACTGGGATGTGGAGATGAATAGGGCTGCAATGGTGCCCTCATGTCCTTTGTCGGAAGGGAAACAGAATGGTGAGATGGTGCCAGGGACATCCTGCACAGGTGTAGTGATTGTCACTGAGGGACTGTTGATAAGGCACAACCGAGAGTGTAGGTGAGTTGCAAAGTCCTGAGGGTGTATCTCCGCTTGGGGCCCTGGGGATGGCCCCCTAGACAGGGTCCAAACTAGTTACAAATGTGCACGTGGACCATTGTGAGATCTCCACATGGTATCATAGTGTTACCATGTCATTGACACTGAGATTGCCGTGCGGCTAGCAGATGGGTGGCTATTGACTGTTCCCAGGGCAACATATGCATGTTAGCGATGCCAGTGTTTCCCGTGGTTCCGTAATGGGACGAGGGTATCTCCACGGACCGCTGTGTACCAGGGAGCATCCGCTCCATCCCGTGACTGCGTAACTGTTGAAGGTCGCACAGCGATAGGACTAGGACTGATGTGCCAATCTAGCAGACTGATGTCCGGGCAAGGTAATGTTGTGACGCATAGGATGACACGTTCAGCACACATCCATGTATATTGCTGTCATTGCCCACCAACACACACCGCTACCAAGTAGCTCACAGGACATACCTGTGATCAGCATTGCAGACCACGCAGCCTCGTGCAACCCCACACCCCGTATGTGTCTCACACGCCACACCCTGTAGCCATCCCCAATAGGGCATGTGGGTATGCTGTCCTAACACAAACCCTGATGTGGGGCCAGGTCGCAGGACACAGTTACCACATGTTCCTCATCCCATCCGTACCCCCACCTGTCCCATATCTGGTAATGGCAATAAGACACACCCCCACCCCCACAGCAGTCTATGACGTACCCTGTATTAATGTGTGGACATGCAGCAAGGCATGTATAGGGAACATGTGAGCTGCCAGGCACTGCATGTGTGTGGCCAAACGCATGACGGTGCTATAAGGGTCTACTGCACAGCATCCCAGCCCACAGCCCTGAATGTCACGCACCGCGCAGAACACTATCCGTCATGGTCGCATGCCCAATATAATGGCCCTGCACACTCTGAAAGGGGGTGGCAGAGGCGGGTGCGACCACAGGGTAACCAAGGGCAAACGGTGACATGAGAGGCACATAGGGAGGGAGGTATGGGACGGGGGCAGGAAGGGATCTGCGACTATGAGCACCTTACTGCCAATCAGAACACACAGACAGGGACACTGCACCCACCTGTACCCGAGGTGAGGGGACATGGCACTACCGTATGGGTTGTTGAAGGAATCAGGTGAGTGTGTAAGCAGTATGCATGCCAACATCACCGCATGTATGTGTTGACCACAGCACAAGCGGATATACAGTTGTTGCGTTGATACATATCAGAGCCCCCCTCTATTGCTCACATCACAGGTGACTACAGCAGCATGGGTGCGCATGAGGCTGAGCAGGGGGAGGATGTAGATGAGCCAGACGAGGATGTGGCTGAGACCCGGGAGGACAGAGAGGCCCAGCAATCAGGCGCACGCACAGATGCAACTGGCCCACAGCCCTCGCCCCCCAGGACCAGTGGATCATCACTTGGGATGGCCGGAAACATGCAGCAGCCTGTTGACAGCCAGGCTATGGGTCCCCCACCACAACAGCTGCAGGCCCCTTCCAGCCACATGATGGACGTTCCGATGTCTGAGTTGCGCAGCCATGGCGCAGGTGGAGCACACAATGCTGAAGGTGGGTGGCATGAGGTGGTCACATACACAAGATATATGTAACTGTTCCCTGTGTGATGTGATTGTGTTGTTTGTCACATTGTACATCAACAGCTGCTACTGGTGAGGGTTATGTACGTGGCATATTGGCGGAATAGACACAGGGGTATGGCTTTGGGTGGCGGGTGGTCAGGTAACAAACAGCACACCATTTGAGGGCCAATGAACACAGTCATATGCCGGCATAACTGCAGTGTTGTGTGAACCTGGTGAGGAGCGAGCGTGTCCTAGGTCAGGAGCGAGCCCCTGATAGGGTGAGTGACCCTGGACAAGCAAACTGTCAGTCCTGTATGGCATGTGACAGCAGGTACCTGCGATGACACACCACCGCTCCCAGAATGCACCAGGGTCCCCAGAGACAAAAAAGGAGCTGGTGTGTGGTACCGTGTGTCCATGCAAGAGGGCTATGAGGTGTAACCCAACTACACACCACAAAGGTCAGGGCCTGAGTCAGCACAGCTGTGCAGTGCTAGGGTGGAGCACACAACAAGGCATAGGCCACATGGAGTGCCATCTACAGTGGACTATCATGTCAGGGAGCATGATCAGGATCCCCAGCGACATCAGCGGATGCAAAGGACACAGTGTACAGACAGAGATGGCATGTGACCCTTCGAGGGATGATGCGACGATGCGCTGTGAGGTGGCGCCGACGCAGGAGAGGTACGTGTACTGGGACACAATCAGAAGGCAGTCCCACATCAGAGTAGTGGTGAGGGTCAGGGAAATGGTGCTGTAGAGCTAGGCATCTCCAGACGGTACCTCTGCCAGCGGTGTCTGCACGTCATAGGGACCCAGGGACACGTGCCAGATGGTATGTGACGAGAGTGCCGGTGTCCCTGGAACTGTGTTGGGCGGCTGAACATGGTAACTGGTGAACATAATGGCCAGAATATCTGGCGAGGAACCCTCACAGCGATGGGAGCACAGGTGGAAACACTGACCTATGCCCTGGCTACACCCCTGGAGGACAGCTGGGAAATACGTATGCAGCATGACCGTCTACATTGGGGAATCCCGCTGTGTCAGGCCCTCATATGGAAACATAACTGTTGACGGGGGGGAGGAGCCCCATGGTACAGGCTGGGGATACATGGATTACCGCATGTCCACATCCGTTATGTCATAATATGTTGGAACGTACACCTACCATCGCACAGACATACAAACCTGCTATCAAATCCACCCAGTGAGGCCCCTGGGTATGACTGATAGCCACGCAGTGGGAGGCAGGCCAGGTGGATGATGAGCTGGGTACTTGCTATCAATTGAGCCGTACCTACATGAATGTGTGCCCTGATGCAATGACCCTGGAGTCCATGTGTGGGAGATGGAAGGTCAACCTGCAGAGAACAGGTGATCCATACGGCGTTGGCTATGGGTATGGTAATGTTCTGGGTCACGGATATGGTTATGGGTATGGGTATGGTTTGTAAAAAGGGATCGAGGGGTTATCCGGGAACACACAGACCGTTGAGCCTGATGTCAGTACCGTGACAAATGGTAGATACCATCATAATGAATATATGTACTCAGCAGGTAGATAGGCACAACCTGATGGGGGACAGCCAACGTGGCTTTAGACCAGGGGGTTCCTGTCCCACTAATCAGTTATGTTATAATGAGGGTGTGAAGAGGCAGGTGGACAAAGGTGAGTCGGTTGATGCTGTGTATCTGGACTGGCAGGGACCCTCTGACATGGTCCCGCATGAGAGACCGTTTGCAAAGCTGAAGATACCTGGGATGGGAGGCAGTGTACTATTGTGTATCGTGAACAGGTTGGAAGATATGAAGCTGAGAGTGGTGCTAAATGGCCAGGTTCCCCAATGGGGAAAGGTGAATAGTGGTGTACCACCGGGATCTGTGCTGGGTCTGCTGCTTCCTCAGATAGTCCTCAATGGCCTGGAAGGTGGTGTGACAGGTGAAGTTAACAGATATGCACATGACACACAACAATGTCAGGTTGCTGAAACCCACAGGGATTGCGGATACATGCAAGAGGACCCTGATAAACTGGGGGACTGTGCATCAGAATGGCAGATGAGGGATAATGTGGTGAGGTGCAGGGATATGCACCTAGGGAGGCCCAACCCAAACTATGGTGTCATGATGCTGGGTTCAACATTTGGCGCCACCACCCAGGGAGATGTTGTAGGCGTCATTGCAGATACCATATTCATACCCTTGGCCCATAGTGCAGCGGCGGCCAAATTATCATAAAGGGCGATAGGTATGATCTGGACAGCAATGTCAGTTATAACAACATATGTTAACATGCCTCTATAGCGTTCCATGTTGATGACACACCCTGTATATTGTGTGCAATACTGGTCACCGTAAAATGAATTGGGATCTAGCAAATACAGAGGTGGGTCAGATAAGGGCCACCAAAATGGCAAAGGGGATGGGAGTCCACTCCTATGAGGTGAGGCTAAAAAGGTTGGTGCTCTATAACCTGGGAGAGAGACCGCTGAGGGGAGAAGTGATAGAGGTCTACATATCCATGGACGGTGTGGAATGGGTAGACATAGATGACCTGAACACCTTATCAGAATATCTAGAGGCTGGGGGACATGCACTGGAGCGACAGGGTAAACTATTTACAACTGATAACAGGATGTCGTCTTACACAAAACGTGTACTCAAACGCTGGGATATTCTGACTGAGGATGTAGTAAAGGCTGTTAGTGGAGCTGTGTATAGAACATGTTTGGACAGGTACCTGTGGTAAGGTCCATAAACCATCATTAGGACGTTACCCTGGATATCACTACTTGATCAAGGACAGGCATTGTGGGACCACTGTCCCTTGGGGAAACAGCTAGGTACATATGACCTAGATTGGCCACTGTTGGAAACAGCATACTGTGCTTGATGGACCCTGGTGTGACCATGTATGGCATATCTCATGTTCCCATGTTCCTATGTTTGTGTTCCGATGCTTGGTATGGATAACCTTGCCACAGCCTGCACATCAAAAGCCATGCTGTGTACAGACAGGTCTGCACACATCTCTGGGGATTCCCTGACATGTCCAACTGTTGACACCCCTGCCCCGTGTCACCGCACATCTAACACTGACAGCAGGTATCCTGTTGTGTGTGCTACCAGGCATATCTGTGTTGGTGGACGTCACCCCACATAGCAATATCCTGTTGCCGTCACACCTGAGGAGGCATAACTGATCAGTGTGAGCAGCTGTGTCTGTCATAGATGGGCTACATCCCCCACATACCCCTGCGCAACATATTAGTATATACCCCTGACAGGCCTGGGATGAATCACACCCAGGCATCTGTCTGACAGCGGCCACATGTTAACAGACAGGGGATGCATACATGCATTGACCTAGCAATAGTCTTCCGCATCGCACACATGCAGCTGACACACACGCATATGAATGGCATTTGCCACATTGTCCGGGGGAACTGGGACAGACCCACCATGCCCTATGAAGCCCTGCACCTGTTGTGGCCCACTGCCCCTTGTCACACCATGCTAGAGATGTTGTTGCCCGCCAGAATATGATAGCCCTACAGCAGACAAGGCCTGTCCAGACACCCAGATACCTGGCACCCACCAGATGTCCAGGTCAGGGACAATGTAGAGTTGGCCCGGGTGAGGGACATGTCCCACCGGGCCCCCTGATTGCGCACATATACGATGTCGTGCATGACATATCAATGTGTGCAATAACATGTACCCCTCGTGGGGACATGACAATATGCCCCCACATTGCACAGCTGGGTCGGTCACCTACATGGACACACTGGTCATGTGCTGTCCTCTGTTGTGTATAGCGTTGGACCATACCCCGCAGGTGCACACCCATCTGCAGGTCACGGCACTCCCCCCCTCCATGCAGTGTTGTGACGCACCACACCCCATGGGGCAGCACCTGCTATGTGCATAACCAGCATTACATTGCCTGTATGTGTGTGGGGCAGACAGCCCCTGCGGATCCATCTCTTGTCCAATCCTATCGGACCATGCCCGCCGCTTGTCTTGCCCAGGTAGTACGCACTGGTACCATGTCCCTCCCCACAAACAACATGTCCCTGCCATCACACAACATGGCCCGTACCCTCTCCTAACATCATTGCCAGACGGATGCTGCAGCTGTGCACATACGCCAGTGAGGGTCTGTTGTACCAATGCACACATCGCCCCCCTGTGACCTGAGCCCCCTCCAACATGGACCTGTCAAAGGTCTGTGTTCCTGCTGCACTGTGGCCCCACCCTGTCCCCCTGACCCCCACCCTTTCGGGGACACCTGTGATGGTGTGCATTTGTTGTCCCTGTCCCTGTATCAGCCATCAGCTCCCATGTCCTTGAAACATGTGTTCAGTCCCCTGGATGCACAACCGTAGCAGACCATGCATTACATGTGTGATTCAGCACAGCCACATGGGTCACGTGCATCAGAACATCTCTGAGTGTGGACCGTGTGCTGTGTGTGGGGTCTCCCCACACTAGTGGGGCACACGCTGCCACATCGCCACACACCTTTGTCTACAGGGGTAAGCCACACCACAGTACTAGCCCTGGTGATGATGTGCAACCTGTCACTGTGTTGATGTAGTTCCCAGACCACGGACTATCTCTCATACAACGCTCTGTCTCACACACAGGCCTGCGTGAGGCGTTGATGGACATCAGAGCATCCATTGATGTCGTATGCAACAAGCTGGACCAGTCGACCGCACAGATACAGGGCCTCACAGAGGTGGTGAGAGCTATACCTTTCGAACGCATGTGTGTAGCCCTGGAGGGGATGCTGGCGGCAAGACAGCAGGGGGTACATGCACCGGCACCAGCAGCAGCACCGGCACCAGCAGCAGCACCAGCACCAGCACCGGCACCGGCTCCTCGGCCACGAGCGCCTCCATCTTCACAGGGGGAGGGTGTTGCACTGCAGAGGGTGGGGGGGATGGGTCAGGCCAGGCGTGGTCGGCCGCGCCGTCAAAAGTAACCTTAGCCAAATAAAACTGTAGCAAACAGTGTGTGCCAGGTCTGTAGCATATTTGTGCACCTGTGGTCCCGTATGTATTGTGCACATGCATGGTTGGTCCATGACCATTTACCCTTTACCCTTAGCACGTTGCCAATGTGTGGCTTGGCTGGCCAGTGACACCTGCAGCACTGGCACAACAGGATGGCTGTGACCCTCACAGGGTGTGTCAGCTGCCCAGGGCCAGGAGCTGGGTGCTGCTCACACACACCCATGGTCAGGGAGGGTGCATATTCCCAGACCTCACGCGTACTGATGTGTTCCATAGTAATGTTGTCCCCTACCTACACTCGCCACTGTGTGCAGCTGCCTGACATTCGCCCCTGCTTGCAAAGCACATTGCACGTCATGGCACACCCCTCGGGCATGTGGGTGGTAACGGCTGTCAGACGGCTGCCGAGGGTGAGAGCTTACACAATCTTGACGATGCATATATACATATGATTCCTGCAGGTATTGTGGGTATTGTAGTTCATTCACTCCCAAACACAGCTGATGACAATAATTTGAGTTGTGAAACCATGTGGTAAGATCAATAACATACCTCTTTTATTGATGGGGTTTAATTCACCCAGCACATGTCTGCCTGATAGCACTATAAATGAGGTTACTTGCTTGCAGTGTTTAAAATGGATAACAAAAGGTCACAAAGTAAACCAGACAAAACCTTCAGCATGTCAGGCAATTAGCTAATGTTTTATTAGCAGATAATTAACAAATATAAAGGCACAATGTAAAGAATACACTTTGCTGGTTAGGTTAACCTCTGCTTATTTTCCACGCCGATCTCAGCAGTGATTCTCCCTTGCTCACACACACAATCATGTGCAGCCCTCATTACTATCAATGGACCAGCTGAAAGCCTTTAGCTGGCTGGCTGCTACTGTGTGAGCCCAAATCCTGCTTTAAGAGCTGTTTGCAGTGGGAATAAAGAACAAAGTTAGGTTTCTTTGTGATGGCTGATGTGTTTGCTCAGAGACAGCTAGCAATAGCATCTAGATAGAGAACAGTCCATATAAACTGTACGTTCATCTGCTGTATCAATCAGCATAGGGTCAGTGTCATACGTTGGCACAGACGAGTCTTTCATTAAGGCACTATCATGAGAATGCTTATTCCCTTGCTGCCATTCTCTATTATAGATAGGGTCTGGATCAGTGTTCATACCTGAGCCTCTCCTGCTATCATTATTCCTCTCTGTATAGCCTGGCCAATATGTAACCCACTTCTGATGTCCAGCCTTCCAATCTTGATCCCTGGACACTGGATCTCCTCTCACATACCTTCTGGCCTTGGTCTGAACGTCCCTTCCACATGCAGTCTTCTCTCTTACAGGTGGCCACTGGTGATTCCTATCTCTGCCACCCCATTCCTCTGGCTGACTCCAGTGCAATGGACTCTGCTGGCTTTTGGACTACCTCCCAGTATGAGTACTGGCTTGGAATCTCCCAGACCTTCCAATGGCCTTTCTTCTCTTCCATCCAGAGAGTTTCCTTCTCTCTCTATCTGCATGGCATGGCTTCTGTTTCACCAGGTGATACTGGTGCTTGAGCTTGTAGCCGTTGCTGTCTCTGTCTCTGTATCTCTTCCTCCCTCTGTAGCAGTTGCTGTAGCTGTTCTTGAAACTGTTATCTGACGAATAAGCTATTTTCGTATCCTGTTCTAATGTGTGCTGCTCCCTAACACAGCGCAGCTGTCTTGAATCAGGCCCAGCCCTTTGAGATGAGTGCTTAGGGATTACCTCATAGCTCTCTTGTTTGCACACACATTTCCTCACGACAGCCCCTCTCATGGCTGCTGGAAACCTGGTGCAATCTGGGACTGGTAGTCTTTTATGTGACAACTCTGTTTTCTTGCTTCTACCAGAACTGACAGGTTGCTTGTTCAGGGTCACATCATATTTTCTATAGCTCCTACCTGAGCTATGATAAGCTTCCTTATCATAAGGCAGACAGGGGTGTCATGTGTCAGGTGGTCCAGGCAGTCAGCAACACATGGGGCTACATAGCACACATCCATGTGTCAGTGTAATTTGGGTGGACCCCCGCCAGGCGGCATCCCATGGCCCCACCCAGTACCCACAGCCCCACACATATATGGCCCCTCTGACTGCATGTGCGCGCACGACACGTATGACACCCAAGTCCGCCCCACCTGGCCCTGCAGGTCGCAATACATATCCCGTGCTTGCATACATGTTGAATGTAGGAATGACACGTGACCATTGGGTTACGAAACTATGTGAACTTTATTTGGTCCAACATTAACAATGGCCAACATGGCCAACCAACAACACACACTCAGGGGGGTGAACACAGCCCAGCACAGGGCACATGGGGGCATCACAGGTGCCATCGCTGGTACCTGTGATGCTCTTCGGCAGGTGGTAACCGGGATGCCAAATGCACCACATCAGTTGCCACCTGCCGAACAGCCACAGTCAGAGACTGCACCGCATGTAACACGACATGGGTGTCATGTCGTGCATCAGCCAGGGCCACTAACACCTCGTCCATGCACCTGCCAGCACACAGACACACAGTGGCTGCAGTCTGTGTGCTGGCATGTGCATGTGGTGTGACAGTGGCCCTGGGTGGTGCACGCTCATGCTGCCACCCATGCCGTTCAGATGCCTGCAGTGTCTGGCTGCTGCCCCCTCGGCCCTGTGCTGGGCTGTGTTTGCCAACACCCCCCTCCCGCCCCTCCCCCCTCCCTGTGCACCCTCCCCCCACCCTCCCTGGCCTGTCCGTGCCCCTCCCTCCCCCCACCCTGCCTCCACCCAGACCCCCTGTTCCCCCCTCCCCTGCACCCACTATCAGGACATCATCGTCCTCCTCCTCCTCCTCCTCATCCCCTGGTCATGGGTGGGTGGGGTGACGTCCTCCTCCTCCCCCTCCTCCTCCCCCACATCTGTCACATGGAGTGGCTCCGCCTCCATGGCCACCTCCTCCTCTTCCTCCGTCGGCCCCTCCTGTTCCTCCGCGTCTGGCTCCTCCTGCCTCGCGTGCCGGCTGGTGGGTCTGCGCAGGCAATAGCTGGATGTGTGTGGCGCCCCATCGCTGGTATCACTGTCTGTGAAGGATGACAGACATCAGGGCACATCCATGTGTGTCACATACAACATTTACAGATACAGGTGAGACACAGGCTGGTGGTCCCATGGCCGACCTGACCTGCAACCTAGCCCTGGCAATACTGACCATCATGGTGCTGTTGTTGCTCCGTCCTGCACCTCTCCAGGAACTCCGGGTGGTAATGCCGCAGCTCCCGCGCTTTTTTCCTCAGGTCCTCCACCTGTGGATATATAAACGTTGTCTGTGGTCAGCACCTAACACCTGTCACTGGAGCAGACAACCAGATTACATTGCCCTGTGTGTGACGCATGTACCTGCAGCACCACCCCTGCTGTTTGTGGCATATACAGCTGCGTGACACAACCCCGGATGCCCTTGCCTTGGACATGTGGGTGTAGGTTTGCACAGCTGTGTCACAGCAGTATCAGACGAGCCTAGCTGGCACACACATGCAGTGTCACATAGGGCAGCTCTCAGCAGCATCACATGTTGACTGCATGCTGACCCACCCATATCACCACAGCCACACATGACATTGGTGGAATGGTTTTGCCACAATGATGGACAGAGGGAGAGGAGCGACGGGGGCAACCGGTGGGGCGTGACAGACACACAGTGGATGAGGGGGGGAAATATCACCTAGGGGAGATGATCTACCTTGCCAGACACATCCCAGCTGTGCATTGACAGCAGCTGTCCATGGTGGGTGTGTCTGTGGTCCCATGCTTCACGTGGGACATTGTCACCATTGGTGGCGCCCCCTGGGCACCATTGGCAGGGTATGCACCCCATAATGTGTGTGCCCTGTGTGGCAGCTCACCCACACATTAGGGATCTGTGACATTCCCTATGGGGGTTGGCTCAGGGATGTGTATGTTTGTGATTGGTGTTTCACAGCATCCCTATCACACAGAGCATCCCTATGTGGGCCCCCAGCTGAGCAGTACTGGCCCTTGTTGGTCATCTGCAGTCTCCATGTCGTTGCTCGTGTGTTGACATGCACACAGACAGACTAGGGTGGGGCCCATGATGCGTCCATGTGACCCACCTGCTGGTGCATTTCAGGGTCTAGGTGGTGATTTACTTGCAGGTCCCATGTTCCAATGTGCACAATGCAGGGATGTCACAGCTGCAGCTGGTGTGTTGTTGTCAGTCTGCAAAGCTGTCATGCTCGTGTGACCACAATGAGATGTGCGAGGGGCTGTGCCAGCTCCCAGGGTATCTCTGCAACCACATACATCGTAGCATGGACCTGGTGTGTGGGAGGGGAAGCAGGCCTACCCCCTGCAGTGGCTTTTTCCAGATGTCCATCACGTCCAGGTGTGGTTATACACATGTGCCCTGCCACACAGCTCGGCAGCTTTCACAGCCATGCACCATGTGCATACTGTGTGTGCTGTGTCTGGACCCAGGGTGTGAGCTGTGTGTTGAGCCGCCCCACCCCTACCAATATAGGGGATACTCTGTGGACTGACGGACTGAGGGGTGGCTGTGCACATGGTTGCCGTCATCCATGTGCTCGGGTGGGGGGGTTAGTGTGGCCTGTGGGGGAATGGTAATAAATGTTTAAGGTCGTGACATATGTCCACCTATCGCAGGGATAGACCTGGCCAGTCCTGTGGGCTCCCAGATGTGTCTGCTCCCTCCGGTTGACTCAGGTGTGCACAGATAGGGGCTGTGGAACACACCGTCCATTTCTTGGGGTGCTAACACGTGTATCCCTCCTGACCTCTCTCACACATATCCCCTGGGGTCTGATGGGGTCTGCTTCTGGGAAGTGTTCCGATGTTATGTTGTGGGTGGAGGGGTTGTTCGGGGGTGTCTCCTGGGCTGCCTCATGTGCTGGGCATGTTCCAGGCGTCCTATGGTCTGTCCCACAACACATGCATGGGTGGACATGGGCCTCATGGGATAGACTACAGATGTTTCCGTGGATGGGCAAGGGGGGGGGAGAACTCACCAGGTACCCTGGGGTCCTGTGGGTGGTGTCGCTGGTGGACCATATACGTCTGGGTGTCTCCCACATGTGATGTTTTGTGTGTCGCTGCCAGTTATATCATCTTAAGCTGGGGGTGTGCCATGTTGGGCATCTGACTGCTAGCATCCATTCGTGCTGCACAGAGGGGGTTTGTGGGTGGTCCTTCAGTTGCGCACGCATCGTTTCTGGGACCACCTGGCCAGGACTGGCCTGTCAGCATCCACGCTCGGGATGTTTGCATGGGGATTGTGCTTGACAGTGGGAGACACATACAGGGGGTGGATCACACCTCATCCTATGACAGGTGGTCCATTGCTGGTGCAGCAATGCAGCCACAGGTCCGTGCCACAATGTCAATGGCAGGGACCCTAACTATGCCCCGTCACCATTCCAATGCGACACTGTAAGCATGATTTTCGTTTGCCACAGGCATGCCTGACATGGCCTACCTGGACCTCACACTTGTCATGTGTGAGGTGTGCATCTAGGTGTCAGCGATGTTGGCAGACCCACATCCATGCCATCCACAGGGAACAGGGTTCTGGACAGTATCCTGGGTGACAGCAGGGATGCATGGCACAAACTGCGAGCTAGGCATCATTGTTCATGGGCACCTACCAAGCTGTTTCACGGCATGTCCTCTGTGTCATGCTGTCCTCAGCATACCTGCGTACCCCACACTGGTACGATTAGGGTGCCTTTTCTCTGGGGACGCAGGTGACGTCAACGCAGCATAGCTGTTATATAGCTGTACGGCATGTGGGGGGTTGTTGGGGGGTGTATGCCATCCTGTTCATGGGGATAACCTGCACGTTTGGGTTTCCTGTAGGTGTAGCATCCTCCCATGAGGTCTGTGTATGGTGGGGTTGTCTACCTCATGTGTCCGGTGTTGTACATCAGTTGTGACTGCACGTGATTGGACCCTGCCCACAGGACATGGCAGCCCCTGGTGGGACATGTCATCGCCCAACAACAGTTGTGTGTTGGGACATGCAGGCACCCCCTTGCAATTGACAGTACTATCCTCTGAGTGGTCACATTCACTGGTCAACACAGCGGGTTGGACGTGTATTGTCCCTGGGGGATGTGGCAGACTGCGGTACTAGGACAGAGGCACATACTACCAGGTGTGACCCTGCACCAATGGGTACCACATGCCAAACACATGCACTGATGGTCCATATGCCCATGCTGTGGCCATCATCTTTGTGGCCTGTAGTCACACCATGTGTGTGGTATGGGGTGGTTACAGATACCCTGTTGGGGCACGGCTAGCTGCACTAGCATGTTTTGTGGCCAGCACCCTGTGCGCTGGTGACACTTGCTCTGCGTGTGTCTATTTAACTGTCACAGCCCATGCCACTCAGCATGGCACATGGGGTTTAGACACATCTGCTGACCCCATACCTTGCTGTGGGCACTGAGTCGCTTTTCATGGCCAGTGATACCACCAGGGATGTTTGTGCAGTGTGCGCTCCTCAGTCCCACCACCAGGGAAACCCCATGTGCTAGGGTTCGGGACCCCTTTAGAACCAGCACACTGTATGTTGTGTCAGATGTGATACACAGGGAACATGGGGCTGCACAGGGGACATTGCTCCCCACCCAGCCATGTTTGTGTGGTGGTGGCCACTGTGCCTGGCTGCCTGCTTCAGCCTACCACCCCTGTGTGCCAACCCACTGTACAATCATCGTGACATCGCACATGCGGGCCCTCGGCAGTCAGCACACTGGGCATGGCTGACAGTGACTGGGGAGGGATCAGCACCCCCACGTCAGTCCCCTGACACAGGGCGTGGCTTCCATGCTGGTGTTGTGGCTTTGGACTGGGCACAGATATTGTGAGGACATGGGTGTGTCATTGCCAAGGACCCCCTTGTCTTGTGCTTCGGTGAGGTCCACACAACCACTGGTGAGGGTCTTTCACATACACCAGTATCAACGGTTCTGGCGGCATCAGCAGACACAGACACAGGGATGGCTATAACGTCGGGTGTAGTGCACATACAGGGACACAGAGATGGGGAGTCGGACTAACCTAATGATCTGGGGTGCAGCATTTTGGGCTGACATCAGGGACGGTGACAGGTGCTGTGTGATCCCCCCCTGTGCTTACCAGATGTCTGGTGGGGAGCTGTGGCATGCTGGCCTCAACAGGCCATCAGGTACCATCATGTGTCAGCTCATTCCTGCTTGTTCCAGATGTGTAGCTGTACCCAGTACAACCTACATGCCTAGCTGTGTGTGTTGCCATGTGTGCAGTCACACCTATGTGCATTGTGCAGGTCTCCCATAGCGCACATATCTGTTTCCCTTTGGCACCCTTGAGAGACATGGCATTGCCATGTCCATGTGTTGTGGCCACTGATGGTGTCCATGCTCAGCCCTGTCACCCTGTGGGTGTTACATCATACACATTTGGGGTCACACTATGTACACATGCCATGCACTCCACGACCAATGGCAACAGTATTTACCAGCACACATGGGTGTTTGGAGACACATAAGACATTGGGTGGGTTCCCCTATGCACCTTGGCAGGGGACACGTCCATGACACATGCCTTTGTACATAGCCAGAGATGTCACTTGCCATACCACTACAGGATCAGTGTATCCTGTATGTCATGGGGATGTTGATAGCTACGTCAGTCCAACCTTGGCAAATGTTGGACATAGCATACTGGTCATGGTGGACAGGCATCTGTCCCAAACAGGCGTATCGGGTGTTCATATGTTCCTCTAACCTGTGTCGTGTATGTGTCTGGGAGGTGTCACTGCACACACTATGGGCTATTCGCACCTCTGGTCATGTGTGCCTCTTAGGCTATCTGGGCCAACCTGACTGTGTGCTTGCAACCTTTCAAGGGCATCTGTGAGATACCTATGCACACAGGGGCGGTATGCCTGTGGGCTGTGGGTAGGAGCGACCTGAATCAACATACATAGCTGTAGACAGGTTGCCATTGCAGAGGTTGTGACCTGGTTCTTGGAGATACTGTGTGTGGGTATTTGCTCACGCGCATCCAGATCTGCATCCGACATATCATCTCCATACATCTACAGTGTTTGTCCTGGGCTATGTGGCCCCTGGACTGCGGATGCCGTGCAGCCAGACCACTATACCTTATTGCACACATTTGCCTGACATACCCTCCGTCACGTTCAGCTCCCCCGCCACCAGGGTCTTGTGTGTGCCAGGGCGCATCATCATCAGGATACAGCATTGCAACATGTTGACGCCCTGCCCACACAACGCATGTATCATGTGTGCCTGAGATACGGGTGATTGGCTCATCTGCTGTGTCACACTGCACCATATCACCTGGGTGACAGAGCCCACTTTGGTTGGCCTCTCTGGCCCCCTTGCGGTAGGGGGATGCTTCCAACTACATCAGTACACACAGCCATATCTCCAGGGTGACACAGAGCCCACTTTGGATGGCCTCTCTGCACTCCTGGAGGTAGGGGGATGCTTCCAACTACATTAGTACACACAGCCATATCTCCAGGGTGACACAGAGCCCACTTTGGATGGCCTCTCTGCACTCCTGGAGGTAGGGGGATGCTTCCAACTACATTAGTACACACAGCCATATCTCCAGGGTGACACAGAGCCCACTTTGGATGGCCTCTCTGCACTCCTGGAGGTAGGGGGATGCTTCCAACTACATTAGTACACACAGCCATATCTCCAGGGTGACACAGAGCCCACTTTGGATGGTCTCTCTGCACTCCTGGAGGTAGGGGGATGCTTCCAACTACATTAGTACACACAGCCATATCTCCAGGGTGACACAGAGCCCACTTTGAATGTTCTCACTGGCCCCCTGGAGGTAGGGGGATGCTTCCAACTACATTAGTACACACAGCCATATCTCCAGGGTGACACAGAGCCCACTTTGGATGGTCTCTCTGCCCACCTGGAGGTAGGGGGATGCTTCCAACTACATCAGTACACACAGCCATATCTCCAGGGTGACACAGAGCCCACTTTGGATGGTCTCTCTGCACTCCTGGAGGTAGGGGGATGCTTCCAACTACATTAGTACACACAGCCATATCTCCAGGGTGACACAGAGCCCACTTTGGATGGTCTCTCTGGCCCCCTGGAGGTAGGGGGATGCTTCCAACTACATCAGTACACACAGCCATATCTCCAGGGTGACACAGAGCCCACTTTGGATGGTCTCTCTGCACTCCTGGAGGTAGGGGGATGCTTCCAACTACATTAGTACACACAGCCATATCTCCAGGGTGACACAGAGCCCACTTTGGATGGCCTCTCTGCACTCCTGGAGGTAGGGGGATGCTTCCAACTACATCAGTACACACAGCCATATCTCCAGGGTGACACAGAGCCCACTTTGGATGGTCTCTCTGCACTCCTGGAGGTAGGGGGATGCTTCCAACTACATTAGTACACACAGCCATATCTCCAGGGTGACACAGAGCCCACTTTGAATGTTCTCACTGGCCCCCTGGAGGTAGGGGGATGCTTCCAACTACATTAGTACACACAGCCATATCTCCAGGGTGACACAGAGCCCACTTTGGATGGTCTCTCTGCACTCCTGGAGGTAGGGGGATGCTTCCAACTACATCAGTACACACAGCCATATCTCCAGGGTGACACAGAGCCCACTTTGGATGGCCTCTCTGCACTCCTGGAGGTAGGGGGATGCTTCCAACTACATTAGTACACACAGCCATATCTCCAGGGTGACACAGAGCCCACTTTGGATGGCCTCTCTGCACTCCTGGAGGTAGGGGGATGCTTCCAACTACATTAGTACACACAGCCATATCTCCAGGGTGACACAGAGCCCACTTTGGATGGTCTCTCTGCACTCCTGGAGGTAGGGGGATGCTTCCAACTACATCAGTACACACAGCCATATCTCCAGGGTGACACAGAGCCCACTTTGGATGGTCTCTCTGCACTCCTGGAGGTAGGGGGATGCTTCCAACTACATTAGTACACACAGCCATATCTCCAGGGTGACACAGAGCCCACTTTGGATGGCCTCTCTGCACTCCTGGAGGTAGGGGGATGCTTCCAACTACATTAGTACACACAGCCATATCTCCAGGGTGACACAGAGCCCACTTTGGATGGTCTCTCTGCACTCCTGGAGGTAGGGGGATGCTTCCAACTACATTAGTACACACAGCCATATCTCCAGGGTGACACAGAGCCCACTTTGAATGTTCTCTCTGGCCCCCTGGAGGTAGGGGGATGCTTCCAACTACATTAGTACACACAGCCATATCTCCAGGGTGACACAGAGCCCACTTTGGATGGTCTCTCTGGCCCCCTGGAGGTAGGGGGATGCTTCCAACTACATCAGTACACACAGCCATATCCCCATTGGGTGTGGGGACCACTTTGTGTGGCCCTGTAGACTCCTGGAGATGGTGATGGTGATCCCCAGAACATTCTGACACACACACATATCCACAGAGTGACTGAGTGCACACTTTGAGGGGCTCTCTGGACCCCTGAGGATAGGGTGGATGTATTAAACAACATTGGCAGACAACCCCAGATCACCTGTATGTCTGAGGCCCCATGTGCTTAACATTGCACCACCCCTGATGGGTAACCCTATGTGTTACCCTGCTGATGCAGATACCGCCATCAACACAGGATGTTTGCATACGCTCCTTATGCAGATGCATGGCCTAGGTTTGTTACAGTCTGCTTTGCTGTATCAACACCAGCAGCTGTCATGACGCCAGGGGGCCATCATGCCCTCTTTGGCACAAACCGTCAACACCTGGCTACATGGCCACACAATCAGATGTGATACCACATTTATATGGCATGTGTTTCACCTGCTACACTAAACTTATACAGACTACTTACAACAGCATGGACAGCTGACATCAACCCTGTATGTGTGTATGTTTATTTTGACCTAGGTCCATTCACTTACCTCCCGTGGATGGTCTGCCTGCCTGTTAAAACGCCTGGTCACCCTCTCCCAGGCCCTCAGGACCCTCCCCATGTTCTTTTTCCTGGAGGGCCCTGGGAACAGCCTGTGCTGCTTTTGGGCTATCAGGGAGCCCAGGTGGCACAGCTCTCTGTGGCTAAAAGCCGGCTTCCTGGTTCGGGACGCCATGTTTGTTTCTGGGCATGGTGACGCGCGGACGCTCCCGGCGCAACTTCCGGAATTGCGCGTGACGTATCGCGCACGTGCGTTTCGCATGGCTGCGCGTCAGATCTCTGCACGCCCTTGCGCTCCGCATGGCTGTGCGTCTGCAAATTGCAAATACTATCTACACGCACCATTCATATTGATTAGTAATGGTTGTGCTCAAAATATGTTTACTGTTCTGTGCCTAATTACATAGTTACTGGGGTGTCTCTAATGTCACTTTGACAAACAATTATTATTATGGTTTACCCTTGTCCACACAGTGTGGTATTGAACCTCTGGACACATAGCAACTGATTGCTGATGCATTGTCAGATGAGGTGTGCTATGTGTGTCACATAGCAGGTAGTGCTCAGACACTACTAGTTATGGGTGCAGACAAACCATCAGCATCAGGTGTCACTCAACCTGGTGATAGGGGGTTGTGTGTGCCAGTGCAATATGTTGTGTGGTGTATCTCCATGTCTGGACAGACATTTTGTGGTGTTTGCCATCGGGATTGGGGGGGTGATTCATATATGAGCATTGCACACGCAAAGTAGGTTGCGTGTTGGACATTACAGGACTATGTGGGTCCCCATGTCACCACACTGCACATTATCCTTTGGTATGTGTGACGGCATACAGTCCTGGTTTTTGCAAAATAGCTCAATGGTTGATACATGGACTGCTTAACCAGCCGTCATGGGTTACATCTTCCAGTTGAGCTCAGGACTGCCTGTCTCAGGCATCACACATTCTCATACTTGAGTGCAACAGTAGCCATGGTTTTTTTCATGTACATCTGTGCTGCACCAGACATATATCTTCATACATTGCAACATTGTTACCTGCCCCAGACCGGTTTCCACATTACAGAGGTGCTGCTATTGGCAAGACCCTCACACTGCTACGTACATCATGTGCAGTACACCATTCTCACCAATGGAACAGCGCACCCCTGGTGACCATTGCACACTGTCTGCATGCCTGCCTCTTTCACCAGACAGGCATCTGTTCTTAGCAATCGAGCTGTGGCCCACACCTAACCTTGATACCTGTGGAGCCAGAGGTTGCATGTTTCCATCCACAGTGTGGTTCTTGGTGAGTGCAGCCAGTGACAGGTCCCTGACTGTGAAATAGTGCTGGAATCTCTGTGATCCTCACAGTGCTGTCTGCATCATGTGCTCCTCACACAACCGTATAGGGTGGACTTGGGTTAATGCACTGTGATGGTTTCGGAATTGCCAGTACTACAGGACATTACACACATTCCAGGCTTGACAGTCCCCATGAACCTTCAAAATGTTTGCTATATGTTACAATGTCATCTTCAATGTATGTTATTTTTATGCAATGTAGGCGCTGTTCCATGTAAAACCATGTTCATTATATGTTAAGTGTACACCGCCTTTGATCTTTGGAAAAAGCAGTATAGAGGACATGCATAATTATATAGATTCAGACCTGCACTGCTGCTGACTGGCGGCGTATAGAGGCCAAGGACAATATATAAATCACTTTGCTTATACACACACACTTTGGATTTGAACCAACAACCTTTCACTTCAGAGGCATTGCAGTCACCAGGGGACTACAGCTCTGTGGCTGTGATGTGAGGTCTGTCTGGCTAGAATATAACCTCTGCAGACTTTGTGCTGCAGTTACCAGGGTGTAGTCCAGGGGTGGGCAAACTTGGTCCTGGAGGGCCGCAGACCAGTCAGGTTTTCGGGATATCTCTAATGAATATGCATGAGATATATATGCATTAGAGATATCCTGCCAACCTGACTGGTTTGTGGCCCTCCAGGGCTGGATCTGGAGACCCCTGCCTTACACCTCTGTCATTTAAGATTGTGAGTGGACAAGGTGCAGATGTCCAAGACATCAAAAAGGTTAGATAGAATTTGTCACAGTCCTCCTCACTTCTCACCACCACCAAAAAATTGTCTATTAGACAACTTTTTGGTGGTGGTGAGAATCGAGGAGGAATGTGACACATTCTATATACCCTTTCGATGTCTAGGACATCTGTACCTTGCCCACTCACGATCTTAAATGACAGAGGTGTAAGGCAGGGGTCTCCAAATCCAGCCCTGGAGGGCCACAAACCAGTCAGGTTGGCAGGATATCTCTAATGCATATATATCTCATGCATGTTCATTAGGGATATCCCGAAAACCTGACTGGTCTGCGGCCCTCCAGGACCGGAGGTGCCCACCCCTGGTGTAGTCTATCCAGTCGCACCCATGATGCACTGCACATGCAAAGCAGCAGTCTAGTGATGGTCCAGTGATAGGGTGTGCAACCCCACAGCACCTCGGCCTCGTGTTGGACATTGACCTTCTGTGTTTCTTGTGCAGAGTGGGTACTGACCATCCCAGTGTGTGTGTCTGTTGCTCACCCTGAGGGTGAGGTGAGACACACAGCACCTATCCTGGCTGAGATGGCCTATACATCATATCAATTTGTTTGCCAATGTCTGATAGTTTGGCACATCTGACCATTTCTGTCTCCAAGACCCAGCTGGGCCTTGTGAGCTACAATGTTCCCGAAGGGGGCATATCCTGTGTGGGTGGCCTGCCCTTCATGATATATTTGCAGGGGGGGTGGGGGAGAGGAGGTTACAGGACCTATAGGCCGGGTATGTCTGACCACCAAACCTTCCCTGTGCAACACAGTTTCCCCATACAAAACATATCCACATTCTACATCCCAGCTATGGTGGGTGTAGCTGCCACCATCAGCAGACTGGGTCCAGCTGTGGTACAGAAAACCTACAGGTCACTCACTGCTATTATGGACGCATCCATATTTCAGGGTGCGGCAGACAGACAGTATGGCCTGAGAGCCTAAGCTCACCAACACCATCTGACATTTTCCAGCAGCAGGCACATTCTGTGCCCAGCTACTGACCCTGCACGGTGTTCTAGCCAGACACATGCAAACTGCAGACAGGCCACTGGCCAGTCCATGGTGCATGCTACCAGGGAGACTGTGTGCACCCATAACTGGGATGTCAGCACACCCACCGCACAATTACCTCAGTGATTGGGCCTCACATATACACAGCACCCATATATATCACATGAGAAAACTATTATATGGCACTATGTCGGGACCTAGCCATGCCATGGTCACTGATCGTTCAGGGGGAGAGTGACCTCCACACAAGGCATGCTATGGACACCATGTCTGTGGGGGTGATGCCAAGGCACAGCATGGTCCTAGGCATGCACATTTGCCCTGTGTAGCTGCATCCTGCTCCAGCCACCCTGTTTGTTGTGTACCCACAGTACTTTGCTCCTCATTATGCACATTGGCAGGCCAATAATGGCAACGGTGCTATTAGTGTGGTCTGTGGGAGGTGTTGACAGCCACCACACACTGGATAGACAGACACACACTCCCCACACCTAGGACAACATTGAACAGATGTGGTGTTATTTGGGAGCCATGGCCAACATAACAGTGATGAGCACAGTGTGGGCATGGCAACGTTGGGATGTACTTTTGGAGTAATTTCCGAGGGTGCTACTCTCTGAAGGAGATCTGACCTGACACACATTGCACATACATCAGAGACGTTGGTTTGTGACAGCTCGCTGTTCTGCTTGTGCGTAGCATGAGCATTTTTATCGGTCAGTGATCATATATTGCTTTGGATATATGTGTGACATCTCCAAATGTGTAGTGTGGGATTGTTGATGTATGCACATGCTAGTTTTCTGAACGCCACACAGGGCCCTACATCCTGCCACTTCATCGGTCTTCCAATACTGGTGCCTGCAGGTGCAACTGTTTCTGCCCCTGTTGCCCACTGCTCTAGGGAGGTTTGCACAACTACAGTCAATGTGAATCAAACACCTGTTGGGCTTTCATGCTATCTGTGATTAATATGCCTGTGATACAGCTGCATACCATGGTGGTGTTCAACTCACCTGCATCACACACATCTTTCGTGCAGACATCAGACAACCTGATTGATGTGTGAGCCTCCATGGCTGCATATGGGGGACTCTGCTGTGGGTGAGGCATATGTTTATGTGGTGTGTGGTATTTATAGCAAACTATGGTATCGTGACCAACACTTATGTTCTCAGCACGGGAGTTCCATTCTTTACTTTAAGGTTTCGCGAATGGGTAAAACATTGGGACTGTGATGGCAGGTGCCCCAGCCGGGAATTGAACCTGGGGCCTTCTGTGCTTGGAGGCACTTGCTACATGTACTGCACCACCGTCTTAGCACAGCAACAGTACATTCCCAGGGGAGTCCATGGCTGTTTGTCACACAGGGCCTGTCTGTTGGATTGTACTGCAGCCACATGAGGGTGGCTAGGCCAGGATCTGCTGTGGGGCAGCAGCCTCTGCCCCCTCTGCCAGCAGTTGGCATCCGCCACCATGCTGACATGGGCCTATATTGGGTACAGCATCACAGCTGACTGACATGTGGCCCTCCAGTGATGCATTGTGTGGACTCTGCTGTAGGTGTTGTACATATTTGAGGGGTAAGTGATCCTTATGGTATAATAGAGGTCCTCTGAACATGCTGTTGTTATCTGTAAGACAAACAAAAACACCTTCTAGTCAGGGCAAATCAATAACCAATATGTGTAGAGCACCCAACCTTTTTTCGGTGACCGCACAAACTTTTTTCTTTTTGTCGGAGCTAGCCGTAGGAAGGTCGGAAGAGAAACCGACCCACACCAAGCAAGTAGCTACTTTTATTATTATAGGTTCTTCACCAAAATAAAGTTCAAGTTCATTTAACCATAAAATAGTAAAAAGACTTATCTCAGTCCAGAAATGCCAGTTATGAGAGATACACGACGCGCACGTTTCGGGCACTCTAGCCCTGTTTCAGGTGCAATAACTAGGATTCCTCAATCTTCAAATACCATCCTCTGAACGCCGTCAATGCAGCTAAGGTCATTATTACAATGGCTGATTAATCACTTTTAAAATAAAAGAAACGACCAATCAGTATCGGGAAAACCCCCACATGATGTGCGGTACTTTCTGCACCCATGGTCTCTCATTGTATAGAATATTCTCATACTATTGACCAGCTTCAATGGTCTATTATTGATCATGTGCCAGCTAATCCTCGGGGAGGACAGCAGGAAGAACGTCTACAATACATAGAACAACGATGGAATTTTCGTCTTGAAACAATGGAGCCAGGAGGTTTGAACAGAGAAATAGACTGGCAGAGTCTTATTTAAGTTACAATTCTATGTGACCATCGGGAATGACATAATAATGATATATCCCTATTTCGGAAGGATGATACCAGGTGTTTTGAAGAGCATAAGATGATGATGTCGTCATAACTTTTGAAAACCAATCAGATCAGGGGTTCCCCATCATGTGGGGGTTTTCCCGATACTGATTGGTCGGTTCTTTTATTTTAAAAGTGATTCATCAGCCATTGTAATAATGACCTTAGCTGCATTGGCGGCGTTCAGAGGATGGTATTTGAGGATTGAGGAATCCTAGTTATTGCACTTGAAACAGGGCTAGAGTGCCCGAAACGTGCGCATCGTGTATCTCTCATAACTGGCATTTCTGTACTGAGATAAGTCTTTTTACTATTTTATGGTTAAATGACCTTTAACTTTATTTTGGTGAAGAACCTATAATAATAAAAGTAGCTACTCGCTTGGTGTGGGTCGGTTTCTCTTCCGACCTTCCTACGGCTAGCTCCGCCAAAAAGAAAAAGGTTGTGAGGTCACCGAAAAAAGGTTGGGTGCTCTACACATATTGGTTGTTATCTGCAAGACATGTTTTGATTTCCTCTCACGTTTTACTGGTGGGTAAAATATGTGCACA
Organism: Ichthyophis bannanicus; assembly: GCA_033557465.1. Classification (NCBI taxonomy): domain Eukaryota; kingdom Metazoa; phylum Chordata; class Amphibia; order Gymnophiona; family Ichthyophiidae; genus Ichthyophis; species Ichthyophis bannanicus. The sequence continues at coordinate 116,698,612 of CM066046.1, read as the reverse complement.
GTGTTGCTGCTGGCCCCAGCTGGGAGTTGAACTGGTAATCTTTGGCTCCCCAGCACACTGGCTGTGTCCCCTGCACCACACTGCAGTCACAGAGTGAATGTGGACCCTGGAGATGGCATGTCTGTTTGTCATAGCGGGCCTTTCTGTTGTGGTCCGGTGCACCCACATGGCATTGGCTCAGCCTCCATATTCTCTGGCCACCTGCCACTGGCCCCCTCAGATACCAGTAAAGTTCTCCCAACATGCTACAGGCCCTTCTGCTACTGGTGCTGGGGGCGCACAGTTTTAAACCATACAGTGTGCATGTCGGCAACTACCTCTACTGCACATTCCCCCCAACTCACACATGCTGTTGTGCAACATGTGCATGCCATAGGGGACCTGTCCATTGCTGTGGGGAACCTGCTCTATCCTACATCAATGTGTGATCATTCAACATTTATGCCGCAGGGGCTGGTGACCCTTCCAACATTCATATATTTTGGCCCTGCCTTTCTTGGGTGTGTCTGATGATGTTTCACATTGCTGTGACCATTACCCAGGTTGGTCCTCTCTTGTGCTACAATCGAGAGGTTTGACAGCTCTGGCCAACACACCAGTCCTGGTGACACTACAGGCATGGATATGTTAGGCATAGACTGTTGGGGGTCACTCCCCAGGGCGGTACGCACTATCAGACACAAGACCTGCTGCACACAACACACACATCTGAATGATTGTTATGGTGGTGCTCAATGGGACACATGTACTGAGCATTTGAATCATTATGAACATATTTTCACATGGGACCTTGGATAGCTGTGTACCATGTACATAGGTGTGGGGTGGCATTGCTAAGGTACACATCTGCTACTTTTGGGGATTACAGGCAGGGCCCACTGTCCTGCCTCTCCAGGATGCATTGTCCAATGGGGCCTGTGGGTATGGGTGTGTCATGGCCTGTTGGTTGATGCCTTTCATATGGGTTACACACATCAGGTCATGGTGTGTCAGACACTGTTCTGGTTTTAGGATGTCCCTCATGGATATGCATGTGCTACATCTGCATAACATGGGGGTGGTGCATAGATATGCAGCACAATCATTAGTATTAGCCGCAGCATGGATGCTGAATGGTGTGTGGTCCTCCAGGTCTGCATTTCGGATACTCTGATCTGAGTGATGCCACGGTTAATGGTGTATGTGCTTTGGATGGGAAATGATAGCCATATAGACAATGCCTATCTCCTCTGCATTACAGGTTTGTGCTTACCAGCACAGTTTAGTTGTTGGACAAAAATGTGGGTGGAATTGGCCATAGCCCCAGCTGAGCTTTGAACCTGTGACCTTATGTTCTTGCATACACTATCTGTGTGCACTGCACCACCATGTAGCCACAGATTGACTGGGTTCCCTGGGAGGTCCATGTCTGTACATCCATCACGGCCTGTCTGTAGCAGTGGACGGTGCCAGACTGCACATGGCTAAGCCACTGTCTTCTGTGGCTCACAGCCCCTGCCCCCTCCACCCTCTGTACTGTTCCACCAACATGCTGGCATGTCCTCATCTTAGCAAACGCATATGGCCTGATTAGTTTGAGCCACTCCAGGACTGCATTTGGGGAACTCGGCTGTGGGTGATGCCCATTGTTCAGGTGCATGTGCACTGGAGGGTAAAATATGGGTGTTTGCAAGATGTTTATGCTCTCTGCAATAATGGGGTGTCTTTACTATCTCTGTTTGGTGATGGTTAAAATATTGGGACTGGGCTGGCATGAGCCCCAGCTGGGATTTGAACCTGTGACCCTCCTGTTTTGGAGGTGCTGGCTCTGTCTGCTGCACCACACTGTGGCCGCAGAGGCAGTGCAGTACCTGGTGATAGGACACCTGTCAGGATGGGGACGCACAGCTTGCTCTTCAGTCTTTTACTGTGGCCTCATTCACCTTGTCTGGTGACAAACATGCAGCTAAACCCCAGAAATAGACACATATACCGGGGCTTTACTTTTAAGCTGGGCAACAGTGATATTGGTGGGCAACCATTTGGAAGACACCCAGGACAGCCACAGGGCTGGGAATTATTTTTGGGGGAGTCTCAGCTCCATGGCCCTTCCTACATTCATATCTTTTTTCTGGGACTTTCCTGGGTGTGATTTTTATATTTGCCCATTACTGTAACTGTTCACAAGATGCATTACTATTTTTATTATTGATTTTCTGGTCATTGTCTATTTTTACTTTCACCTTTCTGCTGTGCACATGTATCACACTGCTTACGTTGTGCAGGTTTCCCCGGTTTTGCTGTACATTGCTAACGTAAATGGTTTCTCTTGCCTTTATATGACCTCTAGCGCGACTGTTTCACTCGCGCTATTTTTTCATGGGAAATTCGGCCCCGTTCATGTGCGGGGAGCCTCTCCCCTCCCCTTACCCGCCCATTGACCCCATCTCTCCGCCCCTCGGGGACCTTCCTCCGCCCTCCGTTCGCCGTTACACGCCTCTTTCGGACATTTGCGGGCCCGTATTTGTGCGGGGCCCGTTAGTGTGTCGCGCACATTCACGGGGGTTCCTCGCACCTGTGCGGGGCGTTTAGGAGCGTTTGTCACCGTTTAAGTGGCGCGTTGCCGTGCGCTAATTTGCGGCGCGCAAATTCCCGGACTTTAGTAAACATACCCCTAAGTCTTGTGGGAAAAGCAGATTTCCTAAAAGAAGCGAATTTGGCTTTCAAAGTAAGACTGTAATCTATCAAAACATCCAAATTTTGAGCAAGCTATTTTATTGGATCTTCTGTTTTACTTCAAATCTTGATCTCACTGGAAGTAGATAGACCATTGTTACGTCATCTGCCTAAAGATGATAGAAAATCCCTATCTGTTCTAGCAGATGCTAAAACAAATTGAAAAGATGGGGGGCAATAAAAAAACGCTGAAGGATCTCACAAGGTAGCTACCAGCATGTTGAATGAAAAGATCCTAGCACCACCAAATGGGATCTTCCAGACAAAAAAAAAAGAGGAGAACCAATGGAATATCAACCCATAATCCCAACAATCCTCAATCTCTTTAAGAAAATACAGGTAGTCGTCGACTTACGACCGCGTTTGGTTCCGCGTAAGTCGATTTTGTCGTAAGTCGGCCATGTTAAATTACCGTAAGTATATTATGCCATGTAATGGTATTGTAATTATCTTAGTCATATTTTATCACCATTTTCGCTGTTCATTACTGTTATAACCATTGTATCATCACTGTCTTAGTAGTGTAATGTATTATTGTACTGTTACTGTATATTAATTTTCTTTATTTAGACATCAAAGAAAATAAAGGAAAACACTAATACAATAAAATAAAGGCATTTTGCTTTATTAAGGGACTGTATAGATTTCTTTACATTCTTATACCATTTGTAACATCTCATCATATCGTGCCATTTCTTAATCACTGCTGGCATCATTGGTGTTTGCTTGTGGGTTGTCAACGTCATCAGCTGGGTGTCCGCACGGGCCATCACTCGTGCTCGGCAGTGGGTTGTCGAGATCATCAGCCGGGGGAGCGCTCGGGGTGGGGGGAGGAGCTTGTCTTCTCATGAACATCGTGAGCTTTGACTGAATTGTGTGTTTCTTCTTCTCCTCATAAATTTCACGATATGGACGAAACGTTTCATGTGCCATCTGTTCAATCCTTGTAAATCGTTCAATATTTGGGTCCATTGCTTCAAAATGTGCAGGAACTTTATTAAGTAGAGATAAACCTTCTGATAATCCCTTTGTCGTGAACATTCTTTGTGGCTCCTCATCCTCTTCTCTCTCCGCTTCTCTTCTTTCTTCTTCTGCCACTCTTTCTTCTTCCAATTCCATCAGCTCTTCATTTGTAAGTTCTTCAGATTCATGATCTAGCAACTCCTCAACATCTTCCACTTCACACTCCAAGGAAAGTTCTTTTGCTAATTTCACTATTTTATCCCAAATCACATCTAGTTCTTGTTCACTGTCAAATCCAGCAACAGTATTCACATAACGCTTAACACACTTTTTCCATATGCCATTCATACACTTCTCCGTCACAGCCTCCCAGGCAGTAGCAAAATTCTTGATACACATAAGAACATTGTATTGTTTCCAAAACTCCAAAACTCACGCAGTGATAGTTCTGGGTTGGAATCTAAAGCAGCTATGGCTTGAGCGAATGTGGTTTGGAGATAGTTTGCCTTGAATGCAGCAATTGAACCTTGGTCCATAGGTTGGATCAGTGAAGTTGTGTTGGGGGGCAAAAAAAACACTTTCACATCGGGATGGAGATCGGTTAAGTGAGGTGGATGACCAGGCGCATTATCCAGCAGCAGTAAAATCTTGAAAGGAATTTCTTTCTCCAAACAATATTCACGCGCTTGTGGAATAAAACAATTCATAAACCAGTATTCAAACAGTGCCTGTGTCATCCATGCCTTATGGTTTGAGTGAAGGTAGACTGGCAAAGTGTGCTTGTTGATATTTTTGAACGCCCGCAGGTTTTCCGAGTGATAAATTAAGAAAGGCTTGAGCTTGAATCCTGCGATGTTCCCGCCAAGCAGCAGAGTTAGTCTATCCTTAAATGCTTTAAATCCCGGCATGTTTTTCGCTTCTTTGTGAATGTACGTGCATGCTGGCATTCGTTTCCAGAACAATCCAGTTTCATCAACATTAAAAATCTGCTCTGCAAGATAACCTTCATCTGTAATTATTTCATCCAAATTGTCGACAAGCTTACGAGCTCCTTCCTCATCTGCACTCGCTGCTTCTCCAGTCATTCAAACATTATGCAGTTGGAATCTTGCCTTGAACCTCTTGAACCAGCCAGTACTTGCCGAAAATTCTTGACTGTAGTCTTCTCCGGCGCGTTCCTTCAAAGTCTTAAACAGACTTCTAGCCTTTGTCTGGATGATATAAAGGCTTAACGGTGAACGTTTTTGAATGTTATCTTCTATCCAAATGGACAACAATTTCTCCATTTCATGGATGGGCCCAGTCCGTTGCTTCGTAATTACTGTTGATCGCATGGGTGCAGAACCTTTCACAGCTTTACAAATTCTTTCCTTGTCTTTTAAAATTGTTGACACGGTAGAATGGGATAACTTCATATCACGTGCGATAACATTAACTTTTTTTCCTCCTTCATGCTGTTTAATCACCATCATTTTTGTGTTGAGATCTATGGCCTTCTTGGCTGGCTGATGAGGAGAAGAAGGCAATTTCCTCTTGGTAGACATCTTGGGGGTTGGATCTTTGAGTGACCTCTGCATTATGAATTAGAATTAGAAGGTTTAGAAGAGGGAGCATTAGAAGGCGGAGCGGAAACGCCGCTGCCGGAAAACCGGTCGTAAAGTCGATCAGTCGTAAGTCGCATAGGTCGTAAGTGGACGACTACCTGTAATTATGATTAGCTACATTGAGAATCAACTGACAACTTAAGTCAAGCTAACAACCAACAGCATTTTAACCTTGATCCAGTTCATTTTGTTTATTTTGACATGCATCACATTGTGTTTGTTTTAATATAGCGATTTATAAATAATGTAATGTGAGATTTACAAATAATGAAATGAAATTTAAAACCAAGCATTCCTAGTTTAAAAGTGAATTAGTACCTCCTATATTAGTTAATTCCCCGGTATAATATTTGCAGCAGCCTATCAAAATTAATCACCTGGACTCAATTCTCCCAAATCTGAGACAGAAAAATGTCATCGGTGTTTGAGAAATAACTATGAAGTAGTGCTAAAGAGTGGTAAGATTTAAACCCTCCGGGGCCACTGTGTTAAGCCGATAAATCCAATTTTGCTCACGCACCAAAAGGGTTTGTTCCCTACTCTTACCATCACATCCAGATAAAACCTGCTCCAAACAAAAACATCCCATATCAAGAAAAGAATGTTGAAACTCCAAAACCCCGGAGGGTTTAAATCTTCGTATTGATTGGGCGGTGTGCCTGTGATTTGGAGGTGGAGCTTTGGTACTACGTAGGGGGGTTTCCCTTCCCTTTAAAATGAGACAGTGGGTTTGAGTGCGCATCGGCGGCGTTTTTCTGCACAGCGTTGTTTAAGGGTAGCTGGCAGGTAAGAGGTTGTTGGTTGAGTTGTGGTTTTTAATTTTTTGAAGCTGGTTTTAGGTGTGTTTTTTGTAGTAAAATAAAATGATGTAAAATTGGGATGTTTGTGTTTGTTTGTCTTTTTAGATTCCCCTGAGGCAGCGGGTTGATCCTGCGAAACGTTTGAGGGCTCTTTTGTGGTAACATCGGGGACGGTGGCTGGCGTCTGTTGCATTCCCATGCTCCTTTTTAAAGCTAAGTGTTTGCTATTTTTTCATTCAAGCGCATGGTATGGGTATTGCTAGCTGCCACTTACTGGGTCACTGATGTTAATGGGCTTTTTGTTGATGTATGTGGCACAGATTGTTTTCTGGTCACGTTTTCACCGTATGCCCGTGTTTGCTGAGACCCTGGTGTATTTCTGATAATCAAACATTAAGCACATATTTATGAGAAGCACATGTGGTTGTGATGGAGTGAGTTTTCCTTTTCATGGTAAAGTTAGGCCAGCCTGACTTTACCTGCTTGTTGCTAACCAGGCAGCGGCTCAATATCGCCACTGCCCAGTTAGCAATGGGTGCCACATCCACTCCGCCCTGCAATGCCAATGACATGTCCCAGTACTACCCCATAGCATCACGACTTGTAATAGTGGCACCGATGGATATACAGCTGAATAGCCCGTTCACTGAATAGCCCACTGAATAGCCCGTTTAGCCGCATGGCCTGCTAGCTGTGGAAATGCCTTTGAATATTTCCCCTTAATTTTTTCTCTTTTTTTGTTTAATGGCATTTTTTGTTCCTATTTTTTTCATTTTGTTTTTCAGTTTTAGCATGCATTCAAATCATTTAACAACTTGAGCCCCTAAAACACAGTAGACATAAGGGCAGGGCCGGATTTACCTTGAGTGAGGCCCTACGCCAACAAAAATTGTGGGCCCCCAGAAAAAATAAAAACGAGATCAACTTACCAAAACAGAAATGGCAATAGATATATAGGCAATAGGGACAAAATCAGCATCGGAATTCAAGAAATACATTAAAAAAGACATATTTCAGTTAATAAATTCAAAATAAAAAGTATTTTTCTACCTTCTGTTTGGGCATTTTTTCAGTTGCAATTGCTCCAGTCACTTTCTTCTGGTTTCTTCGTGTCTTCTGCTAGCTATCCATTTGTCCCTTCTTCTCTTTTAGATGTTTTCCATTCTCCCTCTATTTCTGCTTTAACATACTGATTGTTTCCCTTTTGCTCTTTCCCCCAATTCTTTCCTTATTCCTTTATCATCCATTTAAATTTCACCCTTCCATTTTCAAGCCCCTCTTACTCTCCCAATACCCAGCCCATCATAGACTTTTCTTCCACACAAAATATTTTTCTCCTCTCCATTCTCATTCCCCATCCATTCTAGTCCTCCCCCAAAATCAGTTCCCTTATAGTTCTAGACCCACCCAGCATCCACTCCCTTCTAGTCCCATTCTCCCATGCCCCACATCAGCCCATTTCCAGTCCTATTCTAGCTCTTCATCAGCCCATTTCCAGTGCTAGCCTTCACATCACAGGCCATTTCCAGTCCTAGCCCCCCCCCCATCACAGCCTATTTCCAGTCCTAGCCCCCACCATTACATCCCATTTGCAGTCCGAGTCCCCCTGCACCATCACAGCCCATTTGCAGTCCTAGTTCCCCCCCCACCATCACAGCCCATTTGCAGTCCAAGTTACCCCCCCCCCATAGCCCTTTTCAGGTCCAGGTCCCCCCCCCCATCACAAACCATTTCCAGTCCAAGTCCCCCCCCCCCATAGCCCTTTCCGGTCCAGGTCCCCCTCCCCATCACAACCCATTTCCAGTCCATGTCCCCCCCCCCATAGCCCTTTTACAGTTCAGGTCCCCCCCCCATCACAGTCCATTTCTTTCCAGTCCAAGTCCCCCCCCCCATAGCCCTTTTCCGGTCCAGGTCCCCCCCCCTTCACAACCCATTTCCAGTCCAAGTCCCCCCCCCATAGCCCTTTTACAGTTCAGGTCCCCCCCCCCCATCATAGCCCATTTCTTTCCAGTCCAAGTCCCCCCCCCCCATAGCCCTTTTCCGGTCCTGGTCCCCCCCCCATCACAACCCATTTCCAGTCCAAGTCCCCCCCCCATAGCCCTTTTACAGTTAAGGTTCCCCCCCCCCCCCATATCACAGCCCATTTCTTTCAAGTCCAAGTCCCCCCCCTAGCCCTTTTCTGGTCCAGGTCCCCCCCCCCAATCACAGCCCATGCAGTCCTTGGCCCTCCCGACCAGCACCGCGGCTGTCTGAGAGGCTTCAGAGGGAGCCGGGTAAGCTCGCGCGAGGCCCCGGCTCCCTCTGTACAGCCGCCAGCATGAAGAGCCTTTTCCTTCACGCTGGCGGCTGTATCTGTGAAGCCGCGAATGCTGGGAAAGGTTAAAGGGTATTGCCTTTAACCTTTCCCAGCAATCGCGGCTTTACAGATACAGCCGCCAGCGTGAAGGAAAAGGCTCTTCACGCTGGCGGCTGTACAGAGGGAGCCGGGGCCTCGCGCGAGCTTACCCGGCTCCCTCTGAAGCCCTGCGGTGTGTGGGCCGGCCCCGGGTGGGCCCTTGCCAGCTGTGGGCCCTACGCCATGGTGTACATGGCGTATAGGTAAATCCGGCCCTGCATAAGGGTCTGTTTACTAAACCACATTAGGCTTTGCAGCTAACGCAGCCTTTTTGTGCAAGTAGTGCCTCATTAGATGGAAAAGCCCTGAGCTATCAGTTGGGGTATGCACGGCATTTCCCTAGCAGATAGAAAATGCAGAGAGCGTGACCCGGCAGCAGTGTGGATGCACATACCGCCATCTTCTAAGTGATGTTATTTGCACCAGTGCTGTCTGCAACTTTGATGGTTACTGCATGCTGTTGATAGCCACGGTAACCATGCAGTGCAGACACCCCTACTCTCCACCCATATCATACCCACTTTCACAGTTAACATGGTTTCTCCAGACAGCACAAAATTCGCTGCACTATCTGTTAATGAGCAGAGGAGTAGCCTAGTGGTTAGCACACTGGCTTTGTAACTAAGAGACAAGCCTTTGATTCCCATTAGGGTGCCTTGGGTAAGTCACTTAACTCTCCTTTGCCTTGGAAGAAAGGCCTAGTAATCTATTTCTGGTCAGACTATCAAGAAAACCCAGAAGCTACTGGATCAGCATTGACTTGAAGGTGCATTTTGCATTTGTTAGTATGGCCCTCTAGTGTGCACTATCTGCAGCATTAACAGGTAGTGCAGCTTAGTAAACATGCGCCATAGGAACATGCAAGTCAATATTTAAAAAGACTTTTTAGTACAATGGCCACTGTTATACAGATAAGTCCCCTATCCATGAATTTCAGCGGCACTACATGGATAGTGAGACTACATTGACTAGTAATCTAAAGGATGAAATGGGACCAATTAATTGTAATGTTGCTTCATGCAAGAAAATCAGTGCCAGCCACCAATTAATACTTAATCGCTTGGGAAGCAATGGTGCAGTAGTGTGTAAGGCCGTCAAGTTCATTATCAGAACTAAAAAAAAGTCGTAACTCAGAGGAGGTCTATTATTAAGAAAGAAAGAACTATTTAATCTCACATCTCTAGAACTGTACAGAGAAGGCCAAAGGAGATAATCTGAATGGAAGGAGAAAAAGATAACACTGGGAAATATGGGGAGAGCCTACCTGCTTCGGAGACAGACGCGGCATTTTCCTGTGCCGCGGGAGCAGCTGGCAGGTGCCTGGAGGCCCTGCCCGGATTCGGCCAGGCAGTGTGAGGGCTGCCCCCGGCTGAGGGGACCCCCTCTCTGATCCTCTATTTCTATCGGCGGCTTCTACACGCGGCCACGTGTCGCGGCCTGCGTGGTGCGACCTAAGGGGCGTGACTCAAAGGGCAGGACACGCCCCTTTGGCGCCCCTTCGGCGCAACTGAGAAGTTGAGACTGGCTGTTTTACCATGGGCAAACGTAAAGGTAAAGCTTTGAAATCTGGAGAGAAGGTGTTAGGAGAGAAAGTTGTGGGACCCATGGACAAGCACCTAGTCTCCCAGCTATCTGCTGTATCGTCACCTGAGGGAGCTTCGCTAAGCCCCCGTTTCAGGACACCGCCTCTTCACCCTTTGCCCCCTCTCATCAACGATATTGGAGACACCGTCGGAGCATATTCCACCTATGCCACGACCTGTTCTTCCGGGGAAGCCAGAAGGAATACCTAAGAGTCCTGGCTCTGGTGAGGTAACTCTAACAGACATTTGGACAGCTATTAATGGTATTGACAAACGTTTAACTGCCACAGTGTCTTCCCTTTGTATGTTTACCTCTGATGTGGTTTGTAAAATGCAAAGTACTGACAATCAATTGGGAGCTATAACTAATACTTTGGTTAAGACTGAATCTCAACTTCAAGTTTGTTCTGACAATAATTATGCTTTGATACGGGATTTTTCATCCCTTAATTATCATTTAGAGATGCTTGAGAATCAGTCGAGAGCCAAAAATTTACGCTTCCTTAATTTCCCAGTTACCCATTTGTTGTCTCCTGCTATTTTGCTTAAGAAATATTTTACAGAAGTATTGAAGTTGGATGGAAGTATTGAGGCTATATATTTGTATTATTTGCCTACTCGGTCTACCTCTTCTGCTACTCAGGGCGAGGCTATCGCCTCTCCTCTTTTAGATGATACCGCCGGCCAGGATTTAACTGCCTTTTTGGAAGATTCAGCAGACACTATCTCCAAGCGTAGCACCTTGGTTGCTACTTTTGGTTCTGAGCTTATTAAATTAAACGTTCTTCGTGCATATTTTAAGTATAGGGAATCCCTTTTCTGCGGTCAAAAGCTGCAGGTTTTCCCGGATGTGAGTAGGGCTACCCAGGTCCGGCGTAGGCAGTTCCTGATGTTAAAACCATCTGTTTTGGCTATAGGTGCACGCTTCAATTTAAAATTTCCTTGTAGATGTGTAGTTACCCTTGAGGGTCAGTCTTCTGTATTTACGGATGTGACCCAACTTAAGTCTTTTTTGAACCAGAAAAAGGTGGTAAAGGATGTCGGCAGTGAGATTTCTGTCCCCTAATAGTGGAGTTTGAGTACTTCTGATTTCCTTATTTTCATTGTCTTACATAATAGGTAATATGTTCTCCCTTGATGTGGTATCTTCTTATGTGGTTTATGTTTTTCTTGAGTATTGTTAAATGCGCTGGAATCTCATTGTATTTCCTTATTATTTTGTTGTTATTCAAGAAATTATAAATAAATTTAAAAAAAAAACTGGGAAATATGCAAATTAATGCCATAGGAGATTTATTTTATTTATTTTATTTAACAGTATTTCTAAACCGCCTTATCTTATTAATCAAGGTGGTATCACAGCAAACAATCGGGTAAAGTGAGCGTGTTATTCATGCAGTGAGGGTGAGACTTCGACTTGAGTGTATGTTGTGTTGTGTGCGAGATTAGTTTGAGCTATGTACAAAGTGCACTATATACATCAAAAAGCATGAGCTACTGATACAAGACTATAACACCTTGTTTAGCTGAAGACCACCTCTGATCCAATGTATAGACATTCTCCTAAATGCATTCTAAGAGACTTTTTTATCAAAGGTTAAAGTGTGTTAATTGCCATTGCGCCCTTACAGAGAAACGGGCTGTGTGCACTTAACATTCATTAACTTCTGTAACGCTCATGAAACCCTTTAGTAAAAGACCCCCTAAGATGTAGTAGAGACAACAGAGCAGACACAAATGTGGCTAATGGGGAATGAACAAGGACTAACAATCACTGCCCTCGATGACTTATGCTTTTGAGAAATATCAAAATATGATTGCACATTTGTATTTCTGTAATAAAGAGGCTTTTTCTCTAGAATGTAGAATTTAGGTTTGCTTAGATTATCTGTGGAATAAAATAAGAGAGAAGAAACACATTTCTTAGCAGGCACTGGAAGATAAATTCTCTTGGTGCTCAAATATTTCTTCAAATCCCATGAAAATATTTACTTGTAGAAAACATACTTAGCATTATTAGACACTACAATTTTGTCTCGGTTTTAAACTATTTTCCTAATGGATAAGGGATTAGGAAGTAATTCTATAATGAATCATGTAAAGTTTCATGCTATCAACATGCATAAGTCACCAACTTTCAATGACTTACAGTTGTGGTCAACATTATTGGCACCTTTGCAGTTCAACCCCTTAATGTCCAATATCTCCTAAAAAAAAGTGGCCAGTGAAATGGCTTTGGACAAAATATGCACACATATTTGACACATAAAAGAATCAAATAAAACAAGACCAATTAAAAAAGGAAATAGTAGGAAATAGTATAAAAACGGTGACATTGCTAGAACATGATTATTCCAGAAAGTAAGGTAAACATTCAATGGTCTCTCACATTACAGACCTAATGCTCCAAATTCCAATGGACAGTCCCAAATTTTTGTCATATCACCTACAATGAGAGTGAAAAAACCCTCTCTTGAAGTAGGTCCTCCATTTTAATCATTTAAGGGAAAACGGCCGAGACCGGCCTGAGTAGAGGAGACAAAGGCTCACACGAGCAATTCTCCAAAATTATTATTATTATTATTATTATTAATTTATTTATTATACCGCGCTCTTTAGAATCAGTGCGGTTTACATGTATACTAACAGGTACTTTTTATTCCCTTGTCCCCGAAGGGCTCACAATCTAAGTGTACCTGAGGCAATGGAGGGTTAAGTGGCTTGCCCAAGGCCACAAGGAGTGGCCATGGGACTAGAGACCCCAGTCCCTCCAGCCTGAAGTTGCTTGTCCCCATGTGGGAATTGAACCCCCGGCCTTCCAGCCTGAGGTAACCTGTCCCAACCACTGAGCCACTCCTCCCTCCCAATTGAATACCAAGTACTGGCAATGCTGATAAAACTTGTTTCAAAGGTAATGCACAAAGCCTGTTAGATTAAAAATGGTGCATAGTTTCAGCCACTATTTCAAAAAAGCTTAACCTCTCTAAAAAAGAGAAACATCATCAAATCCGATGATCATGCTGGTGGCAGCAAAAAACAGTCTGTTGGGTACCGCGACACAATGCTGTGTTTCAAGCCCATCATATTCCCGGCTCTTTCTCAAGCTATGCTACCCAAACTTCCTGTTCCGGTATTTATAGAATTATGTCTCTTGGAGCTGTATTCAAAAAAGACTCGCTATTATCACAATGGCTTTCTTTTAAAAAAATTAAGTGACCAAAGACTGAACAAATCAGTCTGTTATAAAGACCACCAATCCAACTCTGTGTTAAGGCCATATGGATTAATAGAAAGAACATGATTATTGGCACCCTTATAAAGGACTCAAATCAGTTTGAACAGGAGAACCACATTCCCATTGCAGTAAAATTAGATACACCTGTGATCGTCAGTACTCACATGATTTGAATCAGCCAATGAATGATGGCTCTCATGTTTAAATTGGCCACATTCACTCCCTGTTCCATTTTCACCATAGTGAAGACAAGAGAGGTGCCTGAGATTATCAGAAAACCATTATCACCAAACATCAAACTTCAAAGGGGTACAAGTCCATCTCCAAAGACCATGGGATTCCTATGTCTACAGTTTGTAATGTTATTAAGAGGTTTTCTGCTCATGGAATTGTCAAGAACCTCCGAGAACATGGTGGGAAGAGGAAATTTAATCCAATAAGTCTTTGAAGGTTAGTCCAAATTGTTGGAAAAACACCACATACAATATCCAAAGAGCTTAAAGTTGACCTGGAGCAATGTGGAGTGATGGTTTCAACCCGCACCATATGCCACACACTAAACAAAGAAGGACTTCATGGGTGAAGGCCAAGGAGAATATTTCCAATTATTTCTCAAGATATTGTACACAATATTCGTAAAATGCAAGGGTGCCAGTAATGTTGACTACAACTGTATGTGCAAAGTTTAGGCAGTTGCTGATCTATAACTTTTTGCGTTAGGATGAGAGTGCACAGTTTTGGAGTGGGCGAGCAACGGAGTGGAGCTTGGGTGGAGCATAGGCGGCAGGGCCATACCGAGCGTGAATCACGCCCTGTGCGACTTGCACATCGGGCGCGCCCCCCCTCCCACCACACCTTCATCCAACCACTTTATGAAGGGAGGTGGGAGAGAAGAGGTGCGCCCAATGTGCAAGTCACCAGTGCGCTAAGCAGATCTGTCTCTCCCTGCTCTGACATAGCTCTGAGGAGGGAGGGACCAGACCTGCTTAGCGTGCCGCGAGAAGGCTTAAGGGGTGCGTTTCAGCTGCTACCATTGCCTGCCACCGCTCAGAGAAGAAAAAGTGGTGGTGGAAGGCAGCGGCAGACAGCTGAAATGTGCTCCTTAAGCCTTTGCGCCCTGTGCGGCCACACCGCTGGCACAGGGCTAAGTACGGTCCTGATAGGCGGAATATTATAATTTACATACATTTTCAACATATCTAGTCACAGACATTTACAACAGATCTAGGGTTGATGTAAGTGGTCACGCCTAGATTTGATGCATCTATCTCACCAGTTATGCCTCTGTTCTATAAAGTAAAGGTTACATGTACTTCCTTCTAGATACCAAATATGCCCATCTCCACACGCTCTGAAATAGGCAACACTAATAGAATTGCCCCCTTAATGTCCAATTAACATTTTTGCAAGATCATTTTGTATTAGTTTTCTTTTTTTGTTGTTTTGTGTGTCCCAGCACCTGGGCCTTCTCATTTGGATTTCCCTTTCAGTGAGCTATATACAAAGAGGGGGGGGGGGGGGGGAGATATTCAATGTGATTAATGCTATGAGTAGACCTGCTAACCACACTGATTTTTGACAGTTTTTGTCTAAAGAAAGCTGCAGTGAATGCTTTTTTCAGCCAGCTACTACCTCCTAATAAAATGTTTTGGAATAGTAGAGATAGAGATATAAGAAAAAAAGAGTCACGGCAAAAGATATGGGTAGCCATGTTATATAAGGGAAAGAGGGAATAATATGATGAATACAAGTAAAATTAAGTTCATAATAGACATCGTATATGAGCTCATGTTTGCATGAAGGTTCAAAAGAATACTTTTGAAATAAATGAGTACCATGATTCCAAGAAATAAAAGTGGTACTGGCCCGTTAAAAGTGGTTTTTGCATGGAACGTTTTAACCATCATTTTAGAAAGAAGCTGCTACCTTTTCAGGGAGGGAAATGGAGTTTTAATTGTTAGGGTAAAACAGAACTTTTACAACTAGCTTTTCAGCTTTTCCACAAAGGAAGTCTATTAACTTGATTCATAATTAAATTACATGAGCCCTGGGAAGTGAGTGGGATGAAGAGAGCTATGCTCAGCAAAACTGTCAGCAGGAAAATAAAAGCAAATGTGATTTATTGTATGAAGATTTCAGTAAATGATACCCATAGTTAAAAAAAAAAAAAAAGCAAATATCTACACATAAGGTGTGGAATTTTAGAAGCCCTATTCATGCTTTGGACATCTGAAAACAGGCATAGAGACGTCTCCAGAGCCATTTTAGAATCTGACTCTGAGGACGACCCCAGAATGAGGACACACCGGTCTGAAAGGGGGAGTGGTGGAGGCATGATTGGGGCATGGAACCTAGACATCACTGCCTGCATGTCCGGAGTCGCGGTTAGGTTGTACCTGCTCCAGGCATGAATAAGTTGCGTGAAAGTGCTTGCTTTGGCTAAAAAAAACATCCAGTGGATACAGGGAAGATAGCACCCCATCGCCTCCAGTACTCAGCACAATTTCAATGTCAGCAACAGTGGGGTATTGACTCTCCTCTTCCTAACCCACTGATCTAACCAGTAGGCTATCCTAGATGTCTGGGGATGTCTATGTAGATGTCCCCACAGACGTTCATTTCAGGCACAGTCACATTTGTGAAATTGTCTGCACCTGCAGTATTTTCAGTCTTCTGGCTTTGACGTCCCAGATTACACTTGGACATGCCTTCTAAAATCCCACTTAAGATTTCATCTCAGTGTGGGCTATAATAACTAGTGGTTAGAACTTTAAGAATATTCTACGATACATAAAGACATTGAACAAAGTTGGCAAAATAGTTCTTTTCCCCTTTAGAATTATAACCGTATGATTGTCAGAATTTTTAACCTACTTGACCCGTCGTATAAAAATGCAGCAGCAATCGTAGACTGTGCTTTTTTTATACTATGGAGGTGTAATTGAGAATAATTTCTTTGCACTGTGGTAGGCAAGGACGGCTTCAAACTAGCCTTAAAAGAGAGTTCTATAATGGGAAAAGTGAGATCATCACTAGGGAATAAACCTCTTTTCACTTGGCTATAGATAGTTTCTGATTTTTAGTGATACGCTGCAATTGGTGACAGGCACAGTTTGAATGCTCCAATTCTTCCATTTGATGAATATAAGGCAAATCTATTTTTATCATCTACTATGGCTCCCTGCAGCTAAAATGAAATTGCTCCATTAAAAGTATAGTAGGCTATAATGCTGTGTGTCTTCTTAAGAATACAAGGTACCCTGTAGCTGGGGTAGTCACCTCTATGTTAAGCATTGATGAAGCCCTTATGTAAAAGACTTTCTTTTGTTTATCTGGAACATTTTAAAATGGAATTTTTCTGTGTACAGTTACTTTCATATATTTTCCAAAGCTTAGACATGTTCAGATTTGTCATTCCATCTGCTCTGCAAAATCTTTTCGATCAAAGCAGAATATAAATAAACAAAGGGCATCTTTTACTAACGGGCCCCAAGGCGTTGCACATAACGCGCCAATAGTGCCGAAACTATGGGGTGTTAGGTGCAACACGAGAGCGTTAAGTGTTGAGGGAGTGGAAAGCATTTCCCTGGCAGTTAATGTGGAGCTCTGTCCTCTAGCGCATACTGCATTAGTGTGGATGCACTTAACTTCACCTATTGAGATGGCGTTAGGTGAACCCGTACTGCTGCAGGTAGCGCGCAGTGTGAATACAGCACCAACTGCGCTGAGCTCACCAGGCCCACTCCCCATCCCTAACCCACCCACTCACAACCCTAATGCGTGCTGCACAGTTAGCGTGGCAATCGTCCCACACTAACTGTTATGGCCCCGTACTAGCTGGCAACATGGGTCACAGTGCATCTTCAGCGCACGCAGGATCGCGTGTAACCAGCTAGCATCCATAAGTAAAAAAAACCCAAAGCGTTAACTCGCTGCATAAAGGACAAAAAGATCACAGTTGAAAGACAAGTTAAATTACAAACTTGCATGTTTATTCATTATGTGAGTCATTTTAGAAACTCTATTCATGGTTTGGATGTCTGAAAACAGGCATTCAGATGTGCAAATAAGAGACATCCTGAGTCTTGTCTTATTAATCTGTTATGTTTTTGAAGGTCTGAATAAACAGGTAAATGTGAGCCAGTTGATGTGAAGCTCGATCCTAGAAGGAGCAAGTCTGGGCCATCTGGACGGGCCCGTTAGGACCCATTTCTGCACCCGGCATGCCCTTGCATCACCACGGGGACGTCCTCCCCATGGCTCAATCTGTCCGCTGCCTCGGACCCCCGGTTTCCCTGCTGCCTGGCCCCGACGGGCAACTGCCAACCCAATAAGCTCTGCTGACCGTGATATTCAGCAACACAATCCAGATAGTGCCACTGAATTACCACAGATTATCTGGGCCCTATCTAGATTGTGCCAAGGTGGCCCAGGGGCAGAGTCAAGATGGAGCAGGAAATTATCCAGATGGATATCTGACTAGCGACACTGAAAATCACTGCTATCTTCTTAACTTAGGATAGCAAAAGGTTGTCGCAAGTGCAAAGTTTTTGGGAGATGGAGAGCACATAGGAATACATTGACATGGCAATCTAATAAGCAGCGTCTATGGAAGCTCCCGGCAAACTAGGCAGCTGCCAAGAGTGATACTCTTAGGAGACTGCATCTCCAGGACTTGGTGCTCACACAGATCTGCTAGGTCTCCTGCATTTGGTGGAAGTCTCCTGCTCTTACTACAAAAGCAATATATTCCACCCAATGTAAGACACTTTGGAGCAGGTGGTGGCTACTCTAGGGGCAGGGCCTTGCTTGCACAACAGAATTAGCTTGTGGGGCCAAAGCAACAGCAGTGAAGGAGCAGACGGAACATTGCTGCTCCCTTCCATGGGCTGACAGGAGGAGTGGGTAGCAGTAAACTCAGTATGGGCTTCCTGTCTGCAGGAGGCAATCTCATGGCATGAATCACAAAATCATGACTGGCCATTAGGCAGGATGCTTAATATTCCTATGAACTTATACTGTCTCGACAAAACATTCTCACCTCTGATATCACCAAGAACTTCATTGCCTTGGTCAACAATTCCGACGTAAGGCAAGGACACCAGAGGCCTTTGCCATCTGGCGCGAGAGACAGCAATATTATTCCATATAACAAGTCAAAAGAGGTTTTTTTTCTCCAAGACTATTTTGTTTATTTATTTATGTATTTATTTAGCTGTATTTATATCCTGCTTTTCACCGGGTCAAAGCGGTTTAACAAAAAAGGGGGGGGCAATAATCAATTCGACAGAGAAGGGGGGGGGTGGTCACCATGAGGGCCAACACTGATGATCTGAACAGAAAGTAATGACTTAGACAGTTGACATAAGTCTCTTAGTGGATAGTATTGGGGATAGGTCAGAAGGTCTGGATGAGTTGTCAGTGAGAGATGTCTGTTTCTGCTCCAAGATATTCATGAAACAGGATGGTTTTTAGTTGTTTCCAGAATGTGGAGAGGTCTCTGTTGTTTCGGATTTGGCTCGGCAGGGAGTTCCAGAGGGAGGGTGCATACAGTTCGAAAGCTCTGTTGCAAGTCCGTTGATTGCACTTAGTTCATTCATGGGGGACAGTGAGGGTGTTGCTGGTGGTCTGTCGGGTTGGCCTGCTGAGGGTGGGCTGATGTAGTAGAGACCGGATTTGAGAAGTCTGTGTTTGATGGAGGGCTTTGTGGATAAGCAGGGCAGATTTGTATTTGATCCTTGCTTTGAGTGATAGTATGTGCAGTTCTGTCAGGACTGGAGTGATGTGATCATGTTTTTTCGCTTTCTGGATGATTCTTGCTGTAGTGTTTAAGGCAGTTTGTAGGGGGTTGGTGTGGGTGGCAGGTAGTCCGTGATAAATTATATTACAGTAATCCAGGTGGGGGAGCGTCATAGCCTGCATGACTGAAGTCCTGTGGGTCAATGAGTGGCCTGAGCCATTGCACCGTCTTTGCTTTGTGGAATATTGTTCTGGTAGTTTTTTAAATCAGTTGGTTAAATGTGAGCTCCTGATCAATGATGATTCCCAAATATTTTATGTGGGGTTGAATTTCTATTTAGAGTTGTTCCCAAGATGAGGTGTGGTGGTGGGGTGAAGTTAGGGTCCTTGGTCACTATGAAGGCTACTGTTTTTTTAATGTTGATGCAAAGGTTGTTCTTTTGTAGCCAGCTGGAGACCTCCATGAAGCAGTCTGACAGGTGGCTGTTTGTTGGGTTGGTGTTTGTGATCGGTCCATAGAGCATTATGTCGCCTGCATAGATATGGTAGTTGATGTTATGAGCTTGTATTATCGAGCAGAGTGGTTGCAGGTAGATATTGAAGAGCATGGCGGATAGTGTGGAGCCCTGGGGTACTCCTTGGTGCTGTCGGAAGGGGGGGGGGAGTTTGCCATGCTTGTGCGGATCAGTTGTTGTCTATTGGTCAGGTAGGAGCAGAAGCATTGAAGCACGATGTCCTTGATGCCAATCTCCTGAAGTCTGTGTAGGAGGGTGTTGTGGGAGATGGTGTCAAAGGCTGCGGATATGTCCAGGAAGAGCATAGCATTTCCAGAGTGTTTGGTCTGCGTACTTTTGATAAGGGTGTTCAGTAGTGATGTTATGAGGGTCTCAACTCCATGCAATGGGCGGAATCCATGTTGTTGCAGGTCCAGTATGTTGTTGGTATCCAGGTGGTCTAAGAGTTGCTTTTGAATTATCTTCTCGATGATTTTGGTGGTGAACAGGAGACTTGCTATAGGCCTGAAGGAGGCAGGGTAGAGGGGGTCCAGGTTGTGTTTTTTTAGGGTTGGGCGAATGACGGAGGTTTTGAGGCTGTCTGGCATGTGTCCTTGCTTGAGTGATTCGTTGACAATGTGGGTTAGGGCTGCGCTTATGTCCTCTTTGGATTTCTTTATCCACTCCACAAGGCAGGGATCTAGTGGATAGGTAGTGGTGTTTAGGCAGGAGATGGTGGATTCTATTTTTTCTTTGGTGACTGTTTCAAATGTGCTCCAGTCTGTGCCTTTGGTAGCAGGGTAGGTTGTTGTTGTTGCATTTAATTGTGGGTTGTGTGGTTGTTGGAGCTGTTTGTATTGGCATGCTAGTAGTTCTAGTGGGATGTTCGTAAGCTGGTTGGAGTGGTTGGGTGCTTTTGTTAGCTTCTTGACAATCTCAAAGAGCTCATGTGATCTGTTTATTGAAGTATTTATGATTTTCGAGTGGTAGGTCCTTTTTGCTTTATCTGTTTCTGTGCGGTAAGTGTCTAGTTCACTCATGTAGTTTGCTTTATCATCTTCTTTTTTGGTCTTTCTCCATTTTCTCTCGGTTCTCCTGAGTTGGGTCTTTAGTCTCCATAGGTCGGGGGTGAACCACCGGGCTCTTGTTGCAGTAGCTCTGGTTTTTGCGCTGTTTGTTGTCGTGCATGATGCAGAAGAGATTGCAGTATTCCAGATGTTGATCAGGTCATCGATATTGGAGGAGTTTGTTTGGAGTTTAGGTAATATTTGTGCTAGGAAATGGCTTAAATCTTCTTGTAAGTTGGTTGTTCTCTTTGACGTTGGTGTGCTGATAGATGTGGATAATGTTGATGAGATGGTGGTCAGACCATAGTACACATGTGATCTTTGGGTTCTTGCATGAGATGGCGCTTTGGGAGTTCAGGAATATCAGGTCAAGAGTGTTCCCTTTTTCGTGTGTTGGTTCGTGTATGATCTGAGTCAGGTCCATTGCTTCCATAGCATTGATGAAGGCTTCGGCATGTTTATCTTGCAGTGAGGGGAGGTTGAAGTCTCCGAGGATTAGTTGTTCTTTGATGGTGATGGCGCTTCTGATACATGTCTGATAGATTGGTATGTGCAGTGGGTGCTCGGCAGATTAGGCATATGGAGAGGTGTTTGTTGGTGAGAGTGAATATGTCTGCTTCGTTGGTTGTTTCTGATGCGTGGTTTCTGAGGTGTAGGTTGGATTTCACAATGATGGCTCCTCCTCCTCTGGCATGAGCTCAGGAGCAGTTGTGTAGACTGTATCCATTAGGTGTCAGTTGGTTCATGAGTACTGTGTCGGAGTCTGTTAGCCATGTTTCGGTTATGCAGAGGATGTCGATCTTTTGGGATATGATCAGGTCCTGGAGCATGTGGAGTTTGAGTGAGCATTTATTAGGGTGATAGAGAGAGAGTTGCTGTTTGTGGGATTAGGGGTGTGGGTTGGTGTGGGTGGTGTGTGAGCGCTGCCCCATGTAGAGGGGGGTTTGGTGATGTTTGTAGGTTGGATGGGTGTGGTGTTTGGAGTGGGGCGGCTGGGGTGTGTGCTGGCAGTAATGAGATAGTAGGCTGAGTTGTTTGGGAACGGTGTTAGGAGGTATATTGGAGCCAGGAAGGGTGGCATGGTTTTCCGACGTACCTGGGGATCCTGGGGCAGATCTAGGCTGCTGCGGCGGGCTTCCTCAGGCATCAGGTGCTCCTTTTTTTTCCTCCTCCCACTGCCCCAGTTGGGCAAGAACGTTTGCATGGGAGACGGCTTTTCCCACACAGGTGCTCCAACCCAGTCGGGGGAGCTGGTGGACGAGGGTTGCTGGTGTTGAAGACAGCAGGATGCCTGCTGGTGCGTTTCCCTGGTGTGAGCGTCTCTGGTGGTTCCTCTGCTGTGCCCCGCCTAAGGGCCATGCCAAAGGGCACTCTGACTAGGCCCTCAGGCATGGGCACGCCCGTTGGAGACACCTGCTTTATCCTTCTCCCACTGCCCCGATTGGGCAGTAGCCTCAGAGCAGGAGGATGTCCCACTCCGACACTGGACCCGATGGGGGAGCTTTCAGCGGGGGACAGTGAGTAAAGCTGTTTCCTCCGGGATGCCTGCTTTATCCTCCTCCCACTGCCCCGATTGGGCAGGAGCCTCTGAGCGGAGGATGTCCCGCTCAGGCGCTCGACCCAACAGGGGAACTTTCAGCGGGGGATGATGAGTGAAGCTGTTTCCTCCAGGACGCCTGCTTTATCCCCCTCCCACTGCCCCGATTGGACAGGAGCCTCTGAGTGGGAGGATATCCCGCTCAGGCGCTCGACCCGATGGGAGAGCTTTCAGCGGGGGATGGTGAGTGAAGCTGTTTCCTCCAGGACACCTGCTTTATCCTTCTCCCACTGCCCCGATTGGGCAGGAGCCTCTGAGCGGGAGGATGTCCTTCTCAGGCGCTCGACCAGACGGGGGAGCTTTCAGCGGGGGACTATCAAAAAACCCTGTGAGAATCTTACAAAGAAACTTTTTAAAGTGGTAGGGAATTTCTTGAACCCTTCCTTGAAAATAAAAGACGTGCCTTTTGAGCCAGAAATCTTTATCCAATATCTTCTTTCAAAAATTTCAAATAATTTAACTGGGTCAATCACTATGACTGCTACATCAGGTAATTCATCTACACTCTTCATAGATCTTTTTAATTTCTCTCGATCTCAAGTACATGTCCCAATCAGTTCTTGTCAAGCTCAAAAGAACCAGCTCTCACCAATAGCACAATCAATATATATAATAGGAAAAAATGCAGTAGAGAAAAATACTAACATTCTTAATGTACAGTGGTATACACATGAGGAGGAAAAAGACCTCAGTGTTCGAAAAAGCCAATAAAACAGTCAGTTTTACACTCAGTTCTAAGCCAACAATGGCCTTTAAAGCATTGCATTAATACTGCATTATCAATCATAAGAAACTTCCTCTGATATATAGTCATATAGTCATACAGATTTGTAAGATGGAATGCAATCATAGGCAAACAAATGATACTTGGCTTGGTGTTCAGCTCAACACAGCATCTCCACTCCAATGCTAAGCGTTTCACTTAAGCTACCTAAGGGAGTAGAACTGAACTGTTTGCCCACCAATCTTAATGTAAAAAAAAGGCATTCCAATGGAGTTCAACAGCAAGTTGAACTCCATCGGGACATGTACAGTGTATGCCATTGTACATTAAGAACGTTAGTAATTTTCCATAATTCATTCTTTCCTATTATATATATTGATCCAGTTATTGGTGAGAGCTAGTTCTTTTGAGTTTGATTATATTTTACTAGCCTCCTTGAGGTTTGACTTTTTTAGTGGATACCAATCACTTCTTGAGCATCTTTCAACATAGTTTTCAAGTTTTCTTATTAAAGAATTTTCTGCCTCATCGACCTTTTCTACGTCATCCTCCCTTAATCCTTTGCCTGTAAATTTCATGAAAGACCCTAACTTACACTTGTCCCCATCAATTTTGGATTGGGTTAATCATGCTTTGGCCGAAGACCATTTTCCTACTTGTTGGAAGGCTGCCATTATTCCTTTTGTCATTAAAAAATCTTCCTTGGATAATAATTCTTTATCTAATTGCTGCCTATCACCAATACATCATTTTATCTCTAAAGCAGCAGAAAAGTTGTCTTGATCCAACTACGGTCATATCTCAGCAAAACTAACATTTTTCATCTCCGTAACTTCAGTTTTCGTGAACACCAGATCACTGAAACTTGTTTGTTAGCTTTGCTCAGCAAAGTCAGACAACAGCTTGGCTCAGGGAAAAATGCCATTATGCTTTCATTAGATCTTTCGGCAGCATTTGACGCTGTATACCATCAACTATTAATTTTCCAATTGTCTGAGTATGGGATAAAAGATACAGTATTAAATTGGTTCATTTCATTCCATACAGATAGAACCTTCAAGGTTGTGGTAAATAATATCTTATCTCAATAGTATCAACTTTGCTGTGGAGTCCCACAGGGTTCCATTTTGTCTCCTGTGTTATTTAATATCTACATTGCCCCTCTCATCACATTCATTCAATCATTAGACATTGGTTCCTTTGCATTCATCAACGCTATTCAGCTCATTTTTTATACTGATTAAAATACACCTGATCTTATATCCTTTAATACTTGTCTTACTCACATAACAGAATGGCTTTCCTTGGTCCATTTAAAATTAAATCTTGAGAAATATCAGGATATGTGATTTACTCCAAAGAAAGTCATTCCCATTGTAGCTTCACATATTAATGGTCAGCATGTCATTTTGAAACCTTCACCTAAAATTTTGGGAGTCATCTTTGATTCACAGTTGATTTTTGAGGATCGAATTTCCTAAGTTGTCAAATCCTGCTTTTCATTACGCGACAGAGAGAGACCCTTCGAGCTATAAGTGGCAGAGTGAACTTCTAACTTCAGAAAGAGACGTCCCTGCTCCAGAACGACTCTGATAGTGGACTGGCTGTACCAAAATTAATGGACTGTGCTAAAGAGAAAGGAACTCATGTAGAGAAGTACGTTTATGATTTACTAGCTAGTTAGAAAACTTGCACACTTAGGGCAAGGCCTAGACTCTGGCAGCCTGCTTGCTTCTACAGAGAGAGATTTTATTTGCCTTTATTAAATGGCTGGATGTAGCAAGGGACAGAAGAGCCTTGTGACCTGCATTTTGGGACCCTCTCCTCTGGAGACCCTGCAGGACCCAACGGATCAGGGCTTCATCGGAGCATCGAATCCCAAGGTGCCTGTGATGAGATTGGGACATGCACCCACACACATAGTACTAGCTAGTGTGAGGGTAATAACTGAGCTCAGTTGCTGGATTTTGAGTGGGATGGCTTTGAACTTAAATTCTTGATAACAGTGAACGATATCTGGAGACTGGGATACTTCAGCCTGGCTTCAGGGGTGGAATTGACTTGCCTTGCACAAGAGAGTACACTACGCCAAATATCCAGGCTTGAAAATTAATTTTGCTGTGGTTAGCAAAGGAACTCTTAACAGCAAAGAGGGATCCTCCTGGCAAAGGGAGGCTTTTGAGAGTACTTTTACCAGTAGGATGGTAATAATTGTAAGATGTATTTTGATAAAATTGGTGGTTGCTCGTCATATCGATAAATTGCAGCATGTTTATACGTGGGTACAGTATCCAAATTTGATTTATGTTCTTTTATCCTGCCTTACCTTCTTTTACCCCACCCCATGATGTTTGATAAAATTCATTTAAGTGTTTATCCTTGCTGGTTATCGCCTATCTCTCCCTGCCACCAATTAAAATGTATATTTTGCTATTATTAGTTATTTTTCTTTTACAGCACCAGCTCCTCTCCCCAGCCTCTGGGGAGACCATTGTATCAGTGCCCATTCACACAATGGAGGGGTGGTGTCTTTTGTGTCCTGCCCTGTGGGAAGCTTGGTGCCCAGTGATACTGGCTCAGCACTGACGATGAATGAGAAGCCTGGGCATCTGATCTTGCCCACACAGGCACATAGTATAAATTGTTATAAATTGTTTTACAGTATTTTATGTCTTATTGTACATAATGATTATATTTATATTGTAAACCACTTTGAATGATTTTCAGAAAAGCATAGACGTTTTTAAAGACAGGAAGTTGTAGAACTAGAAGACATGAAATGAAACTGAAAGGTGGTAAACTTAAAAGCAACGTCAGGAAATACTCTTTCATAGAAAGGATGGTTGGTACCTGGAATGCCCTCCCGAAGGAGGTGGTAGGAACAAAAACAATAATGGAATTCAAAAAGACATGGGACAAACATAGAGGATCACTACACAACAAGAACAGGGAATCAAAGCAAACGTAAATAACTTCTAAATAGAGAAGGTAACTGGCCTGAAGCAGCAGGTGCAGCTCCTACTTACTGGGCAGACTAGATGGGCATTGCTGGTCTTTATCTGCCATCATTCACGATGTCACTATGTTATGACAGATTAGAGCCATGTGAACATTATTAAAAAGAAAGAATTTGTAACCTTTATGCATACATTAGTTACCATATTGACTATAGTACACCAACTTATAGTCAGAAGTCTTCAGCTACAACAAAATACTGCCATACGTCTAGTTCAGAGGACAAAACATACAGACCGTGTTATCCTACAATCGAAAATGGTGCCATGGTGAGAATGTCCCTATCCTACCTAGTCGCTGATTGGATGCCTGCTGCAAGGGTAGCATGGGGCCCCACACTACTATTCAACTCCATGTCGAAACCACATGCCAACCCCACTCTAACCCCACACTGCTCTTTAGTAAACATGTCCCTAAGATTCTCTTCTTAGTCTTTCAAGTCTGTGTGCTTAGTCCTACCTCCTTATCTAATTAATGCATTGATTTTGCATACACTGGACAACCATGGCTGGGATATAATTATACCGGGTTATACTATATTAAGAAAGGACAGGGCAGGAAGAAGGGGAGGAAGAGAGGAACTATATGTAAAAAATAATATGAAAGCTATAGAATTACAGGGCTTAAAGGGGAGTGAGGAGACACTGTGGGTTGTTTTAGAAAGATGGAACACAAAATGTATTTATTTATTTTATGTATTTAACATTTCTTATATACCACTTTTCAATTTATCAAAGCGGTTTACAGTGAAATAGAATAAGTCTTGCAAGGAACGTTATAAGAACTATTTACATTTAACTGTTTACAACGCTATAACTATTTACAATATATAGATACTAAGCTAGATGACATCTTGTTATGGGGCAGATGTGTAGAGATTTCAATCCAGTGGTTGTGTGTTTCATATGCTGTTGTAGTGCTTGTTGAAAAAGTAGGCTTTTTGATATTTTCTGAAGTCCCTTTCATTGGTGTGATATACAGATCCCCCTCAAAGGAAGAAGAAGAGGATGCGGATTTAACAGAAGACATACACAGTATTGCCATGAAAGGAGAGGTGCTTTCAATGTGCTGGATGTAGATTCGCACATCCCTGCTGCGGTGTCAACTAGAAGTTAGGAGATCCTGGATTCTCTACAGGGAAAACTATTCCAGCAACTGGTAACAGAACTCATATGTGAAGGGGCCATACTGGACTTGGTGCTTACCAATCGGCAAAGTGTTTCTAATGTCATAGTGGGAGATCATCTTCCATCCAAAGATCACCAGATGGTGTGGTTCAGTATTAGGACTGGGCCTGATAAAATCCATTCAAAAGTCAGGGTCTTAGACTTTAGGAAAACTAACTTTGCCAAGATGGGACATTACCTCAAGGCATCATTAGTGGGATGGAAACAACTGGGGGATGTAGAAAAGCAATGGGTAAAATTGAAAGGGGATATGTTAAAAGCAACAAATCTTTTTGTTAGAAAAGTAAATAAATGTAAAAGGAAAAGGAGGCCACTATGGTTCTCAAACGAAGTAGCTGAAAAGGTGAAGAAAAAGAAAAAGAGGGCGGCCTTCACAAAATATAATAGATCAAAGAAAGAGGAAGACAAGCATCTATATTTGGAAAAATTTAGAGAAGCTAACAAAGTAGTCAGGAAAGTAAAGATATAAAAAGAAGAAGAAATAGCCAATGCAATAAAATGAGGGGATAGGACATATTTCAGATATGTTAATGAGAAGAAGAAGGGCAAATAGTACTATTGTGAGACTCAAGGGTGAAGAGGAATATGTAGAGGCTGATAAGGATAATTTGGAAATGTTTAACAAATATTTCTGTTCTGTGTTCACAGATGAAGGGCCGGGAGCAGGGCCAGCCCGTCCATTGAGCAAGAATGTTTTTTGCACAGTGCCCCGTGTTTCAGGGGGCCCCACGCAAAAAACATTCATTAGCCCAAGTACATTTAAAAAAAAATACCGGCTGCTGCTGCCGTGGCAGCGGCAGAATCAAACGTCAACGCCGCGGGGCCCCGACTGCCTGGCAGAACCTCCCTCGAGCATCAGCTCCCGAATCCCTCCCAAAGCGCGGAAACTCTCGCGGCTCTGAAAGCCCGCACTTTGGGAGGGACTTGGGAGCTGATGCTCGAGGGAGGTTCTGCCGGGCAGTGGGGGCCCCGCGGCATTGACGTTTGATTCTGCTGCTGCGTATTTTTTTTTATCTATCTGGGCGGGGGGGGGGGGGTTAGGACTACAAATGAGCTATGGGGGGGACTAAGACTGGAAGAGGGCTGATGGGGGAGGGGGTTAGGACTGGTAATGGGCTATGGGGGGTTAGGACTACTAATGGGCTAGGGGGGGAATAATACAGGAAGTGGGCTGATGGGGGAGGGGGTAGGACTGGTAATGGGCTATAGGGGATTAGGACTACTAATGGGCTACGGGGGAGACTAAGACTGGAAGTGGGCTTATGGGGGGAGGGGGTTAGGACTGGTAATGGGCTATGGGAGGGTTAGGACTACTAATGAGCTATTGGGGGGACTAAGACTGGAAGTGGGATGATGGGGGGAGGGGGTTAGGACTGGTAATGGGCTATGGGGGGGTTAGGACTACTAATGAACTATGGGGGGACTAAGACTGGAAGTGGGCTGATGGAGGAGGGGGTTAGGACTGGTAATGGGCTATGGGGGTTAGGACTACTAATGGCTACGGGTGGAATAATACTGGAAATGGCTGATGGGGGAGGGGGTTAGGACTGGTAATGGGCTATGGGGGGTTAGGACTACTAACGGGCTATGGGGAGGAATAATACTGGAAGTGGGCTGATGGGGGGAGGAGGGTTAGGACTGGTAATGGGCTATGGGGGCTAAGACTGGAAATGGGCTGATGGGGGGGTAGGACTGGTAATGGGCTATAGGGGGGGCTAGGACTGGAAATGTGCTGATGGGGGGGTTAGGACTGGAAATGGGCTGATGGGGGTTAGGACTGGTAATGGGCTATGGGGGGACTAAGACAAAATGGGGTGATGGGGGCTTAGGACTGGTAATGGGTTAGGGGGGGCTTAGGACTGGTAATGGGCGAAGGGGGGCTTAGGACTGGTAATGGGCTATGGGGGGGCTAGGACTGGTAATGGGCTGAGTGAGGGGGGCTAGGATAGGAATTGAGCTGATGGAGGGACTCGGATGGGGGAGCTAGGACTGGAAATGGGCTGATGGTGGGGCTAGGATAGGACTAGAAATGGGCTTATGGGGGGCTAGGACTGGAAATGGGCTGATGCATGGACTAGAAGGGAGCGGATGCTGGGTGGGGCTGGAACTAGAAGGGAGCTGATGTTGGGGGAGGATTAGAATGGGATAGAGCTGGGAGAGTGAAAAGATATTTTGTGTGGGAGGGAAGACAAATCTACAATTGGCCGGATATTGGGAGAGTAAGTGGGGATTGAGGATGGAGGGGTAAAATTTGAGTGGATGAAATAGGAATGAGGAAAGAGCAAAAAGGAGAAAGATTAGTATGTTAAAGCAGATGTAGAGAGAGAATGGAAAAAAACTAGAAGCGTGAAGAAAAGACAAATTTTATTTATTTATTTATTTATTTATTTAACATTTCTTATATACCGCACTATTTCACATCAGTGCGGTTTACAATGAACAGAATATTTGGACAAATCGTCAACGTTTACATAAAACAGGATTTTTAAACTTGGGTTAACTGGG
Organism: Ichthyophis bannanicus; assembly: GCA_033557465.1. NCBI lineage: Eukaryota > Metazoa > Chordata > Amphibia > Gymnophiona > Ichthyophiidae > Ichthyophis > Ichthyophis bannanicus. Next base: position 116,668,989 of record CM066046.1, on the reverse strand, counting down.
TAAAACTAAACTATATACATACATATAACAAATTTTGCCGTCGGGAGTAGACTATAACATTTTTGTATTTAACATGGTGATGAGGCATTAATGCATTGTGTTAGTATACTAATCATTAATCAGGTTGCAACTGAGTAAAGCATGTGTTATCGAGTGATACAACTGGGTGAGTGTGTGGGTATGGAGGTGGATCATGATGCTGTGTATAGTACTTGAGGAACAAGTAGTGTTTAATGGCTTTTCTAAATTGCTTGATCTCTCTGATTGCTCTTTGTCCAAATGGACAACAGACGATTGAGAGTTAGCAGAAGACATGAAGAAACCAGAAGAAAGTGGCTGGAGCAATTGCAACTGAAAAAAAAATGCACAAAAGTTAGAAAAATATCTCTTTATTGAATTTATTAACTGAAATATGCCAGCTCTGGGAAATGTGCATCATTAACGTCTGCGCTTTGTTTAGTACAAGAGGAAATTAATTTATAGTTTTATTTCTACAGTGTTGTTGGGCTTTTGGGGTTCCCAGTTTAATTATTGGCTTCCTGTTTCTAAATTGTGATTCCTTGTTTGGTGATGGTCTATGTTCTGCATGTGTAACTGAGCTGAGGTATTCTGTTTATGTAATTCCTATTTAACATTGCCACTTGTTCTCTTTCCCCAGTAGGTCATGTATTGTTATTCTCTGAAATGTATTGGTTTAATATTTTCAGTGTAGCCTTTTGATAGGTAGGGTCTTGTGCTTTGTGAGTCCTGGTAGTGCTGTTATGATACGGCGGGTTTGCTATGGGTTCTAAATGGAAAAATCAAAAACCTATGAGTAAGGGCCAATTAACTAATAAATCTAAAACCCAACCTCAGAACATAGACCTTCACTATTAAATATATGATTTTTTGTCGGAGCTGACCGTAGGAAGGTCGGATCAAATACCGACCCCCACCAGGCGGGCAGCCACTTTTTATTATTAAATCAAGGTTCTTCACCACAATTAAAATATCATTTTTCAAACAGTTCACTGAAAACTTATCTTGGAGAGAGCGCTGTTGGTAGAAATGGTTCTCAACACGACGCGCACGTTTCGGGCACTGACACCCTGTATCAAGTGTATAATCCAGAAATTAGAAATTCAGCATTCTTCCTTTATAACGCCGTCATTGCAGCACAGGTCATTTCTTTTGGCAAAAGGCAGAACAAGCGCCATTTTTAAAGAAGAAACCTACCAATCAGATCGGGCAAACCCCCACATGATGGGGGACCCCTGGTCTGATTGGCTAAAAACTTGAATACGACAACACTCATTCATAACAGGCTTTGCCATTCAATTTCTTTATTAAGACCTCCCGGCTCCATTGAATCAAGGTAGAATATCCAACGTTGTTCTAATAGTTGTAGACTCTCTTCCCTCGACCCACCACGGGGATTATTGGGCACATGGTCCAATACAGTCCAAGTTAGTTGATCAAAAGTATGGCCAAAATCAGCACAGTGAGAAACTAATGGAGCTGAAAGTACCGTTCGGCGAAGCCGAGACGCATGTTCACTCAACCGACGTTTAATAGGACGAATAGTTCTCCCAACATAAACTAGGGGACATGGGCATTGTATTAAATAAACTACATGAGTAGAATCACATGTTGTATCCCATCGGCGTTGGTATTTGCGAAAAGTTGTTGGGTGCTGCCATTCTATACCTATGAGTGTTGTATCACAAAAAAGACATTGCCGACATGCAATATGACCAGTAATGGGGGGTTTATAATTTAAACGATCTTCACACATAGTTGTTTTAACCAAAATATTGCCCAGATTGCGACCCCTGAAATAAGCAATCTGCAACGGAACATTAAAACACTCATGTAATTGAAGGATTGACCAATGAGTTTTAAGAATCTCTAACACATGACAAATGACCTGTGCTGCAATGACGGCGTTATAAAGGAAGAATGCTGAATTTCTAATTTCTGGATTATACACTTGATACAGGGTGTCAGTGCCCGAAACGTGCGCGTCGTGTTGAGAACCATTTCTACCAACAGCGCTCTCTCCAAGATAAGTTTTCAGTGAACTGTTTGAAAAATGATATTTTAATTGTGGTGAAGAACCTTGATTTAATAATAAAAAGTGGCTGCCCGCCTGGTGGGGGTCGGTATTTGATCCGACCTTCCTACGGTCAGCTCCGACAAAAAATCATATATTTAATAGTGAAGGTCTATGTTCTGAGGTTGGGTTTTAGATTTATTATGGGTTCTAAATGGGCAGTGTTTGTAGTAGTTCCTAATGTGCCTGGCAGTTGGCACTGGATTATAGTAATGTAGAAATCTTTTAGTCTTTCTTTATCCATACACTCATTAAGAGGCATGTTTACTAAACGTTAGTGTAAGGTAACATTATGCAAATATTTATGCAAATGAGTTCCCTTATGCAAATGAGGCCCCGCACCGAGTCTCCGCACATGGCCCCGCACCCCCCTTGGGCCGCCCATGGCCGGGAGCAGGACCTCAGAAAATACCCACAAATAGGAACAGAAGTGATGAGGATCTTGAATGATTTTTAGAAGACTGTGTTCTAGCTAAACTAAAAGTAGACAAAGAGATGGGACCGGATGGGATACATCTGAGAATATTTCAGGAACTTGGGGACGTTCTAGCGGCTTCACTGACTGACCTTTTCAATGCTTCTTTGGAGTTGAGCGTGGTCCCAAAGGACTAGAGAAAGGCACATGTGGTCCCTTTACACAAAAGCGGAAGTAAGGATGAGATTGAAAACTATAGGCCAGTTAGTCTAACCTCTATGGTGAGTAAATTATTGGAAACGCTACTAAAAGAAAGAATAGTGAGGATTCTGGAGCCCAATGGATTGCAGGATCTGAAGCAGAATGGCTTTACCAGAGGCAGATATTGTCAGACAAATTTGATTGATTTCATTGACTGGGTGACCGAGGGAGAGCCCTAGATGTGGTGTACTTAGATTTCAGTAAAGCCTTTGACACCTTTCCTCACAGATGACTTATAAACAAACTGAGCACCATAAGGATGGACCCTAAAGTGACTGCCTGGGTTAGAAATTGGTTGAGTGGGAGCCTCAAAAGGTACAGGTAAATGGAACTCATTTTGAGGTTATCAGTGGTGCGCCGCAGGGTTCTGTCCTTGGTCTGATTCTTTTTAATATCTTTGTTATTGATATTACAGTAGGGCTATTGGGTAAGGTTTGCCTCTTTGTGGATGATAACCAAATCTGCAATAGAGTTAACATATAGGAAGGAGTAGATAACATGAGGAGGGATCTAGCTAAGATTTAAGAATGGTGAAGAATTTGGCAACTGAGATTTAATGCTAAAAAATGCAGGGTCATGCATATGGGCTGCAAAACTCTAAGGGAGCGGTACAGTGTAGGGGGAAAAGTACTTCTGTCCACAAAAGAAGAGTAGGACTTGGGCATGATTGTTCCTAATGATCTCAAAGTGGCTAAACAGGTAGTAAAGGCGACAGCGAAAGCCAGAAGGATGCTTGGGTGCATAGGGAGAGGAATGACTAGCAGAAAAAAGGAGGCAATAGTGTCTCTGTTTAAGTGTCTGGTGTGACCTCATTTGGACTATTGTGTGCAGTTCTGGAGACCACACCTTAAAAAGGATATAAACAAGAAGGAGTCTGTGCAGAGGATGGCTACTGAAAAGGTTAGTGGTCTTCATTATAAAGAATATGGGCTACATAACCCTGTGTACAAGAAAACCTTTTTCCCTTTGCATTGTTTATTGGTGATTTTGTACATTTTTTTTTCCTTTGTGCGCAGTGGTGTATTTCTGTACAAGCATTTGCTTGATTGTTATTGTAAAATTGCATAAAAAAAAAAAGAATATGAGGACAGACTTAAAGATCTTAATATGTATACATTAGAGGAAAGGCAGGATAGAGGAGATAAGATAGAGATGTTTAAATACCTCCATGTCATAAATGCATAGAAGGAGAGCCTCTTTCAATTGAAAGCAAACTCTGTTATGAGGGGACATAAGATGAGAGTGAAAGGGGATAGACTCAGGAGAAATATGCGGAAATATTTCTTTACAGAGAGAGTGGTAGATGCATTGAATAGTCTCCCAGTGCAGGTAGTAGAGACAAGGACAATATCTAAATTCAAAAAAGCATGGGACAAACAGAAGATCTCTAAATGAAAAAAAGGGGACTATTGTAGTTGATATGGAAGGGGAGACCAGATAGGCCATGTGGTCTTTTCTGTGTAATGTTTCTACATTTTACCCCCTTCCCAAACTTTCCTTGAATCGACCCATACCTCAGCTTTTTATATTTTGGCATCACTCCCATGGAACATCTTTCCTAAATGTTTCTGACTAGAGGCCTCTTTATCTAAATTTAAGGGCGGGGTTAAAGGCTTACTACAACACAAAAGACCTTTGAGGATTAGTTCTGTAGTCAGGCCCTTGGTATCCTGGCTTTTTTTTTTCTTTTTCCCTTTTATCTGTAATGTCTCTACATTTTATTTATTATTTTAATTTATAAGTTTACCTATACTATCCCTTCATTTTAATTCATTAGTTTAATTTGTCATAGTGACTTTGTAATCTGTTATGCTGTCTCTACTAATATCTGTATATTAAGAAAGTTAATAAACATAAACATGCCATGTTAAATATCATTCTTTCATCCAGTCTGCAGACATATTCCTTTTCCTTGGGAGATACTAACTTTCGATACTGAGCTACTGCAGATTAGCGACTCCCATAGAAAACTCAGCTGCAGTAAAATGAGATATTTTATCTCAGCTTAGTAACTAGCTCTCTAAATATGGGATTTCACACATAACAGTCATTTGATACTCAGCTCAATAATAAAGACTACATAAATCAGGTAAAAATGTAAAATTCCATGCAGCTCATCAATCAAACTAATTCTTTTATTTTAATTGTCATTAAGATTAGTAGCATTTGACCAGTGAATTTCTAACTTTATAAGAAACATGTATATTTTATAATTGTTTATTTTTACCACAAATTAAAATTTTCTAGGGTACAAATCAATTAATGAATAAGGAATTAAAGTTATTTTTATCCATTAACTTGCCGTTTGCTTCTCTGCAGTTAAGTTTCCCTGGAAGTTGAAAATGAAAAGCCAAATTATCAAAGCATTTTACTGTTGGGTAATGTAATTCCATTTTCCTTTATAGGATCTTTTGCAAGCATTTGATAACTCTCAAAAGTAGATTTACGTGTAATTGTCTTAGCTGAAATACAACAAGCCGAGAAGAAGAAGGAAGCTAGATAAGAGCTTTCAATGTAACACCCCAATGACATAGCCACGGGTTATCCCAACTATTTACCGAGCAGTTTGAAACCCTACCTGACAATGAATTCTGAATTTTCCAATTTTTTCATTTTCTCTGGATCTAAGGTATTTAAATTTCATTTCACACTCCATAAGCTAAGACTAATTTTTATGTTTCACAGAAGTCAACTGAAAAGATGTTTATTTTTGTCTCAGATATTATCCATTTGATTTGGTACCATAACTGATTTCATGTTTTACTCCCTTTGTCATTGACCATACCAATATTTGTGTCCTTGTTATTCATAAAACTCAAGTTTGTCCCAATCACGTATAGCGTTTCTATAGATTACTCCTCAGTGGCGTCAAAAAAAGAAAACAAATAGAATGTTAGGACTTACTTGGCTTGAAATGGAGAATAAACAAGAATATTATAATCAGAGGTATAGATTTATTAATGTGCATTTAGTTCTTTAGTGTGCCTTAAAACATCTAGAGGCCAATTCCATTTTGTGCATCCCCGGGCCGAACAGATGTTCAGACTTCCAGACGGCCCAGGGATGCACCCAATTCTGCTCCCGTGGGAGCTAGACATCCCTGTGGGAGCAAAATCATAGCATAGTGGCTGGACATCTGGGACGTGTCCCGATTCAGGCACCCCAGACATCCAGCCACATCCCCAGTTAGCTCAGCCAGGATCCCAATCTCCCCTTTCCCCGCAGCCCAGCTCCAATCAGGCCTTCCATAGCCAGAGTGTGGCTTCAGGGAACCCCCTGCGCCCCCTCACCTGGTTCTCGGGCCCCTGTACTAGCATCCCCCATTAAAAAAGCTGACCCCGGACATACAGTGCCGACCTTGGAATTGGCCCTCTACGTCTGGGGTTATGGCGCCATCCACAGCTCACACTCGCTTCTCCCCCAGCCTGCACCCTCCCACCGCCATCCAGAGCTCCATGCACATCTTCCCTATACATGCGGGAAGCTTTACTGAGGGCTGATGTTCTCGGACATTTAGCGGAAGTTTAAAAAAATCATGAAGAATAGGCTCTAGATAGGTGTGTTCTGTTTGCCTAAGGGTTCCTTTCACTAAAGCCTGTGAAACAAACACATATTAAGTGCAAAGCCTCACTGTTAGATGTTGGGGTGATCTGCATGCTCCCAGCAGCTAATTTGTGGAGGAACAATGCAGGAGTCATTAAGTGAGGATGCGCTACATGCCATGCATACTGCGATTGCATGCTACTGCGCTCTCTATGCCTACACCCATCCTCTGACCCTCTCACTCTGCACAGAAGCATGCAATTGCCAGTTAATGTGTCTTTTGGTGTATGGAAGCTGACATTAGAGCACATTAGGGTTCACCACAGTCAACTACCGCACACTAAATCAGACATTAACCAGTTAGGGAGGTTTAGTAAAAGGGACCCTAAAACTAGGTACCTGGTTATAACCTCCTATTCTGCACTATCATCCAATAGCGCATCCTATTGCTCAGTAGTGAACATTATTCACCATAGCATATACAGTAATATTTCTCAATAGTGAACACTAATAAGTGATAGTTATACTATTAACAACATTTCCAAGGAAATGAAATAAAAAAAAAAATAGAATTTCACAGATGGCCTGGGAAACTAAACAAAATAAAAAAATTTGGGCCTTTACTTTACTTGGCTGAAGACTGAACAAAGTTTAGGTCAATTATCCAGAGGGTTGCCAGGAATCGACACCGACTCGACGGCACTTAACAACAACTTTGCAGGGGCGTCCAAAATGCTCAGACTTCTAGTCAGGAAAAGGAAGAAGGTTCTGGGGGTGAGAAGCAAGGGACATATAATTGATTTTCAAATTTCTGATGATGTTTTCCAGCAAAATGTGGCTACCAAGAAAAGCAGGAACAATGCCTTTAAACATGTTTCAGAAGAAACTACCCATGTCTGCTGGTTTTACACCATGGGCATGCAGGCAGAAAATTTGTGTTTCATTTCATTTTGTTTTGTTTTTCATTTGTGGTGGGTTCTTTTTTTTTTTAGTGCAACTGTTTTGTACTAGTGTCTGCCATTACGATATAGTCTACGTTGTTAGGAAACAGTGTGCCCTATTTCATAATCCTGCATACTAATTAGCGCACACTAAACGAAATAGTGAAATGACACTACACAAAATTGCACATCCCTAGTGTATACTCTATGGTATGTCTGTATATTATGGTAACCATTTAAAACATGCCATATCGTTTGCTGCAGAACTTTGCTATACGATGAAATACAGTTCCATTTATTCACTTGGAAGTAAGTACATGCTATGCAAATTGTCTTGCATTTCACAAGAACACATAACGAAGTGGTAATGCATAAATGCTGTTTGAAAATGGTTGACAAGACGGGCAGCCAGAGTTTCATACCCCTGCCCCCACCCCACCTTTCATCCACAATCCTCAAGGTCTATGCAAACAATTATAATATCAATCCAATTCCTTAAAAAAACTGGACAGTGGCTTTTTAATAAACAGTTTTATATTCTACAAGTTAGCTATAGGAATACCTCTAGAGGCCTGGACAAAATACATAATGCTCTGATCATAGTACCATAGAGCTACAAATTTGTCTTCGATTCAAAGATGCAAACTAGAGCAGTGACCCAGTTCTGATGCAAAGCTCGAACAATTTTAGGGAATTTTCAGCCCAAGCTCATATATTGGACTGAAAATATCACACACTGTTCAGGTTTTACATCAGAATTGGGTCACTGCTCTGGTAGGCGTTTTTGTGTCTAAGGGCCACTTTTACGAAAGGGTGCCAGGGTGCTGCACCAAATGCGCCCAAACTATGGTGCATTAGGTGCAACACCACCGCATTAACTGTCGGGGTCATGAAAAGCATGTCCCCAGCAGTTAATATGGAGCCCTGTCCCTTAGTGCATGCTGCATTTGCACAGTGCGCATTAGCGATGCATACTATGTTGCTATTTATTTATTTTATTTATTTATTTATTACAATTTCTTATATACTGCACTATTCGACATCAGCGCGGTTTACATTAAAACAAAAGGACCAGAACAACAGGCTGTTCGGTTTTACAGAGAACAGGTGTACCAACTTGGATAACATGGGTGAACTATTTACATAAAATATCTACAAGTAGGCGTGATGACAAAGCTCTAGAAATAACATGTGGTTACTTTCTTTGCTATGATCAGAACATTCTGGGTCTGCTAGAAGAATTCCCTTGGAGCAATCCTAGCACCTTAAAACCTAAGAAAATATTTCTAGTTAAGGTACTGTAAAATACATTTATTTAGTCACAAGTTGTTACACAACCTTAGATGCAGTACAGCTAGCATCAAGGCAGCTTACATAATTTTGGCTACAAAGTAGCGAAGGACTGCTGACACTCCCAGGTTTTCTATTTCACACTGCTAACCCTATTTGTGTCTTATTTTGTGAATTATTTTTGTGCATTATTTATTTTGTCCATTTGTTTTGTGATCCTTTTTAGATTTTATATTGTTTGGTAAAAGTCATATATGAAGTCGAATAAACCATAAGCCATGGCGCAAAACAGTGACACCCACTTGCCCTCGTAATCTCATCCTTTCTAGCTTTAGCCACATGAACAGGAAATCTTCTATGGAAGTCTTGATTGCTGAGGGGAGATATGATAGAGGTCTATAAATTAATGAATGAAGTGGAACATGTAAACCTAGATCGATTGTTTATGCCATTTTAGGGAGTTGGACCCAAGCCAGGACAGTGCTCCTGTAGCTAGGTCTGTGAAGCAGGCCTGGATTACAGGCCATGGGCCTGCTTGGGACCCTTGACTACTGTTAGGCCAAAAGAAGAAGAAGGGGAACAATGAGCTGCTGACAAGAGCATTTATTTAGCAATGCTTATATGCTGCTTTTCACCAGGTCAAAGCGGTGTGCATTCAGGTATGTTTCCCTTATACCCAAAGGGGCTCACAATCTACATTTTGCACCTGAGGCAATGGAGGATTAAGTGACTTGCCCAAGGCCACAAGGAGTGCTTGTGGGACTAGAAATCCCAGTCCCTCCAACCCAAGTTTGCTGTCCTCCAGTGGGATTTGAACCCCTAGCCCCAAGTTGCCCAATCACTAGGCCACTCCAAGTAGAGTGATACAGAATGTTGCTGATTTATTGTGCTTTGCTAAGAAAGCCAGATAACACAAAATGAAACAAAAAAAGAGACATGAGGGGGAACCAGGGAGTAAGATGTAATTAGGCACTGGCTTGGGAAGGTGAGATGGTGTTTCTATGCAAACTTGAACCTTGGGAAATGTAAAAATGTACCAATATTGTATACAAAACCAGCTGCATGAACAGAAATAACCTTTGTAGTAACACCAGCCTTTCAGAAAAAACTTTATAAAAAGCAGACCAGGACAGAGGAGAAAGTGGGGAGTTTAGTCAGTCCTGCCACAGACGTGACAGTGTGCTAAATTGCCACACTAACCTTTTTCTTCGGTCTATTCCCTATACAGTAGCTACCTTGTATCTGTAAGTAACCATGTTAGAGAATTTGTGGTGAAGAATTTATGCTGAGAAAAGGATATTGTGTAATAAAGATTTTGTGAATATTGCTGAGAAACTGGTTTCTGTGTACTTCTTCCATGTAAGATGAGATAGTGACCCTTGCGGACCAGTAGGCTCCTTACACTATCAAAAAGTAGAAAGACTAGGGGACATGCAATGAAACTACAGTGTAACCCATTTAAGAATAATAAGAGAAAATATTTTTTTCACTCAACGCGTAATCAAACTCTAGAATTTGTTACCAGAGGATGTAGTAAAAGCTGTTAGTGTAGCTGGGTTTAAAAAAGATTTGGACAAGTTCCTGGAGGAAAGATCCATAAACCATTATTGAAGAGGACCCTGGGAAATCTACTGCTTGCCCCGGTGCAAGCATTGTGGAACCTTTCTGAGAATCTGTCAGTTACTTGTGACCTGGATTGGCCACTGTTGGAAACACTATCTGTATGGTACAAATCAGTTGTCCAGTTAAAATTTTACTGGTTATCTTGGGGGCAATTTGGAAGCATGCTAGGAGTCAGTTACCTTTTATCTGGATAGCACTAATATTCAGAGTTGCTCAGTTAAAAATAATTGGCTAATGAGATAACTTACCCTCTTTATTTTAGCATGATAAGACTTTGAAAATCTGCTTATAATAACCAAACAACGTATCCAGTTACTAGATATCCTGTAGCTAATAGTGCCTACATGTGAAAAGATAGGCAATAAAACATCAAGGAGAGGAGGAGTGGCCTAGTGGTTGGGGCAAGGTACTTCAGGCCGGAAGGTCAGGGGTTCAAATCCCACTAGAGGACAGCAACCTTGGGCCAGAAGGACTGGGGTTTCTAGTCCCACAGGTGCTCCTTGTGGTCTTGGGCAAGCCACTTAACCCTCCATTGCCCATGTTCCCTGTAAAATAGTTATCTCCAAGTTATAATGCCCTGTTCAATGTAATTTCAGTTTGTTCAATGTAAACCGCAGTGATGCAGAATAGCACAGTATATAAGGAGAATGAAAATAAATAAATCACTGACTGAAAGCAAAGACAATCTGAAACATTTGCTTCTCAAGATCAAGAAACAGTCTTATAATGGGCTTGCACCTTAATGTAAAGAAGACAAAGATCCTGACAACTTGCAAAATCAATAAGTTCATTGTTGATGGAGAAGAAATTGAAATAGCTGACAACTTTAACCTACTTGGATCAACTATCAATTAAGAAACAAGCAGTCAAGAAATCAGATGACGCATTGCTCTTGACAAGAATGGCTATGGAGGACCTAGACAAGATTCTCAAGAGTAGAGACGTCTCTCTCCATACAAAGATTTGACGTGTTCAAGCCATGGTATTTTCAATAACATCATGTGGATGTGAAAGTTGGACAGTGAAAAAGATAGACAGGAAGTAAATTGGTGTCTTTGAATTATGGTTCTGGCGACAAATACTGTGTATCCCATGGACTGCCTGAAGAACAAACAGATCAACCCTAAGTTTTCCTTAGAAGCTCAGATGACAAGACTTTGACTTTCATACTTTGGACACATCATGCGAAGAGAGAGACCATTAGAGGAAGTTATCATGCTTGTTAAGGTAGAAGGTCAACACAAAGGGGAAGGCCAACAATGAAATAGATCTATACAATAACAGCAACTATGTGTGCCACTCTGTCAACAATGAGCCACCTGACTGAAGACCGAACACAGTTTAGGACTACTATCCAGAGTTTGCCAAGAGTCAACACCAACTCAACAGCACTTAACAACAACAAAACATCAAATCCTCAAAAGATTTGTGGAAAACATCCAGTAGATGTAGTTCTACACATATAAATAGATTTCCTCAAATTCCATGAGAAAAAAAAATCTAGTAAACATTTCCTCACATGTCTAGAGGAATCTCAAAGTTTGATTCAAGCCAGGCTGAAATCAATCTGGTTTGTACTTGACTCAAAACTAGTTTGCATGTACCTCGTTGAGATTTTCATGAAATATCTTCACATGAGCCTGCAGAGTAAAACTTCATATTTAATTTCCTAGTTTCACTCAGCTTCAAGTTCTAAGTAAAATGTGAATTGATTGGTTGAGCAAGTGCTGGCAGTATGTGTACACACATGTCACTGTGACCTTCCCACTACTTGTTTGGGTCACTGTGACACAGTTGGGTTTCTGGTGATATTCCATGGACCTTGCTGTCGGCCTCAGAGGTAGAGATAAATCAGTTGTGGAAAACAAGCATCTCTTACAAGGCAAAGATACAATATCTTTGTCGTAATTGTTCTCTGTGTCTTGTTTTTTTCACTATTTTGACAGTAGCGGTTTTAAAATATACATTACTTCAATTATCTTTGAATTAGAGAAGCAAGAGTGCTTTCTCTGTCTAATTGGAAAAATGGTTATTTTTAGAAAATATATCCAATGTTTAAAATTTTATTTCTGCATTAATTTTGTAATCTTGAAGCAGTGTACAACAATTATACACAATATAACGCCTACAGTGGGAGTTTTTGACATGAGGCCTGCACTGGGCATATGCAGAGGGTCCTTTTGGTTGCGTTAAACAGGAGGAAGCAAGAGGAAAAGAGAGAGTAAGGTTTAAAAAGTAAGAAAGAAAATAAGGATCCAAAACCTTTCGTTAATGGCACTAATAATGTAGGAATGGTAAAAGCAAAAATAAGTTTAAAAAGATTGAACCCACAGGTTGATCTTTGCAGTGCTCAAGCAACTGCCCCATTTAACCCCCTAAGAAAAAGTGCCGCTGGAGACTGAGAATTCAGATTTTGCACTTGAGCATAAAGAAATAAGAGAGACATTTTTATAAAATGAAAATCATGCTAAAGTTTTGTGTAGTACCACAAGAGTACTGCTAGGGGTCAGATACACAGTTTAGCACCCGGGGAGCAAAGGGGGGTGGCACCTGCTCCATTCACTTAGACACCAGGGATGAATAAGTGCCTGGGAGACAAGGGGCTGGGGCAATGGTTGAGCTTCTCCTGAGGAGAGAGGGTATGATCGGGATGATGGGTAATGGTGGCTATCCCATCTAACTGAGGTGGCAAATCATCTGGCGGATCGGATCAGGAGGGTGAGTACTGTAAGTTGTTACATTGCTTATTCTTTGGGATCAGGAGGTTGGGAGAGATGGGTGCTTGCCACTCTTGGTATTGTTTTGGTGGGGAGACAGCATGGGTCACCACATTATCTGCTGCTATATGTAGCATGGAGCCCGTGCGGTAAGTATCTACCTATGCAGGGCAGATGCTGGGCACCCCCTGCCCCCCTCCCCCGCATTTACCACAGAGGCTTTACACTTGTGACGTATTAAGTTTTGCTCATAAGGTGTAATAAGTACAAAACCTTAGGACAGTTTAGTTTAAGGGTCCTTAACCCTTTCAGACCTGAATTTTTCACAGACACCATATATATATATATATATATATATATATATATATATATACACACACACACACACACACACACACACATACACATTTATTTATTTATTTTTCTATACACCGCTCTTTAAAATCAGCTCGGTTTACAGTTAAAACAAATTTGTACCGTGCAGGCGGCATCTGCTTTGTACTTACATGGAACAGGGTTTACAACTTGGCTAACTGGGGAAACTATGTACAAGCTACTCAGTACAATGAATAACATGACGTCCATTACAGTGGACATTTATTTATTTTATTTATTTATTTAACAGTATTTCTAAACCGTCTTATCATAAAAATCAAGGCGGTGTCACAACAAAACAATCAGAAGATGTGGAGGGGGTTCATGCAGTGTTGGGGGAGTAAAGTGCGGGGGGGGAGTTCATGCAGAGAATGCAGGGGGGGTGGTGTGCGTGTGGGGGGGAGTTCTAGATTAGGGGGGCTATGTACAGAGTGCGCTATGATACAGCATGTTCTATAATACTAGGTACTGTCCAGAAAGGTCATGAGATGAATCCTGTGCCGATATACAATCTCTCGTCAGGGTGGGGGGTCTTTGTTGATCAGACCTTGTTGATTAAGTGACGTGTCCATAATGTTCTATGAACAGAGCTGTCTTCAGCTGTTTGCGGAAGTCCTTGAGGTCCGTTGTCGCTCTCAGCTCGTCTGGGAGGGAGTTCCAAATGGTTGGGGCTGCCAGGGAGAGGGCTCTTTCTGTGGTGTCCTTTCGGACATACGGACATACGGTCTGAAAGGGTTACTCAAGAATTAACACATCCCCATGATGCTTAAGAGTTGTATGGAGAATTAAAGTAGGTTTAAAGTAAAATTAAAGATTGCATCTAGTTTGCTCCTCCTCATTCTCCTCCCAAAGAATTAGGCTTCAACTCAGCAGTGTTCCCAAACTGTTACCTAATGTTAAATTATTTTTCCCTTACTGAGGGAAATTTCCAAAGCGATTTTCATGAGCACATAACTATTTATGTGTGCAAATTGCCTGTTGAAATGCACTTATTCAATGGGGTAGTGGAAGAAATTGTAGAGGCTTTTAGAGGAGGATTTCCCAGGGGCATGTTTAGCTCAGGGGAAAGACACAGGCAGATTGCATTATCAACTCTATGTGCATTATCTTTCATGAATAAACTACATCATTCACATAAATTCCAGGCAAATGTCCACAGGCACTTTGTATGCATGGCAGGTTTCAAAGGGAAAGTAGATGTTTACCTTTGCTCTGAACATTGATGTAGAATGGGCAGGTAAAGTACCTGCTGACTTTATACCAAAACACTCAATGCCGTACAAAATACCTTGAGGACAGAAATATCAACGATGGCTGCAGTGGGATTCGAACCATGAGACATTCCCAGAATTGTTTTTCATAACCTGGACATCTAGGGTAGCCTAATGAAAAACGATTCTGGGGATGTCTATGGCGACATCCCTGCAGACGTCCAGACTGGGCACGTCCACCTTTGTGAAATCACGTCTGCACCTGGTCCTTTAACATACCCCAAAATGCATGGGTAAAACAAAGTAATGCACTATCTCTACAGTACCTACAATGAATTCTCTTAGAATATTACAAAACAAAGCAACATTTTAACAAAATAATTTCAGACACCCGCAAGGCTGAACCCAATGTAAAGTATCCAACTGAAAACATAAGTCTGTACATATATTCCATAAACATAGCTCAAACTAACATCCAGATCTGAGAACATGGAAATACCCTTAACATACAAAGATGACAAGGATTCAAATAGGAGAAAAATTAATTCATATGGTATTACATTTTTGTTACATTTCTCTAAAAGAATGTACATGAGCATCTCTGTTCAGACCCCGAGACTTTAACTCATCCAATAACTTTCCACTGCGATAAGTCCTTGCTTCCATGGTATTAAATAAGTGAACATGAAGTCACCGAATCATATACAATCTCATATATTGCCTAAGATACCCATGCAGATTTTATTGTATTAACTCCCAGAGAGCTAGAGACTATCATGAGAGAAGAAAGGAGGATATCTGGAATTATAACAAATGTAGAAATAACTCTCCCAGGGCAGTGCACTTTAATAAAAAGAAATATAGCAGATCTAAGCTTTGTCAAAATTGGGTCAAACTATAAGACAAAAAGACAGTAAATCAGTTGTGTTCCCCTAGAATAAGATTATTTACAATTTCTGGAATGGAAAACGTTCCATAAACAAAAGAAAATACATTAAAAAAAGAAAAAAAATTAGAAAACAATATTGTGGAACCATGGCCCATTTTTTCAGTTTAGCACTGTTGGGAAAAGGTCCTACAAATTTTCAACAAATTGTTTGTAGGACAGTATTTTTTGTGAATCTATTTTCCCTCTTCTACAGAGATGTGTTCGGGTAAAACATTTTCAGTAAATTTTTTTATTTGTCATTCTTTTAATCAATTTAGGACAGTTTTTTGGGTTACTGATAGTTGTTTTAGTAAAAAAAAATTCTTGTATTAGAAGTTTTTAATGCATGCAAAATGGGTTAATGGACATTTGCAATGCAGTCATGGTATCTTTAAGGGCTAAGGGCAGGCAAGCTTTGGAGTTCCAAGCCTGCTTTTTATTTATTTATTTATATTCTCTTATATACTGTGCTATTCTGCATCAGTGTGGTTTACATTGAACAAACTGAAATTACATTGAACAGGGCATTATAACTTGGAGATAACCCTCCATAGCCCATGCTCCCTGTAAAATAGTTAAGTGGCTTGCCCAAGACCACAAGGAGCACATGTGGGACTAGAAACCCCAGTCCTTCCAGCCCAAGATTGCTGTCCTCTAGTGGGATTTGAACCCCTGACCTTCCAGCCTGAAGTACCTTGCCCCAACCACTAGGCCACTCCTCCACTCCACTTTTAACTTGTAATAGTTCACAGCATAGAATCCGAAACTCAGTCCTTATAGGGGACCAGGCTGTCTACCAGCTCTGTCTCTGAGCTTAAAGCAGTTCCTTTATAAATAAGGATTGTCCTTAAACATCTGCTCTGTACATATAATTCCATAGCAGGATTTCCCCACTACTCTGCAGGGCTTCAGCCAACTGACTCCATGCTCTCTGTACAGTAAATCGGAGAATCGTGTCCGTTCCTCCACTCGCTAAAGCCTGCTACTTGTGCACAGACTTGCCAGAAGAGGGGAAAACACGCTGCTTCTCACCCATTTAAGGACACCAGCTCTCTCCTCTTCACGGGGGCTTCCTCTGTGCTTATTCCAAAGCAGAAAATGGAAGAAAACCTGATAGACCTTTAGTAGCTTGCTTTCTGGTATTCCATATCCATGCCCCCCTCCTCCAGATTGAAACGTATCTCCATGCTGGGATCCACTTTCATGGCCATGGCCGGTTCCTAGGGCTGATCAGAAAGACAGATAGAGGCTTTCCAGGTATATTCCTCCTGCTAGACTCAAAGACAAACTGGTTATATTCCTAAGGGGACTTTTCTTCCATACCTCCCCCCCCCCTCCCTTTTCTGGTTACACGGGGAACTTCTGAGTCATACAGTTACTGTAGGTATCAGAGGGCTGCCTTGTCTTTAGGATGGTCTCCCAGTCTCACTATCTGGCTTTTAGGGACTTTCCTCCAATTTCCTTTATCTGACAGATGATTCAGATTACTCCTGGGGACAGAGTGCTGAAGGGAGCCCATGGCTGGTCTTCCTTGGGGTTACCCCTCTTCACTGAGCTCTGTGGACTGTGGGTTGGCACAGTACGGATGGACAGACAGGTTGACCCTCCCCAATAGGCACTATCACTACAGCCAAACTTGTTTAATAAAATGAAAAAATAGTACATGAAATAGAAAACAAAAATGAACTTATACCCCCAGAATGGTCAAAAGGAAATGCACATAGAAATAAATAAGGAGGTTTACATGTTCTCTTGACAGAATAAAATATGCCACTGCCTTCCAATCTATCATTCTGTCAATAATGACCACTGCATCTGTTCACATTTGGCTTTTTTAATACCGGTATGTTCATTAAATTAGTGGTTGTTAAGAACCACCTGTTGGTCTCTTTCTACCAAAATGGCAATAAAGCAGTGTTACAGAGAACTGCTACCTTTACTATAAACATTTGTTTGTTTCTTTACACAAGTTCATTTAAAACAAAATTACTGAGGAGTAAGGCAATTAATTGTTTTAAAAGAAGATGAACACTAGTATAACAAGAAAAAAGAATTGTGTCGTAAATTGGTGTGTTTTTGTTTTAGTAGGAAGACAAAGGTGTTTTCACAGCTTGAACATAGTGTGAGTATGTGAGGAAACAGGCATCATGGTAACAATGTTGTTTAGTGAACAACAAGATTATAGGTGTATACTGCTCACATAAATTTTCAAGGCATATGTTACATCTGCCTTCACATTTACTAATGTAAAGCCCTCTATTTTAAACATGCTGATAATTTGTTTGTTTTTCATGAATATTTATGCCACTTTTATTACTAGTTTGCTGCTTCTGAGTAGATGAATAGCACTACTTAAAAGATCTGAGGATCTTTTAAATTGTATAGAAAGATACCGTGATCTTATGTACTAAAAAAGAATGAGGTCAATATTCAATAAAACATCTGGAGAATAATTTGAAAGTGAAATTATTCCTATACTCAGTGGCACTATGGGGGGTCATTCAGTACAGAGAATAGCGGGGATGGACATCCAGATTGGATGTCCATCCCTGCTATTCGCTCCCCTGCTGGCCTGGCTAATGCCTCCCATACGAACAGGGTCGATTCTGAGGTCGGCC
This sequence comes from Ichthyophis bannanicus, assembly GCA_033557465.1. Taxonomy (NCBI): domain Eukaryota; kingdom Metazoa; phylum Chordata; class Amphibia; order Gymnophiona; family Ichthyophiidae; genus Ichthyophis; species Ichthyophis bannanicus. Next base: position 116,650,975 of record CM066046.1, on the reverse strand, counting down.
CTGTACGTCCGGGGCCATGAACATAGACGAGGGACTTATTCCACCGCAGAGGTGGAATAAGTCCCCCTGGACATCAGGGGATCATGTCGCCGGGCCGTGATAAAATGGCAGGAGGGTCAAGTAAGTTCCCTGCAACCATACCCTGGCCATGGGAGGCTGATTTGAGGGTCCAGCTGTGGGGAATGAATAAAATCTGCAGTAGCTGGGTTTTGTGGCTCCAGTGCCATGGCAACGGGACACCATGGCACTGCGGCTCCATTCAGGAGCCTGACTGAGGTAGCCAGGGATCTGTTGGGCATCTAGGCTGATCAGAATTGGGGCTCAGCCTGCATGTTCAGGTCATAGACCCAATTCTGATCCCACACTCACGTCTACTTCCCGTGGGATCAGAATCAGGTCTATCTCTGGGCGTCCTGGTCGGCTGCACAAGGGGCTGGACTGCCAGGTTGGAATGTGCCTCTATATGTATAGCTAGTGCTGTCAAATATATTAGTATAAATTATACATATACTTTACACAGAAGAACCAAACAGCAGAGATTTCCATATGCAGTATACATATAAGGCCCTGACTATCATCACTGTGCATATTGGTGGTTATTTTAGAAGCCTTATTCATGATTTACACATGTAAATATGACCACTTACTTGTATAAATTGCAGCAAAGTGTAAATGACCACTTTAGAAAAGGCTCATTAACATATGCACACCCATACCATGCCAAAGGTAGACAGGCCGTGTTGGGGCATGAGCTGGAAGGAACAACAATCTACATACACATTCCCCATTCCATATAGGGAATGCACATGCAAGACCAAAATTATCCATGTCCGGATTTATACCTGCTCTCACCAGTCATGAATAGGTATGTAAAAAAGGCTTCTTTTGCCATTCCCTTTACAGGAGAGATTAAGGGATATGTCCCCCTTTAGTCCCCAATATTTATTTCTTCTTCCAAATTGAAATGACATAAAGATAGGGTCCTCTGTGGTTAAGTATTAACATCTGCACATCTAGGTTTGCAAACTGGCTTAGGGTGTGGACACAGAAGAAAAATGCCGATTGATGGGTAGACTCTGATCTAGCCTTAGAGGGAGGTAGAATGTAGAGTCTGTTATCATGCTGAGAATGCAATATCTGAGGATGGGTGTGGAAAGTAAGATAGGAAGACAAATAAAAGGGACAGCCAGTAAAGAGGAATTTATGAGCAAGGGTTAGAAGCTTGAAGTGAATGCAAACTGAAACAGGCAAACCAGTGTTAAGGTTTCAGAATTGGGGTGACATGATCCTATTTACATGCAGTGAATAAGATATAGACAGCTGTATTTTGGACTGCTTGATGTTGCTTCAGGTTGAATAGAGGAAGGCCGGTGTAAATAGTGCTTTCATAGTCCAAACGCATAATGGAATAGTAGAGTAAGAGAGAGGTCAAGGAAAAGGAATAAAGGAAAGGAGAAACAGCGAGACATTGACGCAAAGCAAAGAAAGGCTTTTCAGAACAGAATGAACATGTTGCGTGAAGGTCAGATCAGAGTCTAGCATGACACCAAGATATGGCAAAGTAGTTACGACTTGTATTGGTGAAAGTTTGATGGAGGGTGTAAAGGCTGGGGGAATGAGACTACCTGTGAACCAGGTGGCAGATATAGAACTAAATGTGGACTTGGTATGACTAAATAGAGAATTTGAAGCTGTAGAAACTTAATGACTCTGGGTTGTTTGAGAATGACTGACATAGAGTATGAACTTTGAAAAATAGGAAGCTAAACTACTGTAGCTGAGAAAGGACCTGCCCAGGTATGTTGAGCAGGAGAAGCATCTAGTGAAGTCAATTGAGAGATGATTGAGTAAAGATTTTTTTTGTCAATTCAAAGATGTATTAATACAGTTAGAACAATAGTGTTTCTTTGTGGCCCTAATTTTGGAGTGTTGGTAGACAGAACAGTCCTTATAAATTGCCAAATTGTACGAATTTTTATCCTTGCACCATTGATGCTCTGATTTCCGGAGGTGTTGTCTTGCAAGAAAAAGACCAGAGTGATACCATGAGTGACGTGACCTAGGAGGACGGTGAGTAAGATTAGCAGAACAAATGGAGGATAAAGCAGAAGCGAGAACGCATCCCAAATAGCTGCCTTCTCTACAAGGGGAAACGTTTGGAAATCCAATGGAAACAGGGCATCAGCAGCTGGAAATAAGCTCAAGGCATTGGTGGTAAAACATTTGGGGGAGTTAAACTAACGGATGAAGAGCTATCAAGTGGAGAAGGAGAAAGACTAGACAAAATGAAAGGAGAAAATTATCCATCCAGGGTAATGCTCGACTGGTAAAGCCAATCAGCTGCAGCAAGGAGGTATTATTTGTGAGAGCAAAATCAAAGGTATGTCCAGCTGTATATGTAGCAAAGGGAATATGCTGTTTTAGAGAGAGATCACAGAGAAAACACATGAAACTTTTATCGTGGGCTCGCAGAGGCACATCAGTGTGGACGTTGAAAGATCAGCAATAGAAATAGAAAGCTCGGAGATTGATTATAGGACATGATTCCTCAACATGCCCTCAACATGTAAGTCCTTTGTTGTCTTGTCAACCACTTTGATGGAAGGATAAGGTGGTATACAAAACTGGTTAAATAAATAAATGATTCCAGGCAGTGGGAGCCAGGGAGGGGGGGGGGGGGACAATATACCGAGAGAATGTGAAACTTTTTGAGCATGCTGAATTTGATCAACATTGATTCTGAGAAATTTAAAGAAGCAGATGCAGACTTGTATAAAGCCAAGGAGGACCAGAAGATAATGGTCAAGCCACCATCAGTTCAATTTAAGCACAGAGATGACAAAACAGAGTAACCTGGTGGAAGGCACAAATTGAGATATCCTTCCCCCTCATCAGGCAGCCCGGTCTCTCTTAGAGATAAAGCATCAAACTGGGAATCATTGATAAGATCAGAAATAAAAGCCGCCTATAATTTTAAGGAACAACAATTCAGGAGATCAATAAGTACATCTAGGTTAGGAGAAGGACAGAATGGTATAGCATGAGATGATATGGAGAAAACAATAGGAATGAGATGTCTTACCTGCCTAGTAGGGCAATAGTGAGGGGATAAAAATGAGCACCTCTCCCTAGACAACGGGATGGTTGACATAGCAGAGACTTCAGAGCAAAGTGAGGAAGAATCCCGAAAGGAAACAATGTCAGTGGAAAACAATAGTAGCTAAATTCAAATATGGACTTGAAGTGTGAGGGGTGAGGGGCACTCAGGGAGTTGTCCCAAGGAGCTCGCCCAAGGAGCACAACCTGCTCCTCGGGCACGCACCCACAGTACTGAACACCACAGAGGTCTTCAGTTTGTAGTCACCATGTGCTGATGTTAGCAGATATGTGGAGCTATGGGTGGAGCACAGGACATACCTTTGGATCCCAGGGAGACAGCAGAGACACTGCGTTTCCTGAAAATAAGCAGAGAGCAAGTAGAACAGCAGGTAGAAACACAAAAGAGCACAGGAAAGATATAATATCTGAATACTGAACGCCACCGATGGCTTCCATTTGCAGTCACTAGGTGCTGACGTCAATGGGTGGGTAGAGCTAAAGATGGAGCTCTGGATGCAGCACAGGGCAGATCTTTGGAGCACAGGGAGACAGCAGAGACTCAGATTTTCTAGGTGCTGATGTTAGTGGGTGGGCGGAACTATGGGTGGAAGACAGAGCAGATCTTTAGTACCCAGGGAGACAGCAGAGACACAGTGTTTCTGGGTGTTGATGTCAGTGGGTGAACGGAGCTATGGGTGGAGCGCAGGACAGACCTTTAACATAAGAACATATGATATGCCATACTGGGTCAGACCAAGGTCCATCAAGCCCAGTATCCTGTTTCCAACAGTGGCCAATCTAGGTCATACGTACCTAGCAGTTTCCCCAAAAGACACAGGTTCCGCAATGCTTGTACTGGGTCAAGCATTGATATCCTGGGTCCCTTCTTAATAATGGTTTATGGACCTTTCCTCCAGGAATTTGTCCAAACCTTTTTTAAACCCAGCTACACTAACAGCCTTTACTACATCCTCCGGTAACAAATTCCAGTTTGATTACACGTTGAGTGAAAAAATATTTTCTTTTATTAGTCTTAAATAGTTTACCCTGTAGCTTCATTTTATGTCCCCTAGTCTTTCTATATTCTGATAACATAAACAATCGATCTACGTTTACCTGTTCCACTCCCTTCATTAATTTGGAGTCCAGGGAGACAGTAGACACACAGTTTGGCATGGTGTTGAATGTTTAAGTGCTTTTTAAATATTGATACAGATTGATTTTCTTTAAATGACAGCGAGTTTTTCATACCAGGTGAGTATCTGTAGATGTGAATAGAAATACAAATATTTACTATAGTTCTGTATGTTAGGCGTTTGCACTCCAACTGTTTTTTGCTTCAGTTTGAGGATCTTTCCAGATTTTTTTAAAAACCTTTTAATTCATTTTTAGCACATTATAGGACTTATTTATAAATCCATGTTGGCTGTTAATGCAGCCGTTAGCGTGCACTGTTATCGCGTGCTGATTTCTACATTAACTGTGAGGGAGGGAAAAGGTGGGGGCTACGCCTTAACATGACAGATAACACAGCACGATTACTGCTGCCTCAGCAGGTTAAAAGACACATTTCAGATAGGACATGGAGATCAGAACTGAGAAGTCGAGGCCACCACGTTCACAGTCCTGCTGGTGTTTTAGAAACATAGAAACATGGCGGCAGAAAGAGACCACGTGGCCCGTCTAGTCTGCCCTTCCATATCAACCACTGCAACAGTCCCCTATTTTCCTTTAGAGAGCCTCTGTGTCTGTCCCATGCTTCTTTGAATTTAGATACTGTCCTGATCTCTACCACCTCCACTGGGACACTATTCCATGCATCTACTACTCTTTCCGTAAAGAAATATTTCTGCCTATTACTCCCGAGCCTATCCCCTTTCACCCTCATCATATGTCCCCTTGTAGCAGAGCTTATTTTTAATCGAAAGAGGCGCTCCTCCTGTGAATTTATGCCATGGAGGAATTTAAACACCTTAATCATATCACTTCTGTCCCGCCTTTCCTCTAAAGTATGCATATTAAGGTCCTTAAGTCTGGCCTCATATGCTTTATAATGAAGACCACCAAACCTTTTAGTAGCTACCCTCTGAAGCGACTCCAACCTGTTTATATCCTTTTGAAGTTGCGGTCTTGAGAACTGCACACAGTACTCCAAATGAGGTTGCACCAAAGACTTACACAGAGGCACTATCACCACCTTTCTTCTGCTGGCCATTTCTCTCCCTATGTACCCAAGCATCCTTCTAGCTTTCACCTTTGCCTTTTCTACCTGTTTTGATATTTTGAGATCATCAGACACAATCACACCTAGATCCCCTTCTTCTTTCGTGGACTGAAGTCTGTCACCCCCTAAGCTGTACTGCTCCCTTGGATTGTTGCAGCCCAAATGCATGACCTTACATTTTTTAGCATTAAATCTCAGTTGCCAAATTCTAGACCATTCTTCAAGCTTAGCTAGATCCCTCCTCATGCTATCTACACCTCTCTGGGTGTCTACTCTGATGCAGATTTTGGTATCATCCACAAAGAGGCAAACCTTACTCGACAACCCATCCGCAATATCACTAACAAAGATGTTATAAATCCATGTTGGCTGCTAATGCAGCCGTTAGCATGCACTAAGTGTTATCCAGAAACCTCTCTATTTTCTTTTCAGAAGCGTTTCCAATAATTTACTTACCACCGAGGTTAAACTAACCGGACTGTAGTTTTCAACCACATCCTTACTTCCACTTTTGTGTAAAGGGACCACATGTGCCTCTCTCCAGTCCTCTGGCACCACCCCCGACTCCAAAGAGGCATTGAAAAGGTCAGTCAGTAGATCTGCTAGAACGTCCTCAAGTTCCTTCAGTATTCTCGGATGTATCCCATCTGGTCCCATTGCTTTGTCCACTTTTAGTTTAGCTAGTTCCTCACAAATAAAGTCTTCTGAAAATTGAGATGCCCATTGCTTTTGTTTCTGTTTGTGGGTGTTGTCTGAGGTCCTGCTCCAGGCCCTTCATCTGTGAACCAGAACAAAAATATTTGTTAAGCAATTTCGCTTTATCCTCATCAGCTTCTTCATATTCCTCCCCTTCAAACTTGAGTTTGACAATAGAACTTTTGCCCTTCCTCCTCTCACTAACATCTGAAAAATGTCTTATCCCCCCAATTTTATTGCACTAGCTATTTCCTCTTCTTTTTTTATATTTGCTTGCTTGACTACTTTGCCACCTCTCTGTGATCTCTTGTATTTCATGAAGGCTTCCCTCTGTTTCTTCACCTTTTCAGCTACCTCTTTTGAGAACTATAGCGGCCTCCTTTTCCTTTTGCATTTATTTACCATTCTAACAAAAAAGTTGGTTGCCCTTAAAATATCCCCTTTCAGTTTTGCCCACTGTTTTTCTACATTCCCCAGTTGTTCCCATCCCACTAATGAGTCTTTGAGGTATTGTCCCATCTTAGTAAAGTTAATTGTCCTAAAGTCTAAAACCCTCAGTTTTGAATGGATTTTATGAGTCCTAGTCCTAATACTGAACCACACCATCTGGTGATCACTGGATGCAAGATGATCTCCCTCTGTAACATTGGTAAGCACCAAGTCCAGTATGGCCCCTTCACATGTGGGTTCTGTTGCCAGTTGCCTGTTCTCCCTGTAGAGAATCCAGGATCTCCTTGCTTCTAGGTGACACTGCAACAGGGATGCGCCAATCAACATCCGGCATATTGAAATCCCCTATCAGTAGCACTTCCCCTTTCCTGGCAATGCTGCGTATGTCTTCTATTAAATCTCTGGCCACGTCTTCTCCCTGTGTGGGAGGTCTGTATATCACACCAATGAAAAACGATTTCTCTTTTCCTCTTTCTAGTTTAACCCATACTGCCTCCTTGATCCCTTTTAAGCCCTGTATTTCCATAGTTTTAATATTCTTTTTTACATATAGTGCCACTCCTCCTCCCCTTCTTCCTACCCTCTGCTCTGCTCATGGTGGAACAGCTTCTTAAATACAAATGAGGAGGTGCAGGGATGCAGCAGAATTTATATCCACATACAGAGGAAGAAAGATTTTCACAAATGTACACATGGGAAAAATCGACGGGGAAAGTTAACACTTGCACACGCAGCTGGACCATTTTGCAAATCCAGACATGAAGATGATCTTAGATAACTACAATGGAGCCTATCTTGATCTCATTTTAATTTGGAAGTGGAAGTAAACATTGGAGGATTAAGGAGGATATCCCCAATCCCTCCTTTAAAGGAATGGTAAAAAAGAGCAGTTTGTGGACTATTTTGTGCTTCCACATGCAATATGCTGTATATATGAAAAGGGGAATACGCGTGTAGATTTTTATCTTGCTCGAAACACACCCTGACATGCCTCCATGCAATTCTGAAGTATGATGGACAGCACGTGTAAATTGTAAAATGGCAATTTACACATGGACATCTTTTTCAGTTTTTCAGTGGATATACCCAATTATACACGTGTAAATCATGAATAAGGCTCAGTGTGGGACAGGTTACCTCAGGCAGGAAGGCCGGGGGTTCAATTCCCACATGGGGACAAGCAACCTCAGGCCGGAGAGACTGTGGTCTCTAGTCCCATGGCCACTCCTTGTGGCCTTGGGCAAGCCACTTAACCTTCCATTGCCTCAGGTACACTTAGATTGTGAGCCCTTCGGGGACAAGGGAATAAAAAGTACCTGTTAGTATACATGTAAAACCGCACTGATTCTAAAGAGCACGGTATAAAATAAATAAATAAATAAAATAAAAAAACTCCCCATGAGTAGCTAACCGTCTCACTTTAATTGTGTTAACGTGTTTGTTATGTGCAGAAATCTTTCAATAAGCATGTGCTAATTTTAGTAATTACTGCACTGCAACTGCAAAACCTTAGCATCAATTATTAAATAAGTCCCTAATTGCAAATAACATGTTTTAAAACTGAAATGAAACAAAACAAAAAGAAATATCCTTGGGTTCTTCTGGCTCAGTTTTCAAAATGAAACAAATCTGTTTCTCTGCATTTTTTTTATTTTACACCAAAATGAACACCCATCCCCAGAGTGGCTCATTTTGGCTGTGCAGCAAGTCACATTAGCAAACAGTGCAACCCTTCTGCAGGCCTGTTTTCATCTGCTACCAGAGATTTGTAATGACAGTAAGGCATACTCATGCTTAGACCATTATCCTCATTCAACTACTTCCCCCCCCCCCCCCCACCTTCAAGTGGTTGTTTTCAGGATGATGGCAAGACAGTAGATACACAGTCATATTACTAAGAATGCCTAGGTTTTCCTCGGCAACCTCACTTTGGACACATTCAGTAACCGAGGCAGGTCGGACCCGGCGCTAACCCGCTCAGGTCCCCCCCCCCCTTCCCCCTTTCCCTTAACCTTACACATCCTCCCCCCCCCCCCTCACCTCATGCATCTCCCAACCTCCCAATACAACAAGACACGAACACATTTCTCTGGCCTTATATGGTCGCAGCTTTATTAGCAATTAGGCAAATTCCAAACATTCCTTATAACATAAATTCCTTAATAATAACCAACAAGCGGAACGAGCCATCACCCCCCATACCACTAGCAAGATGACCTCATTCCACTCCCGCCGCGGCCGAGCCAGCGGAAAACGCCAACCCCCCTTTTCCCCGGCCTCGCCATATTACTAGCAAAGACCAGCAAGGGTCATCCGGGTTGGGGGCACCCGCCCCCGCCCCACTTCCAGTTAAAGGCTCCGGACTCCGGAAACCTCCGGGATCCCGCCTCCCCCACCCGCTGCGACAACCCATAACAGATATGCCCCCCCCCCCCCGTACCCAACTAAAGAAAAAAGAGAGGGCAGGAGGGTGGGCAGCAACAGACCTGCTCCTTTCGCTGCCCAGCCCGATCAAGAGAGACGCCATGCGCCTCTCACCCCTAACCCCCCCCCCCCGAACCAGCGCCTCTCATTGGCTCGCCAAGCTGTCCCTCCTCGGCAAGCCAATGATTTTGAATGATGCCTCCCCGCCTTCCGAAGCGCCGCCACGCGAGGCAGAGAGCAGGGTCCCCGCACCGGGCCTCGTGCCCGGTTACCGCCGGCCGCCGGGACCCTGCCCCGCGGCCTCATCAGTATAGATCCTGGCTTCAGTCTTTTTGTCTCTCACTAGACAAAGAGTCACAGGTGCTTGCTTAAGTCGGTTTTCCCTGGCTATAATGTTTCTTTCTGGGAAGAGCGCATCCTATGAGCAATTTGCACTGGGTTCTTACCATATGTAGAATGTCTTATGTTTTTGAAACACATTTATATACCGATAACACTTGCTAGAAGGTTCCTGACCTATTTGCTAGGGAAGTTTTCTTCCAGAAAATATGCCGCATAGACAGGTGTTTTGTGGAGGACTTCACTAATTCAGTATAATGCATGTTATTTATGGCTCTCCAGACATTTTTATATGCTATTAGTCCAATTATAGCCATGAATTACAATGTGTCTGTTGCTGTCAATCAAGTACCCTAATCGTCAACAGGGGTTCTGAAGCCCGTTGAGATCTTAGGATATCTGAAAGGTATGCATGAGATACTTTTGCATACAATGTAGGGATGTCACACAGAAAATTTCAAACATATTTCCTGTTTTATTTCGTTTTTATTTTAAATGAATGAAATTTAGAAAATGTCTGGGATTTTTTTCATGTCTAAAAAATTCACAGGAGCAGTAGGCCTGAGGACTCAACCGTGCTGAAAAATACCTATTTCAGCCAAACAATCCCAATCCCAAGCTCATGTCATTCCTCACAAGCCTTCGCTGGGCAGGAATGAATCCCAGTCATTCCTGCCCAAACACTGCCATCATCATTTTGAAACATGGACTGAACTCCAAAATGGCGCTGGTTTTGGGTCAACTGGCACCCTGTTGAAAATCATCAGGAATGACTAGGAATTGCAACTGTCCAGTGAAGACCCATGGATAGGTTAAACAGTGGCATGGCAACTCCAATGGAGGACTGACATCAGGGTAAGGAGTAAGGTTATTCATGGTAAATATTTTGGTTTGGTTCATTTTCAGATCAGTTATCCATTTGGTTTGTTTGTTCGTTTCTATTAAAGTCAATGGAACAAACAATTGTTCGATCAAGTTTCAATGAAACTTACTTAAACGTTGCTGGAAAACGTATCTGCCATAAAAACATAAGATATGGCATATGTCAGACCATGGTCCATCAAGACCAGTATCCTTTTTCCAACAGTGGCCAATCCAAGTCACAATTACCTGGAAGTTTCCCAAAAAAGACACACAGGTCCCATAATGCTTGTCCTGGGACTTTTCCTCCAAGAACTTATCCAAACCTTTTTTAAACCCAGATACACTAACAGCTTTTACTACATCCTCCGGTAATATATTCCAGAGTTTGATTATGCATTGGTGAAAAAATGTTTTCTCTTATTGGTCTTAAATGGGTTACATTGTAATTTCATTGTGTATCCCCTAGTCCTTCTATTTTTTTTTTTTGTGAAATCTACATTTACCCGTTCCAAACAATCTACATTTACCCGTTCCATTCATTAATTTATATATCTCTATCGTATCTCCCTCAGCCGTTTCTTTTCCAGGTTGAAGAGCACTAACCTTTTAAGCCTCTCCTCATAGGGGTATTCTTCCATCCCCTATACCATTTTGATGGCTCTTCTCTGTACCTTTTAATGTACGTTAAACAGGGACATTGATAACTTGGATTTTTCTGAGGCAATGGAGGGTTTCTCCCATTATACCATGACATGTTCAGTAATTTTATTCTTTATAATGGTTTCTACCATTTTGCCTGGTACTGATATTAGGCTTACTGGTCTGTAGTTTCCCAGATCACCCCTGGAACCCTTTTTAAAAATTGGTGTTACATTGGCCATTCACCAATCTTCAGGTATTACAGATGATTTTAATGATAGCTCACAGATTACTAATAGTAAGTCTGCAATCTCATATTTCAGTTCTTTCAATACCCTCGGATGTATACCATCCAGTCCAGGTGATTTGCTATTCTTCAGTTTATAAAATAGCTGTAATTCATCTTCCCGGTGTATCAATATTTCTTTCAATTCTTCCAATGCATCACCTTTAAATACTATTTCAGTCATGAGTAACTTCCCTACATTTTCTTCAGTAAAGACCGAAGCAAAGAATTCATTGAGTCTCTCCACTATGGCCTTGTCCGCTCTTACTGCCCCTTTTACCCCTCTATCATCTGATGGTCCAACTGACTCTCTCACAAGTTTTTTACTACAAATGTATTTGAAAACATTTTTATTATGCATTTTTGCTTCCACAGCAAGCTTTTTTTCAAATTCTCTCTTTGCCTGCTTTATCAGTTCCTTGCATCTAACTTGCTAGTGTTTATGTTGTTATTTAGCTCCTTTTTCCATTTCCTAAAAGATGCCTTTTTTTGGCTACAACAGCCTCTCTGACCTCATCTCTAAACCATGCTGGCAGTTTTTTGGACTTCCTTTCATTTTTCTTAAAGCATGGAATACAGCTAGTCTGGGCTTCGAAGATAGTATTTTTAAACAACGCCCATGCTTGAGGTAAATCTTTAATCTTTGCAGCTTCTCCTTTTAGGTTTTCTTTACTGCTTTCATTATTTTATCATAGTCTCCCTTTTGAAAGTTAAAAGGTAGTACTTTGGTTTCCTTGCTGCCCTTCCTCCATTTATTAAATCAAATGTGATCATGCTATGATCACTATTGTCAAGTGGCCCCAACACCCTTATCTCTTGCACCAGAACTTAGGATTAGGTCCAAAATGGCTTTCCCTTTTGTCGGTTCTTGAACCAGCTGCTACAAGAAGAAGTCATTTATTTCATCTAGAAACTATCTCCCTAGTATGTCCTGCTGTGACACTGACCCAGTCGATATCAAAGTAATTGAAATCATCCATTATTATTACTGTGCTGTAACTTTTGTTTGCTTCCCCGATTTCTTTGAGCATTTCATCATTTCATTCTGGCCAGGCGGTCGATAGTACACCCCCACTGCCATCGCCTTCCCCTTCCCCTTTTTGCATGGAATTTCAATTCACAGAGATTCTACAGTGAATTTTGTTTTCTGCAAAACTTTAATCCTTTGTGACTCAATGCTTTCTCTAACATAGAGCGCACCCCCTTCACCAATTTTATCTGCTCTATCATTATGATATAGTTTGTACCCAGGTATCACAGTGTCCCACTGGTTGTCCTCCATCCATCATGTCTCTGAGATACCAATCATATCTAACCTCACATTTAGTGCTATATATTCTAGCTTTCCCATCTTATTTTTAGACTTCTAGAATTTGCGTACAATCATTTTAGAGGCTGTATTTTATTCACATTAATCTGGCTATCAGTAGGCAGGTGTAATTTGGAATCTTTAAGCTCTGTCTGCTCTGTACTCAAGAGCATTTGGGCTACTTTTGTCTTTACTGGAACCTCTCTGTCGTTATGTCCTAATATCAATCTTTTGCTAATATCCTTCAAAGATACATCCTTCTGAACCATGCTCTCTTTGGCGACTGTCGGCTTTCCTCTATTATCTAGTTTAAAAGCTGCTCTATCTCCTGTTTAAAGCTTAATGCCAGCAGCCTGGTTCCATTCTGATTAAGGTAGAGTGCATCCCATCGGAAAAGTCCCTCCTTTCCCCAGAATGTTGCCCATTTCCTAACAAATCCAAAACGCTCTTCCTTGCACCATCGTCTCATCTACTCATTGAGACTGTGGAACTCTGCCTGCCTTTTAGGTCCCACTTTGATTTTAGGATAAGGCGGTCTAGAAATCCTATTAAATAAATAAATAAATAAATAAGGGGTAGGTTGATGCCAGGGGGTTAGGTGGAGGAGCTTGATGCTGGGGGGGGGGGGGGCGGCAAAAGGGAATGAAAGAGATGGATTAGATTGGGACCAGTGATTTTAAAAAGCTGATCTCATGCACATTTGGGCAAAAGCAGCATCTGCCCCCCCCCCCCCACCCCAACATGCAATTCTTTAAAACTTGTGCTCCTACTGGACATAGTGAGATATCGATGTGCAATCCTGCATGCTGTTTCATATATTTTACAAGACTTCTGGATATTTTAATATCCTTCTCCATATCCTATCTGAAAGTGGCCTTCACATCTGCTACAACAGATATCAAATTAAAATTACTTTGAGGACAAAAATTCAGTGGGGTATAACAAAAAATTGATTGTAAAGATATCTACTCTGAAAAGGGATGAGCGCCTTGACGTTCTTCCATCCACAAACAAACTGAATTGACGGAGTTAGAGCCGCCATGAACATATGGGTGCTTGCATAGTTAAGGACATATTTGCTGTTGAATCATAAATAGGAGAATTATTAATCATGAGAATAAAACAAAGTGCAACACCTTATTAAGTATGGCACAAAATAAAATAGGGGATTTAGATCTCAACATGCATTAAATTAACAAATAATAATACTTGAGAAATTGTTAATCAGAAATTATACTTTAAATAATTCTTACTTGAAATATGGGAGAATTGCAAATTAATTAATACATATTTAAAATGGCATTGCTTCTATTCTATTGTTCCTGCAGGGAAAGAAAAGCTTAATTTATATTAGAATTAACATTTTCTTTCCTAGAATGTAGCCTTGTTGTGTTAGGAATGCTGCGTTATTGGTTTGGAATTGATTTTGGTGTCATATGTTGTCATTTGACAGAAAACTGTTTTGCTAAGCTGTTTGACATTACAACAGCTGGTAATGTCACTTTTGTTAATGTCTTTAACCACATTTTTAACAAAACAGCAGATGCTCATCACGAAAGCCATTTTCTCTTTTCAACCAAATGTGTAAAATCAGCTATCCTAATGCTGAAATAGCTGAGCGTCTTATGTTGAGCAACTGACCTGAAAAGAGGGCATCAACTTTAGAGACAGTGAATTCTCAAAGAGAGGCATAGAGAGTAGCTGCTATAAAGCTGTTTTCCAAAAGGTCTCCTATCGTACACGAAGATGTTTTGACACTGGAGTATAGCTAAACTTTGAATGATAGGTCAAACAGGAAATTTTGTGACAAGCACCTCGTCCATAAGGGACCACCCTCAAACCCAATGCTTGACTACACTACAGTCTTGGCCAAAAAGGCTGAGAAATGGCCCTTTATCAGAGACAAACAACACTGCGCCTTCCACATCATAGCAAACATATGCTCATAGCTGAGTCTTTTAAATTGCTTGAGGTAGATGTTTAACTTTTGGCTTTAGTAAGTACACACAACGAGAGCATACCGGATTATTTACCATGCACATGTTAAATCCTTGTTTGCATAGGATTTTCCTAATTTAACATGTACACTATATATATATATATATATATATATATATATATATATATATATATATATATATATATATATATATATATATATATATGCTAACTTTCACACACAGAGCAGATTAGTGTGCACACCAAGACTGCTTTGCATAGCAGACTATTTTAGGACCTGTCAAGCCTGGCTAATTCTTGGATGGGGAAACTGCTTTGGAATTCCAGGGGTTGTAAACTCACTGCATGGAAGAAAGGCCTGGCGATCTACTTCTGGCCACATTTTACCAAGAAAACCCAGGGGCTGGGTTGCCAGGAGTCAGCATTGATTCGACAGCATACATTGCATTGTTTTATAGCATGCTATTTTTAGCACTTGCTGAAGAGCTGTAATGTGCACACTAAGCTATATAGCATAGTCCGCGTTTGACTCATAGCCCTTATTATATTTCATAATAAAATAAGGGCAGGCCACTGAATGGCTACAACAGAGTGATAGATTTGAAAAGAGTGGTTGAGGTTGTAATAATAGAATTAAATTCATTAGGACTAAAACTTGGTTACTTTCTAGGTAGTTTTAAGACGTTTTTTCCACCTATAAGGGTTGTTTTCTGGGTGGAAAAGGGCTTGGGGGTTGACATGTGTAAATAGCCATCACTTGAAAAGAATGTGACCACAAAATGTGCTTAGGCATTCCTGGGGGAATCGTTTGGGTGGAAGAGGGCCGGATACATGCTTAGAATGTGTGCACAGATTTACACCATCTCTATACTAGGCATACATTTATAAAGGCACACAGACACCTAGGTTGCTTTATAAAATGGGTGCTTTCTTGAACTTTCAACACAGATGTTTTGTTATAAAATTAGCACCTATATCAGTCACCAGGATTATCAAGCAATTTTCAAATAGTCTGCACAGTTGATTTTAATGTGCATACTTCAAGCACATTTTCAAAGAAAAACAGCTTGCGTTGTTTCTCTTTGAAAATTTGAAAGTGCAAAGCAGGTGCACTGAAAACATCCACTTACCATGCACCTACTATTTATAGGCCAATGGCTTTCATCTCTTAACCTATACATGCCTACAGAAATACCTCTTTTCCCATCACTGAAAGTACATATGCTTGAAACCCACCTGCAATTTTAATCACATTTGAGGAGCCCAGTTTTCAATAGGGCTATGCATTTTGAGTTTATTTGGCCATTTGTTTGCATACCTAATTTTTAGGTATGCGGGCAAATTGCTTGTGAGCCATATATCAATCGTGTGCTTGTAAATTTGGAGGAATACGCTGACGCAAGCAATGTGCGTGGACAGTAGGCACACAATCTCCACAAAAACAAAAA
Organism: Ichthyophis bannanicus; assembly: GCA_033557465.1. Taxonomy (NCBI): domain Eukaryota; kingdom Metazoa; phylum Chordata; class Amphibia; order Gymnophiona; family Ichthyophiidae; genus Ichthyophis; species Ichthyophis bannanicus. The sequence goes on along the minus strand of CM066046.1, from coordinate 116,635,238 downwards.
CATTGCAATGAAAGTGTCAAGCGTGCATATGCCTAGGTTTAGTCTTCCTGGATAAATGCTGTTGAAAATTGCCCTGCGGATGGTATGAACAATTATTGTGAGTTACAGGTGTACATATTAGCTGGTGTACTTTACCAGTGTTATTTGCAGTCTATATGAATGAGTCCTCGGTGCTGATTCAGCAGTTCACTATGACAGTACTGTTTTATGGCTTGAACAATCTGGACAGCACACGGGTACATGATCCATGAATGTGGACTTGTATTCATATGGATGTAAGATGCACAGAAGATATAGATAGATAGATATATCTTCTGTGCGTATAACAATATATATATATATATATATATATATATATATATATATATGCACACACACACACACACAAAAAGGTTTCTCTGCAGATAGTAAATGCATGAACTCCATGGTAATGTGTAGTTTATTTATTTATTTAGACAGATTTGTATGCCACCTTGTCCTTCAATCAAGGTGGTCACGTCACAACACAAGTGGAGGGTTACATTTAACATTAGGGTACATGTAAACATTTAGACAGTACAGTTATGTAACAGTATTTAGACAGTACAGTTTAGGTAACATTTAACATAGGTATTTACTAACGTGGTGTGATAAATTTGTGTGTGTGGATGGGATGGGTGTGTATTTAGTTGGCGGTGGTAGTAGTCTTGCTATAGTAGTAGTGTAGTTCAGGCTCTTTTGGGTGCCTGAAATGAAAAGTGTGCACAATTCACCCCTGTACACATATACCTAGGACTGTGCGCATGAAAAAGCCATAGCACATTGTAGATGCGCAATTAAGAAGGATATGTGCAACCCCCCCCCCCAAAAAAAAACCCCATGAAAATCAATACTATTTTGTTTAAAATGAGCCTGAACTGAAAGTTATTTAGAGCCTGCACATATCTAGGGAATCTGGCAATCTTTATGCCTCGGGCCTTCATCTCTCCTCCTCGAAGTCTTATTAATATGTCCCTCACCCCTGCTTATCAGCTTGAGAGTCTGACTGGCTTGTGGCAGACAGCTGTTCCCTCTTTCTGGAAAGCAGGAGCTTGATGCAGACCCATGTGTATACCCTGCAGCACCAAACCTAGCCCTGTACGAGTGGTGCAGCCGCACAGGGCACAAAGGATTAGGGGCGCATTATGGATTGCTGGCCTCGGCTCCCCCATGCTGCCTACTGTTGCCCTGCTGACGCCACTTTCTTTTCTCAGCAGCGGCGGCACCAGCAGCAGCGGAGCAGACTTGACTTCAAATTTTTAAAAAAAAGCACGTGGGTCTTTCCAACTCCGTGCATGTAGGCAGGTCTGGTCCCTTCCCTCTCTTCTCTGACGTAGGTCGTGTCAGAGGAAGAAGGGACCAGACCAGCCATTTGAGCGCAGAGTTGCAAGACCCGTGAACCGATATCAGAGCAGGGAGGGAACAGATCTGCGTACAAGCACGTAAAGGAAAGACCCGCGTAATTTTTTTTTTTAAATTTGAAATCAGGTCTGTTCTGCTGCTACTGGCGCCACTGCCGCCGAGAAAACGAATGGCGGCAGCAGGGTGAGGGCTGGACATGGAGCTATGGGTAAGATGGGGAGAGTGGGGAACATTGAGGGGGAGCCCCAGATGTGCAAGTTGCACAGGGCACAATTATGGCTTGGTACGGCCCTGGTACCTGAACCACTCTACATGCAACCTTCCATCTGACCATGAGGTGCATAGGTGACTTTTGTCTAATTATAGTGTCAAAGCAGCTAAAATGTCTGCCTTCCACTCAGGACCATAGCTAGGACTGTGCGAGGGGTGTGGTCACACAGGACACAAGTACAGAAGGGCACTGATATCATCACTGGGCTTCCAGGAAGCTCAAAAAGAGCGAGTTACTGCACGTGACTGGATGGAGTGGGGGCACTAAATTTGTTAGTCACACAGGGTTCATTATTAGCTTGATAGGGTCTTGCTTCCACTCATCAGTGTAGTTTGTCTTCTTACTTTGTGGGGGGAGGGGGTAAGGGGTAAGGAAGGCATACTGGCAGTGGGGGCAGGGGGACCAGTTCACCATAAGTGCCTGCAGCATTTGAGGGGCACTGCCCCCCAGGACCTCTCAAACTATGCCTATGCTTTCACCGGCAGAGTGCCCACCTCTGTCCACTGTCTCACTGCTTGCTAGTTAGTGCCTCTCTGCTGCCTCTTGCAATCGCCCATTACCCAAAGTGACCTTGTAACTTGGCAACGTTTAAATCTTGAAATGTGCCCTTTGCACCACCTACCAATTTATATGGGAATCTGTCCAGCATGTCTATTTAGTGGCCCGCTGTTAGTGTGCAAACAGCCCCAAAAATGAGTGCAGGGTGGTGCTCCACCCATGCTAGCAATGGGAGGCATACCCAGCATGTGTCCATTTTACTAGTGTGGATATCACGCTACCCCTATTCTCGTCTCTTTTGGCATGATTAGCACAGGTGCACTTGCATCCCTACTGCCATAGCAACGGGGAGCTCCCACTATTATTTATCTATTTTTATTTATTTATGAGTTTTTCTATGCCACCTCTTCCAGAGATCAAGGGCGGTTCACAATGAACAAAACCAAATACAATAAACTTTGAAAATAGATGTTACGATGAACTGTTTGTGAATTATTTACAGTGAACATATATTACAATATTAACAGTGAACATTATTACAATCAGTATATTTACACAGCTGTTTTGTTTTCATCATGATACAAGGAATGCATTATGAATTATCCTATGGTAGTGACAGTATCGCATAGAGAAGGTTACATGGAGGGGTTCATGAGTGTATCGAAGTTGGGTTGGATCAATATTATTTTGGTCTATGAGTTTCCAAAATGTTCAAGAAACAGGTGCATTTTAATTTCCTTATGGAATATCTGGAGATCCTTGATGGTTCTTAATTTCTCAGGGGGGGAGTTCTAGAGTATATGAGCAAAGTATGAGAATGCCCTATTACTTGTGGAACGGTTTGTTTTACGGAAGTTCAAAGGAACTACTATGTTGTTTTGGGTGCGTCTTCTTCTTACTCTCTCATTGGATGGAACATTAATCAGAGAAGTGAGGGATGATGGGGCTATGTTCCTCAGAAGTTTAAATGTGATCATTAGAAAGTTGTATTTAATCTGGTTTTGAACTGGTAATCAATGTAGTATATATAGTAAAGGAGTGACGTGGTCTGTACTAGGGGTCTTGTAGACAATACGGGCAACAACATGTTGGGCCATTTGAAGTTGATTGAGTGTTTGCTTAGGGAGTCCTTGGAGCATGCTATTCAAAAAATCAAAGTGTGGGTTGATCGTGGCCTGAAGTACAGAACTGAAATCATAGCTCAATAACAATGGTCTCAGTTGTTGAAGCATTCTTAATTTGTAGAAGATCAGATCGGTGAGTATTTTGATGTGCATAATCATACTATCTTGGGTGACACCTAGGTATTTCACTTTGTTTTTAACATCTAATTCAGCTTCTTGAAGGGGAAGCTTTGGAAGAGGGATACAATTCTGATTTCTTGTAATATATAATACCTCAGTTTTCTTATAGTTTATTTTTAGGTTATGTTGAGTTTAGCCATTTTACTGTTTCAATGAAGCAGGATACAATCTGGTGTGAGCTGGGATTTATGATGTCATTTGAGAGATATAACATTATATCATCCACATAGATATGATATCCTACATATTTTTGTTGCATGGTATTTTTTTACCATGGCATACCCTGTGCTATCCGGTAGCATGCTTTAGTAAATATGTCCCTTAGTGCACTTTAAGTTTAGTACTTATGGTGCAGTAAATGCAAAAACTTCTAGCACTTTGGTAAACATGTCCCAAAATTTACACCATAAGACCTTTACTTGAGGCAACAAATGCATTGTATATCTGTTGGTAGCTAATAAAATGGTTAATGGTCTTCATTATGAACTATATGAAGACAGACTTCAAGATCTTATGTATACTTTAGAGGAAAGGCGGGATAAGGGCAATATGATAGAGACATTTAAATACCTCCGTGGCATAAATGCACAGGAGAGTCTCTTTCAATTGAAAGCAAACTCTGCTACGAGGGGACATGGGATGAGAGTGAAAGGGGATAGACTCAGGAGTAATATGTGCAAATATTTCTTTACGGAAAGAGTGGTAGATGTATGGAATAGTCTCTCAGTAGAGGCAGTAGACACGAGGATGATATCTGAATTCAAAAAGTATGGGACAAACACAGAGGATCTCTAAAGGCAACATGAGGACTATTGTAGTCAATATGGAAGGGCAGACTAGATAGGCCATTTGGTCTTTCTCTGCTGTCATGTTTCTATAGTTCATTTTTTTTTGTTTCTAGTTGTGTTTCCTCAATGCAAAAATGAACCATGGCCAATGACCTGAAAGAAATCTGTCTTTCAAGTGCAAAGAAGATGAGCATTGTGACCAACTCCCCTTTAAAACCCCCAGTATCAGTAGGTAGGGTTTAAGTGAGTGGTTTTTCCCCACTGAACAGCTACTTTCACAAATCCTGAAGCAGAGCTTCTTGGGAGATGTAGTCCCTTCGCTGACCAATGAGGAGCAGTTGTGGATTCAAAAGTGGTTCAAGCAAACAAAGGATTTATTTCCCCTCCCGGGGTTGGATTTTTAACCAGAAAATAAGGTAACACAAAACCAGGTACTTTCTGGTATAAGGACAAATTAAAGGTTTTCAACATAAAGGCTTACTTCAGCATAAACACATTAATTTCCAGCATTTCAAGGTAACAGTTCTGTTTCTTCACAGCTGTATGCTTTCAACTCCAAGCAATGCTGCCTTTCTCTTTAAAGCATGAACTCAGCATAATGATATTATCTCATTAGAAAGAGTTATCGTACAGTCCATTACTTCTTCCTTATTATTTACATGCTCTGGCTCAATGTCCATTAATTCTTCCTCTGTAACAGGAAATGTTTGTAACTGCAACCCTGGTGCCACGCCTTTCCTTAATGCTCCAGGCTTCTTATGATACTCCTGAATTAAGTACTGGTTTAAATAAGCATTCTCAGTACAGTCCTTCTCTTTACAGCCCCAACTCTCTGGGTAAATGAAATCACTGTAATCATGAGCACCCCAGCCTTTAGGCTTACCTTTAAACCTAGCTGGCAGAGGTTTTCTCTGTGGCTTGGAACTGGCTATAGGTTCCCAACCTGAGCTGTGCACAGAAGCTTTCAATTGCCTTCCTGGCTTTCTTTTCTGTATTCCCCAGAATATGGCAGGTAATCCAGACTGCCTTTGCTGTATCCGTCCCTTGGGGTTTCTGTTCTCTTCCTGAAGGGAAGCTCCGTTTGACCCTTCCACGGAGACTCTATCCTTCTCCTTCCACTGCTCTCTTCACTGCAGCTCTCGTAGCCCACCTGGCTGCCTGCTTGGCTGCTCATCTCACCTCCTTCGCCTCTGCCTACCTCGCCTTTGCCTTTGTCTTTGCCTAACTCCATAGGCTCAACTGTGACCTCTTTATTAGAGTGAATTCTAAAAAAATTTAAAAAAATTTAAAAAATGTAGATAGTTTATCTACTCAGTATATTGTAAACATTGTTCCATGTAAAAAGTTAGAAAGTTTATCTACCCAATGTATTGTACACATTGTTCCATGTAAAAAGTTAGAAAGTTTTTTCTGTTCAATGTAACGTATACAGAAGTATACATAAGTTGTTAATTCGTTCCATGTAAACCGCCCCTGATCTCTGGAAGGGGCGGTATAGAAGAAATAAATAAATTAAATAAATAAATAAATTCTAGGGTAGAGCTTGCCTCCTCCCCCTAACAGGTGTGCTGAATCAACTTGTGACTCATTCTCTAAGTGGTAGCACGGGCGTATCCCTTTCCCTTGTGCTTGGTTTCTGTGGTAACCAGAAGCCATGTGCTCTTGTTTACATCTCAGCACTGCTCCTGTTTCCTGCTTTTTAGCTTCTTCTAACGGGCTGGAAGGACCCACTATGTCACAGCATGAATAAATTCTAATCAGACATGCATACAGAAATCTGAACGTATATAATTGTTGCATACATTTATTAATGGTGTGCTCTAAAGCTATAAACCTTTTTGACTGTCTTATTTTCATCATTAAGTTGAAAAGAAAAAGAACAATGCACAGCTGATATAATACATTTTGACTGCATTGGATTTGTATCTAGGTAAAAGAAATACTGGACAGGTGTCCTTTGCATGGAGGCAGCAAAAAAAATAAAATAAAATAAAATAAAACATTTTATTGGGATGCATAAAGAAAAAAAAGAAACCCTCTAGAAAATAGACTAAGAGCCTGATTCTGCAAGGTGACTTAGGGCCCGATTCTGTAAGGTGCCCCATGCCTGAATTCCAGCAGTCTCTCTCCCTGCATGCACAGAGCTGCTGTACAGGGAGAGCAGGAAGGTGGCAGCATGGGGCGGAGTGTGGGTGGGGTGGACACCCAGACGTATAGGACCAATTCAGGCCCTGTATGTCCAGGGGGCACCAGGGGGATGCACGGCTTATTCCACCTCAGAGCACACCAGCCCAATTGTGGAACTGCCTCTTCTTAGGACGCGTCTGTCGGCAGTTTTAAACATGTGGCACTGTTCTGAAACGGAAGAGTCACACGGATCTTTCTTTTGCCGCCCTGAATACTCCTGCAACATGTCCCTGTGAGACATGAATAGGATCGCGCTGGACAAATGTAAATTCGGTCCTTTATAGTTCTTGGTGCGTAGATTTGATTGGTACATCTGAATGGGTGTTTTCAGATGTGCAGATCCTGAATAGAGCTTCTGAAATAACTTGCACAGTATATATGTGTATTCTTTAGTGGTGTAGTAATCAGTAAAAATATTTCATCTGTCTCTTTTCTATACAAATTATAGGCATTGCAACTTGATTACCTTTAATTAGAGCATTCAGCATATTTATAAATCTTAAACCATCGTCTTTTAATTGTTGGCTAGTGACAGTGTCAGGATGTGAATGATAATGTTGACTGAAGAGCATCATAAAATGATCTCTGTTTGCAATAAACTCTATACCAAGTGTACCCACAAATGTAAAACAAGCAGGAAATGTTATTTTCCTGTTGCGGATTTTGCTAGTATAAAGTATTAGAGCAAGGAGGGACAACCCACAATATTTTAACAAATACTATGAAGCTGGCTCAATACTCTAAATCAGCCTCTCTCTCTTTGGGTCATTTATAACTTTATGATAGTGGATGGTTTCTTAACAAAAGAGAAAATGTCAAGCTATTTCTAACTTCCGACCTCTTCAGTTATCTCTGCCATCCCTAATATCTCAATTCTATGAATTGTTACTGAGAGTTTCCTAGCTTGGTTGCCTAGCACAAGTTTTGCTATTTTAAGCTTATTAAGCTTAAATCTTAACTTCGAACACAAAAAAATCATTTTTTTAAAAAACAAATGAATGACACGCATTTAACTAGACTTGATAAAAGAATTCATTCAAAGAGAAAGACATCGCTGTTAGACTATTTGCTAAGGGAGACACATTCTTCTGGCAGCTGGTGTATTCTTAAGTATTCAAACAGTGCCCAGCTGCTGCTAAACTGAAATGAAACAACTTTAAGTCTCCCACATGACAAGCACCATATTCTAGGCTATGGACATAACCAAGGGGAAGCTGGGAAAGCATACGGCATAGTACAACAAGACCGTCTTTTAAACTTCTTCTTCTTCTTCTAGGTTACGGCCATCGCTCAACATAAACATTTTAAACAAAAGTTTGTATAAGAAAAGAGAGAGCAAATGTTTGTCACAGCCTGAAAAAAATATATTCAGAACATGTGAGAGGAAGAACCAGTATAGATGTCTCATTCATGTATTTATTTAGCATGCTTATTACATATTTAGCCTCTGTGAAGGCCTGTTTGAGATAGGTCATGGAGATCAGAATCGAGGCACCCAGGCCAGGATGCACTCAGTTCCTCTGCTGAATATGGAGCCGTTTGTAAAATATACATAAGGACATGCAGGCACACACATCGTTTGCCGGCACATATAAGCTTACACATGCACAAAAAGTACGTCCTCACTTTGGTGTCCTCCACATCTGACTGCTAGCATTTTCACATGGGAGCAGCGATTGTTCAAATTCCATATGGAAAAGCTGGCACTGACACATGTAGCAGGACCGTTCTACAAACTTCAACGTGCAAGCACCAACAATGAACTAGAGAAACTGCAATTCTTTTTGCTAGACCTTTGAGAGGAAACTAAAAGGGTGCATTAAGGAAAATTACTCTCTTAACCCCTTTTGTAAAGCCCTGAGCAAACTTAGCACTTTTGTAAAATCTATGCATGGCTCTGAGCAAAAGCCAACAAGGAAATTGTTGACATAGTCGCTTATTCCCCAATACAAGATGGAGAATATATGTATAGCTATTTGGCCTACCCAAGAAACTCCCCCTTGAAATCTCTGTGTGATATTGATCTTCATATATAAATAGTGGATTCTTTAAAGTACCATTTACTCATGTAGGAGATCTACGCATATACATGCCGCTATTTATACAAGGTGATGCTTTTAAAATGGCCTCCATAGTGTTCAAGGTGAGGTATGATAAGAAATAAAAGCTTATTGTTTGCCTAACAGATGAAACAGGAATAAATAAAGCAAAACAAATGGGAAAATAAAGTTAATTGCAATCTTAAAATACAGCAAATAAATTAGAATAATTAAATGATTCCCTTCAGTTCACCAACAGACATGGCCATATTCACATTTCCCTAAATACATATAGGGGCTTGTTTACGAACGTTCATACCAGTAACACACATTTGAACCATGAAGCTAGCACAATGTCCGTGCTAACTTTAGGGGGCAAATGTGTCCCTCTGCCTGCCATTACCACATTGTTAACATGCTGCACCGCACTAATCAACATACGGATGCATTTACCCCCCCCCCCCTGAGGTGGCAGTAAGTGCACCCATGCTAACAACATGTCCATCACACCTGTGCTAATTGTGATGTACCAACAATGCTCACATTCTACCCCAACCCACCCAGTCCCCATCCAATTACACGCTACCTAGTTAGCAGGGGATTTTCAGTGCAAGGTTCTGCATTCTTAGTGCAGTTCACTTACTCCATGGCAAGCCCCACATCAACAGTTAGCGCACATTAGTAAAACCTCTTATGTTTTCATTGATGATAGCAGACCTCAGGCATAAACTTTTTTACATGTAGAAACATCTTTTTAGGGATTCTTTGCAAAGCAACAGGAAAGGATGCCTTATGGGCAGATCACGTCTGATCATTTGTCTGTCTGTCCGCCTGTAACCCTGCGCAAGTCCTCGGTACATCCCATGACATATCTGCTGAAGGATGTAACGTAGGCCCAAATGTAAACTGAAATGCTGCTGCCACAGAGCTGCAACCCAACCCCCCCCCCCCCCCGATCTGATCTCCCCCGATCCAGACCCCTAGACAGTAACCCTCACGAACAGCAAAGGAACCACCCTCAGAATCAAGCCCTCTACCCAAGAACAGGTCCCCTCAAGATAAGCCCCCCCATGATTGCTTCCAAGCGTGTCCTTTTTTTTTATAATATAGGAGCTAAATGCATGCATGACAATGAGCACTGAACTAAGTGGCCCTTATAGAATTATCCTTTCTGTGGTATTTTTACCATGCACAGGCCCGTGCTAATGGTTACTTCCAGTTTTAACCGACGGTTACTGCTTACCATACCTTTAGTAAACATGCCCCTTAGTAATCTCTAACCTCAGATTCCATTCTTGATCTTTTTATCCTGCATGAGAGGAACTGAAATGATTTTTTTATGATAGACACAGTTTGTAGCAAGTTACGGCAAATTAAATTATTTTGTAAATTAGAAAAGTGTGATATTTCAAAATATCACACTATATTTCAATATTCAATATTTCAATGGGTCCTCTTTCTAGCCAACCATCTTTAAACCTTTGTTTCAGTTCCAATGGTTAGTCAAAAACTGACTAAAGCAGTCTTACAAGTAGATCTTTAGTATAATCTGGTCCAGCTGGTGGATATTGTTTTAAACAATCCTGGGAAATGGAATGAGGGCCTTTTTGAGAATTCTAGATTTATCTGATGATTCCTAATGGTCAGTGAAGAGAATGCCTAGCATCACAAGGGCTGTCAGATAGGGAATTTGTACTCTGCTTTTGGTCGGTCTCTGTCTAACTACCAGCCTATTCTTTCATACCAGTATACAGTTTTAGCTTGGCTAAATGGCAGATATGAAATTAAATAAATATAAAATAAAAGACGTTCATAGACAGAAGTTCATTGGAGTGCTGCCAATCCCCTAAATGTCTTGAGATGTAGAATATTTAGTCCAGTGGTTCTCAACCAGTCCTTAGCACACACCCATGCAGTCAGGTTTTCAGGATCCTCACAGTGAATATACATGAGATAGATTTGTATTCACTGCAATTGTTGACCTTCTCCAGTAAATGTAGCTATATCTCATACATATCCATTGCGGGGATCCTGAGCACACGTCTGGCTGGGGGTGCTCCAAGGACTGGGTTGAGAGCCATTGCAGTAGTCAACAGCAATAAGAGGCATATACTTCATTAGTAGGTCAATGCACTAATGTGCAAACATTTTGCAGACAGGGGCCCCATATGTGAACAAAATAGCAAATGGCTCAAAATGTGTACAAAAGAACATAAGATATGCCATACTGGGTCAAACCAAGGTCCATCAAGCCCAGTATCCTGTTTCCAACAATGGCCAATCTAGGTCATAAGTACCTAGTAGTTTCCCCAAAAGACACAGGCCCCTCATTGCTTATATTGGGTCAAGCAGTGATATCCCGTGTCCCTTTTAATAATGTTTTATGGACCTTTCCTCAAGGAACTTGTCCAAACCTTTTTTAAACCCAGCTATACTGACAGTTTTTACGACATCCTCTGGTAACAAATTGCAGAATTTGATAACAGGTTGAGTGAAAAAATATTTGCTATTATTAGTCTTAAATAGGTTACACTGTAGCTTCATTGCATGTCCCCTAATCTTTTTATATTCTGATGACGTAAACAATCGATTTATGTTTACCTGTTCCACTCCATTCATTAATTTATAGACCTCTATCATATCTCCCCTCAGCCGTCTCTTTTCCAGGTTGAAGAGCCCTAACCTTTTTAGCCTCTCTTCATAGGAGTATCCTTCCATCCCCTTTACCATTTTGGTGGCTCTTCTCAGTACCTTTTCTAATAACACTATATCTATTTTAAGATACAGCGGCCAGAATTGCACACAATATTCAAGATGCGGTCGAACCATGGAATGATACAGAGGCATTATAATATTCTTTGTTTTATTTTCCATTCCTTTCCTTATGATACCTAGCATTCTATTTGCTCTCTTGGCCACCGCTGCACACTGGGCAGAACGTTTTAACATGTTATCCATGATGACGCCTAAATCTTTTTCTTGAAAGGCGTACCCCCAAACCTTGCATCATGTAACCATAGTCTGGGTTGTTCTTTCTTAGGTGCATAACTTTGCACTTGTCCACATTAAATTTAATCTGCCATTTGGATGCGCAATCTTCCAATTTATCAAGATCTTCTTGTAATTTTCCACAATCCTCTTGGGTTTTAAGAACTTTAAATAGTTTTGTGTCATCTGCAAATTTGATAACCATATTCGTTATTCCCTTTTCCAGGTCATTTATGAATATGTTAAAAAGCAGCGGACCCAGCACAGATCCCTGGGGTACTCCACTATTCACCTTTTTCCATTGGGAAAATTGGCCATTTAGCCCTACCCTTTGCTTCCTATCTTTTAACCAGTTCCTGATCCACAATAGTATATCACCTCCTATCCCATGACTTTTTAGTTTTGCCAAAAGTCTCTGATGAGGGACCTTGTCAAAGGCTTTCTGAAAGTCCAGATACACTATATCAACTGACTCACCTTTGTCTACCTGTTACATAGTAACATAGTAAATGACGGCAGATAAAGACCAGTATGGTCCATCTAGTCTGCCCAGTAAGATGGCAAGAGTAGGTGCACCTGCCGCTCCGTGCAGGTCACCCCTCCCCATGGCTTTGTTTTAGAGGTGAACCCTCCCCATTTCTTTGTTTTAGGGGTGAACCCACTGCTCCATGTAGGACACCCCTCTATGTTGAGAAATTAGTTAAGTTTATTTTGATTTTATCCTGTTGCTGTAAAGGGATCCACTGTGTCTGTCCCATGCCATTTTGAATTCTGTCACTGTATTTGCCCCCACCACTTCCATCGGGAGGGCATTCCAAGCATCCACTACCCTTTCAGTGAAAAAGTATTTCCTGACATTGCCTTTCAATTTACCCCCTTGCAGCTTCATGTTATGCCCTCTGTTTAATCACACCTTCAAAAAAACATAACAGATTGTTAAGACAAGATCTTCCTTGTCTAAAGCCGAAATGCATTTGTTTATGCAAAATGAGATAATGTACTATACATTACCCAATGGTAAATATCCCTGTTTATCATTTTCACTGTAGTTCTTAGTTAAGTGATCTCCCTCCCCCCGCCCCTTGCTCCTTTTTCTTTACAATGTTAAAGATAAATTTATGTTTATGTTAACCTCCTCCTGCCCCTAGCTACTCTTTTCTTTGCAATGTTAAAGTTGTGTTCATTAAACCTTGTTTTCTGTGTGTAAATCTTTTTATTTGTATTTGCAAAAAAATTACAGATACAAGCACAATAGGAAATGCTACTAGAAACTGTACAAAAACACATAAACCATTATACATAAGCATTTTAGCCATTGCCCACCTCAAGGAAAGAAAGGGAGCACAGAAAAAAATAAAGAATTAGGAAAACAAACAGGGATAAGGAGAAAACTTCCCCTTTAGCCCTATACTACTATAAGCTTACCAACAATCTAAGAACCAAAACACCCCTCACACTTTGTTTTCTGCTACAAATGTCTCTAATTGTATAGGGTCAAAAAACATATACGTCACACCCTGCCAAGATATAATACACTTGCAAGGGTAACGTAAAATGAAAGTGGCCCCTAGCTCCAGAACCTTAGGCCTCAAGGTCAAGAAAGACCTTCTATGCAACTGAGTACTCCTGGAAACATCCGGGAATACATTGATTTTCTGACCACAAAACATTGAATCCTTATATTTAAAAATAGATTTCAAGACCTTAAATTTATCAGCAATAGATACAAAGGAAACAAACAAAGTTGTCCGCTTGGTAATCTCGTCACTTGAATCCTCCAGGAATTTGGTCAAATCCTGGTTGATATCAAGCGACAAGATATTAAGCCCCTCCCCCCAGCATCCAACACTCATTTCCCTACAGGTAAATAGTAACACCTCTGAACAGAAACCTTATCTTCAAATAATAATATTTCATTAAAATATTTTTCTAATAAAATTTCAGGAGATAGCAATGTAGTTATGGGAAAATTGAGAAAACGTAAATTTGGAGCTCTACCAGAATTCTCTAGAGCTTCCAATTTAGAATGAATAGAAAGGGAACCTTTAATAGAGGAAACACTAGTCTGTTGGACAACCTGAAGTTGTCCCTCTAACCTAGAAATCATATTAGACATCTCAAACATCCTATTATCTACGTCCTGTAATTGCTGTACAGACTGCTCAGAAAACAAGCATAAAGACTTAACAGTATTGGAAAGTTTAGAATCTATACTAGCAATAGCTATCCATACATCTTTTAAGTAATATCTTGAGATGGAACAGACAAAAGAGGAGCTGCTTCTGCATAAACTACTGGAACTGGGAGTGGCCGATGGGGAGAAGTAGGGCACGACTTCCCAAGTGAAACAACTGTAGAGGAAAGTTGTGGAACTGGGCCCAGAGGGGGGGTCCTTTCTGGCGAGCTAATAGAAGCCCCATCAGCTGATAGTTGTAAAGGAAAAACAGGACCAAAGCGTTTATCCAAAGGCCCGGTATCTTTGTGGGAGTCCTGTGACAAGGAAACCTGTGCAACAATAGGTCTTTTAACCTTGCGTTTCCCCATCAGGGATTAGAACTTCTTCAATAATAGAACCCCAGTACCTTGTCACCAGTAGATGGAATACTTCCACCAGCTCATCGTCGGGTCATTGAAGGGGCATCAAAGGGGCGTGTCCTGTCCCTTAAGACACGCCCCATCAGGCCACGGCCCAAAAGGCCTATGGAGAATATCAGCTGTCCTAGGGCCTCAAACGCTGACATCAGGGAGGAAGGAGAGGAAGGTTGACCGCCCAGATGCCTGCAGCGTCTCACTCCCCGATGGAAACAGCACCTCACAGCAGCGCAGCTCACCAAGCCCAAATAGGAACTCACGATCTTCCCTTGTTTTCTGTAATGTTAATGTTACGTTCTATGTAAGCCTCCTTGATCTTTGGAAATGTGGTATATAAACCTGATAAATAAAGAAATAAAATGAATTCAATTAAAAGGCACATTTTACAAAGGCTGTCCTGATACAATCTGGGATGTCAAAGCCAGAATGTCTGAAAAAAAAAGCAGACATGTGCAAGTTTAGGCACGATTTCAGGAACGTGGATGTGCCCGATATGAACGTCTACCTAGACATCCCCAGCATAGTACTGCAGAACAGGGATGTCTAATAGCATTTTGGATAGAGTAGTGGGTTAGGAGCAGGCTTGCTAGGGTTCAAATCCAAGCATGGGCCTTTGTGATCTTAGGCTAGTCATCTCTACGTTCTCTGGATGTTTTAAGGCAAAAGCAAGCACTTTCCATGCCTATTGGTGCCTGCAGATATTCCTGATGTTTCTGAAATCAAACGGAGATGTGTACGTCCATTGCATCTCCCCAGACACGCCTTCACCATACCCCCTGCTTACTTGGATGTCCCCAAACTGGTCACCTCTTTAAAAGCCATTTATAAAATGGCTCCAGAGATGTCTCCACGATTTGGATGTGCACATTCAGACATCCAAATCATGACTAAGACTTTTAAAATGCCCCCCTATGCCTCCAAAGTTAATGCGGGGATGGTGTTGGACTTGCACTAACACATGGAGACATTTCAGGCATGTCCTCATATAATTAGCACTGGTTCTGCGTCACCCCCATGCTATGCAGCATACCTCAATTAATACAGGTGCATTTAACGCTACCCATGGAGGTAAGTGCACTCATGCTAATTGTAATATTGCTGGTTAGCATGTACTAGGGATGCCCGCACTAAATGCAGTGTTCCTGCTCCTCTTCTGAACTGCCCGCTCTTTGCCCCTACCCATGCTAGATAGTTAGTGCACTTAGGTAAACACGCCCCAAAAGGCATGCTTTATTCTGTGCACAATTTGGTCAGCATATCTTTGAGTATAGTCGGCTGCATGTAAATTTTATGCAAATTCATTAATTGGTAAGCAATCACATTTCTGATCAATACATTGCTTCCCACTTGGTAGTGAATGCTATGGATGCTAGCCCCTTCCGTAATAAACAAAAACAATGGCTTTTGGGGATGAACTGTGGGCGGCATGGGGTCCTGACCTGTGTGGTAGTAGCTGTTCTTCCTCCTGCTTTATTATGCCTCTTCTCTTTCCCATTTACTTCTCTTTCCTTTCCTTTACTGATTTTATTTGGATTGCATACTGCTTTGCTGCCTCCCCAAGAAGCGGTATATTAAAAACCAAAAAAACAATAAACCATGAATCATAATTATGAGTTCTGCAAATCAAAAGCATGGAAAGAAGCTCATTATTTCTGAAGTTTTGAAAACCACTGAGCAAAAATGATCTTACATGCTGGTTTTTACAAAAAATATAATTAACTCAATGAGTTTTAGTTATATTTTTTTGCAATATTGTCATTAGGGAAACTCAGTGTGTACATTTCCTACCAGGCATATTTACATATCCTTTTTTGGAAAGAAGTAAGAAGTCGGGAATTACTTGACATGGAGTTTCCATTTTTTGATGGCAGAGAAACCTAGAGGGACGGTATAGCCACTCAGCATTTTCTAATGGCAGGTAGACCAAGAAAAAAGGAAGGGAACAGTAGGGACATTTATTTTTTATCTTTATAAGGGCAGAGAGATTTGAAAGGAGGGGAGGGAAGAGGTATTGAAAGACATAATCCAAGGGTTGAACCCTTTTGACAGGGACTCTGCATCTTGTCTCCCTGGAGTCACATGGTGGGAAATGTATGAAAATAAGACCATAGCAACATGAGATCAATGTACACGGGATTCACTTTATTGTATTACACAAAAACCCAATGGATAGTCATAAAAAAACAAATTGTAATATAATGCTGGAAGACAAGAACCCTGGTTTGGAAGGCATTCAAGGGAAGCTAGAAGTAGGCAAGAATGAAACGGAGTGCGCACAACTCAATCTGTTGGGTGTCAGTGAACTGAAATAGACTATTATTGGGCACTTTGAATCTGATGATCACATGATATACTATCCCCAAAATGAAAGATAAAGAAAAAGTGTTATTGCATTTATAATTAAGAAGAAACTTGCAAGAACTGTAATAAAATCTGTGAATGTTTAATTTCTATTCATCAATGAGGAATACAGACCAACACAACTATTATTCTAAGCTGCAGAAGTGGAAGAAGTTGATCAGTTCTATGAACAAGTACAATCTGAAATTGACATAGCATGCAAACAGGATATCCTGACAGTCATGGGTGAATGGAATGCAAAAGCTGGCAACAAAAAAGAAAGCAAAATGGTTGGAAAATATGAACTTGGTAACAGAAATGAATCTGGAGAAAGACTGACAGAATTCTGCAAGACCAACAATCTATTCATCTCAGACACTTTTTTCCAGCAACGCAAGCAGCAACTGTATGCATGGAATTTATCCAAAGGATTGTAGAAAAATCAGTTGACTGCATCTGTGGAATTCGATGATGGAAAAGTTCAATAACATCAATAAAGACAAAACCTGGAGCTAGCTGTTTTACAGATCACCAGCTACTAGAATGCCAACTCAAGCTAAAACAGAAAAAAGAGCAAGCCACTCACGAATGTAGCAAAATGTAATCTTGAAAATATACCACCAGAATTTAAAAAATGCCTGCAAAATCCCTTCACCGCTTTGGATTCAAATGCCAGAGTGCCATAAGAGTTATGGGATGACATCAAGAAAGTTGTGCTTGAAGGAAGCGAAAAGCCGCTGCAAAAGGTGTAAAAGCAAAAACGTCCAAAATGGATTACAGAGAATTGCTCAGAAATGCAGAGGAACTAAGCCAGAGGAAAAAGAGAGGTAATCAGATGACTTATTAGAGATTTCCAACATGCAGTAAAATACGACAAAGAGAAATACTACAATGACACATAGAAAGAAATAGAATCACAAACTATTAGAGGAAGAACAAGATCGGCTTTCCTAAAGCGACAAAAGTTAAAGAGAAAATTCAGCCTCGGATTCGAATGCTAAAAGATGCTCAAAGATCCATGTTGATTGATGCTGAGAAGATCAAGAAAAAGTGGAAAGAATACACAGAGGGGCCAATTGCATTACATCCAAATCTTGACTGCAGGCACGCCAAATCCTAAGTGTGCCCGATTTAAATGGGATTCCACATTCGATGCACATGTGGTTTCGGAATAGGGACATACACATCTTCGGCATTGTATGAAGAAAACTCTATAGCGTACAGGATACAGCTACATGTAGCAAACAGCTTTCCTAAACTGACAGGGCTGTGCTGATGCAAACCACACATGAATACTGAGGATATAGAAATGGTGATGCAAACTAGACTATCTATACCAGTCTGCTGCATGCCCAGAACACTGCAAAGATAGCCCATTCCACTCTACGATAGTTTAAAAGCAGATAGAAAGTGAGCTGGCTGACATGACATACCTTGCATCACAACATACATGACAGTGGAAGACATCCCTAGTTATGCTTGCATTGGACATCTCTGAAAACAGTCTGTGCAATGCTCAGTATGGCCCAGAAGACATCAGAAGAGGGTCTCTGTAGCAAAACATCACAACCTATCCCTGTCACAAGCGACCCGCAGAATGGGACTATCCATCAGTGCAAACAGCACTAATAAATAACCAGAAGCACCATCATTGCCATCTACAATTGTATACATCTCTAGAAACCTATGATGGTGCCCCTGGGCATGCCTTAGTGCTGTTTGCACTGTTGACTGCTCTCATTCTGAAGGCCCCTGATTAATGACAGGGATATGGAATAGCCGTTTTAGGTTTGAGGCATTCTGCCCGTGAGAGTTTATCTTTGAGCTGTGGAGTTGTAGTTATCATGCTTGAGTCTATTGTCCCTGAAGAAGCCTGTTAGGCGAAACAAAAGCTTTTGTTGGACTTTAAAAAACTTTCTCGGCATTGACTCTGCTTCTCCAGATTGAAGTTGACATCAAAGCACTGAACGTGTGTGCGGTCTTGATGACAAGCGTGTGTGGGAGATTTCAACAGAACCCTAAGTTGAGTATGCTGTTTACATTTTTAATGTTGTCATAACTCACTTTGAAAGATTTCTTGTACTTTTTGCAGGTTACGGAGCCTCTTGTGAGGCCTGCTAGCACCCGCACTGGGTATTCCGCACACACTCTTTCAGCTGTACGATTAAGATATTGAGATTATTTTGAAATCCCGAAAAAGTACTTTTAGGTGATCTAAGTAGTCTTTTTAATTAGGTCTGATTTGATTATTGATAATAATTGGTGTAATTAAATTGTTAAAATAAAAAGTAAAAGGCTTTATGGCCCGTGATGTGGAACTTTCCATCTAACCCTATGGTGGCTCGGTTCGCCAAGTGAAGGGTAAGATTTCTCTGAGGCCTGTTTGCCTTTGTGAATTGGTGATCTATTTTAGTATTATGTATTAAGGTAGGTTGGAGTTAAGGAAGGTTGGTGTTTTTTTGAATATAGGGATATGTTGTGACATTTTGCTATAGAGAGCCTCTGCTGATGTAAGCTCCCTGATCACACTGGTGCCTGGTGATGCTACAGTCATCCCTACGGTCCAGAAACTGGCCAGACATTCATGTCCCCCCCAAATCAGCATATGAGAATAAGTGATCCTCCTGTGCAACATGCTGACTATGCACACACACACACATACACACACACACACACACACACACACACACACATACTCTCACTTGCAGTCACAACTACCATCTACTGCCAAGACCATGCCCTGCACCCTTACACAAAGTCTGTGAAGCCATGATGGCGTGGCGTCTCAGGACACCACAGTTGTTCTGCATTTCTCAGGCAAACATGATTCTGCTCCCTATTACCTAATATACCAGCCCTACATCTACATTCACATTATTCCAGACACTGAAATTATTAGGGGAACTGAGAATAGTGCCATTGGCACAAGCAGCAAATATCAGCATAGTCTGAATAAAGTCTATATTGTAGTGCTTAATATTTCTGTAGATGTGTTTTATAGTGATCCTAAACCTTACAAACATCCCTCACCTGTGCATTCCATTCTATACAACTGCATCTTGTGCACTCCCAGGCAGCAGACATACCAGTTCAGTACAGACATGTCACAGCCATTCATCTCTATGGGATGCATTGGGAATCAGAGCAGAATATTTCTAAGTCCTGGCCGTATTCCACATTTCTCCTGATATAACTTGGATGTCCATGGGTAACTCTGAAGACGTACATGGGTCTCTATGAAATATGCTTTATACATCTCCGTGACTGGCCATGCCCCTGTTCCGCCCCCTCCCACCCATGTTCGGAGATCCCCATGCTAGCGCAATGTACATGCAGATACACATGTTCTCGGAATATGGTTCTAGATGTATTCATGAGAAAAACGTCTATCCTGTATGTCTGGCTTATTCGTGGTTCAGAATGACCCTGAGAGTCATTATGCCATAAAGATCAAGTGGATCAACATTGGTGATAAAAGAAGACTGGAAGCAGCATCGACAGCCTTATCAAAGAGCAACCCACTGGGCACTGCTGGCATTCCCATGGAAGTATTACAGCAATTGGATGCAGCTATTACCATACTTATAAGGCTCTGCCAGGAAATTTGGAAGATAATATCATGGGCAAAGATCTGTGCTCATACCATCACTGAAGAAATGTGACTCTACTGCAAATTATCACACAGTTGATTTGATCCCACATGCCAGCAAGATTTTATTCAAGATCATTCAGTAGAGACTACAACCATACCTGGAACAAGAACTACCTGAAATGCAAGCATGGTTCAGGAAACGGCAAGGAACAAGAGACATCATTGCTGATGTGAGATGGATCCTTGAAAAGACAAAAGAATACCAAAAGGATATCCACATGTGTTTTATTGATGACAGCAAGGCCTTTGTGTAAATTATGAAAACCTCTGGGCCACGTTAAGAAGCATAGGTATACCAGAACTCCTGATAGTTCTCATGCACAACCTGTATATTGATCAAGATTGAAAAGAACAAGGAAAAACCAAATAGTTTAAAATCAGCAAAGGTGTTCAATTTATATATAGAATACAACATCAGAGAAGCAGGACTGTATGAAGAAAACCAAGCTGTGAATATTAGTGGAACCTCAACAACCTTTGCTATGCTGACAATATCGCATTACTGGCTGAAAGTGAAGATGATCTGAAACATTTGCTTATCAAGATCAAGGAACATAGTAGTCTTAAAATGAGCCTTCATCTTAAAACGAAGAAGACAAAGATCCTGACAACTAGCAAAACCAATAATTTCATCCTTGATGGATAAAAACTATAAACAGCTTTAAACAAGTTGGATCGATTAGCAATAAAAAACAAGTAGTCAAGAAATGCAATGAGGCATTGTCCTTGGCAGAATGGATATGAAGAACCTAGACACGATTTTCAAGGCAAAAGATATATCTCTGCAAACAAAGATTTAACGTGTCCAAGCCACTGTATTTTCAGTAAACTCGTATGGATGCGAAAGTTGGACAGTGAAGAAGAAAGACAGGAAGAAAACTAATACCTTCAAATTATGGTGCCTGCAAAGAATACTGTGTATACCATGGATTGCCCGAAGAATAGATCAGTTGGAACTAGAGAAGAACACACCTATGCTTTCTTTAAAAGCTCAAATAACAAGACTTCAATTTTCAAAGTTTGGACACACCATGCAAAGAGAAAAATCATTAGAGAAAGGCACCATGCTTGACAAGGTTGAAGGTCAACACAAAAGAGGAAGGCCAGCAAAGCTATGGACCAGTGTAATAATAGCAGCTATGGATGACTGAACACTGAATACAGTTTAGGACAAATATCCACTGTCTCCACTAGTCAACATTGACTCAAACGTACTTAACAACAACAACAAATGTCATGACCATTTTATCACAGCTTAGAAAAGAGGCCCTTAGACTCTATTTGACAAGGGTGTGTCTGCATTTTTTTTTAGAGTAAAGAGAGATGTCCTGCTAGCATGGAAGTTCTGTGTAGGGATTTATAACAGTTCAGCTTGTTCTGTTCATCCATAAGTATCTCCCAACAGGAGCGCTGGAGTCTGGTGTAATATCTGTAGTGGTGCCTTTTCATGGATAGGGCTGCTGCTCTTTAATAGAGACGTGCAGAGGGCAAATATCTTTGGCTTGTACTATGCTCATTTAGATTTTTCTCTGGATTTTTGACTTTCTACAGTTTATTTCATACAGTTTTCATCACATTTTTTAATGTATGTTAGAACTTTTTAACTCATGTTAATCAGTTTAACATGCATTAAATTGACATGCATTCCTAGGTTCAGGGCAGGGTCATTCACTGGGCAAGCTAGGCGGCTGCCTAGGGTGTAAGACCTCCATGAGTGGCATGCATACATGGCCTGCCACCCCCTCATGCTGAGCCGTGCTGTGCTGCTGCCCACCGCTGCTGATTCCAGTAGCGGGGTGGGCTCGGTAGCAGCGGCAGGCCATGTGCTTCGGCACACATAGTCTGCCGCTTCTGACCCCTCTGACAGAACTTTAGGGGATCAGAAGTGGCAGGTCGTGTGTGCTGAAGCACATGGCCTGCCCCTGCCACCAGAACAAGCAGCACTGCAATTCATCACTGGGAGGGGGAGGGCGGCGCAGCTTGGTGCATGGGGAGGGGAGGGCAGAATGGCAGGGCTTCTGCCTAGGGCGGCAAAAATCCTTGGACTAGCCCTGCCTAGGCTGATATGCATTAAACTGATTTAGGATGCACTACATTTTTAAAGCATTATAATGAAGCAAATGCACACTAAGAAATGTACATCTATACTGTTTGAGATATGGGTGTTAGTACTGTCTGATTACAATAAGTTTGCTACATAACTGGTGAATGTTTTTTTGCAAGATTTTGTGTTAATACGTGGAATTTCAGGCAGTGGAAGGGATTTGTGCCACTCTTACTGAGATTCCACCAGAGCTTATATTCTTTGTATGGTGAATACTATGGGGGAATGTCCTAGTTCTGCTCTGTAGACAAATTTGTTGGGATTTAAAAATATATTTATGTTACAGTGAGCTCACCAAAGACTTAATCCTGTCCAGGGGAAGGCTAACTGGATGTTTTAAACTATTTTTAATGTCTGGTCAGAAGGAAAAGGATTCCAGCTTGGTGGTGGTGGCAGTGGTGGGAAGAGGTGAAAGTAAAAAGAGCTAGCTGGTTAGTGCATGATTTCTAGCCCTAAATAATTTAATTTAGCTGGAGAACACAGCCATACCGACTCTGTATCTGAAGCAGCAAATCCATTTTACATTTCTTGTTTTTTCGAGTTTTGAGCTGCTAATATTGTTCTAAAAATCTAGCTAGTTCAATCCAGCTGAATATTTATCCATAGATAACTGGTTCAAATAAGTCAGTTACCTTTCCTGCTCAGCTGGAATTTAATATCTAGCTACTTATCACCTGCTGCCTCAGTTATGCACAATCTAATTGTAAACTCTTTAGGGCCTGCATACATTGTTAGGATATAGAGTTGAATACATTGACGGTGCCATAGAAAAATACATGCAATATTTATTATTTTGAGGAAGAATATTCATCAAACCTTTAAACAGATTTTCATGAGTTTGCAAATAAGTATATCATGACATCAGGAACACTTGGTTATTTACAACAGAAAAGTATTCCAGTCACAGAAAAATTCTAATTTCATTTGAGGAGGCGGATGGCGCTTTCAACAGCATATGTAAAAAGCTGTAAAGGCACAGTGGTCATATAGGAACTGATTTTATAAGGGGACTACCTAAAGATATATGTGAAAGTCCCTATTCTAAAATCCCCTGTACGTAGAACTACCACAATGACAAGAATGCATGTACTTGTATGTATTGCAATAGACGTGCTCAGGAGAGAATTTTGGGTGGAACGCAGGCGCCTATATGACTTTATAAAACAGGCCCAAAATACGCACCTACTTGCCATCCCCAGTCTAGGTAACCTGTTATAAAATTGGTCTTCAAATGTTTACATGCATGGGGGGGAGGGGCGGTCAGTGGGTGGGCAAGAAAACAGCAGGCAGGACAATTATGTTCGGAAACACTACTCATGGGGAAGCTCCAGGCACGACTGTGTTTGCTTGCCACATTCTCTTATTAGGTAGCCTTTGTTAAATTTAGTGCCAGAATTCTTTCTGAAAACTGATATGCACAACCTTATAGTATGTGCACAGGGAAAAATTGCACACCACTTTTGTTCAGTAACATCAGACTCGATGTGTACTCCCATCTGTCGTTGACATTGGGCATCAAGTAACACTCTGGAAAAGATCTGCAAATCCCTTGATAGCTCATCTGGGAAAAAGCAAATGCCATTCAATATAATGGGTTTTCCAACAAATGACAGGCCAGAGTCGAGAAATAAAGTATATATGTCTGTGCTGTACCAATCACTCCATTCCACTTCAATGCTTTCTGCTCTTGATAACAGTGCATGAGAATCCCGTCAACTCCAACTCAACATCACACCCTACATGAATGAAACAGATTTTTAGGGGAAGACTATAGAGCAATGGACAACACATCATTAGGTTGATCTGTAATGCAATGAAAACTGCGACCAATGAAGACATTCTAGATTAGGTTTCCACAGTTAAAAAGTGTTTTTTTCATTTAGGCCTCCTCCTCTTTGTCACAGTCATGCATTCTAGAACATTCAGAAAGTATGTTGCTGTTTGTATGTATGTATTGTATGCGTATGAGTGTGCCCGTAAGTATATGTCTGACTCTGTCTCATTAAATATTCATTTACCTTTCTGAGGTTTCTAAGTTTTCTATTGGACCATTCTTAAAGAACACATTCTGCCCTTTGTATGTAACTTACCATACGGAAAATGCTTTTCTGTTCTCTGTTAATTTTTATCTGAGGGGCCCGATTTTCAAAAAGGCCAATATTCAAACATCATGGTGGTCAGCGGTTATGCTTAATTATCAGTGGGATATTCAGTGAAAGTGTCTGAATCACGGTCAGCACGCTTAACCAGCCAATTTCCTATTGGCCGACCAGCCAAGGGTTCCGAATATAGGACCTTTTGTTTTCAAATGCATTTAAGATAAATGTAATAATTTGTGGCCTGTTACTACAAGTGAGTCCTGAAATGGAAGTCTGCAAAACTAATTTATTTATTTATTTATTTATTTACAGTCTCTTATATACCGCACTATTCAGCATCAGCGCGGTTCACATGGAACAAATGCTCATTACAGTTAACATGTATGAGTTTACATATAACAGGGGACAGAAACTTGGCTAACAGGGGTAACTATTTACAGACTTATTACATGGAGTCATAATCAACATGAGGTTCTTTGGGGAACGTTCACAGCACATCACAATGGCAGAAGTTTAAAGGTTTTCCTGCTACGTACAGTGTGTAAATGAAACTGATAAAAGATTAAACTAAAGGAGACACAGCTCTGTTGGAAATGGAGATTTAGGGGTATGTTTACTAAATGGCGGTAGTGGACTCCGTGCGATATCGGAGCTGCGACCCTGATATCGCACAAAGTCCGCTACCGCCGTTTAGTAAACATACTCCTTAGACTTTAGTCACCCAAAATAAAAACTCTGATGTTGTTTAAACACATAGTCAAAGGAAAATAGGTGT
The DNA here is from genome assembly GCA_033557465.1 of Ichthyophis bannanicus. Classification (NCBI taxonomy): domain Eukaryota; kingdom Metazoa; phylum Chordata; class Amphibia; order Gymnophiona; family Ichthyophiidae; genus Ichthyophis; species Ichthyophis bannanicus. The sequence goes on along the minus strand of CM066046.1, from coordinate 116,610,221 downwards.
TATAGGTTTAAGCTGTCAATGTTTTTTTTTATTTGATTTAAACCTATTTTATGATTACAGCAATATTGCCTTGGTAAGTCTTCTCTGTTTCTGCAAGAAATAGAGTATTTTTATATTGAAAGTATTGATCATCTTCACTAATCTCATTGTTTTAAAGATACTGGATCTGTTCCAGAAAGCCTCACAGTGTGTTGATAGAAACTTTGCACTAGAATTAGATTTCTCGGAAAGCAGTTGCATCTGCTTCTCGGTGGTAGACTCTCTTAATTGCTTGCCTGAACTTGGCCAGCAGCATCACTGTAGCTGTGCTGGCTTGAGTTGTGAAAATTTTCAGCTCTATTGCTGCTCGCTAGGTGAGAACACAGAATTAGTTTTAAAAAAAAGTTGATGGAAAATAATGTGCACAGTAATGTGATGAATAATTTAGGTTCAAACGAGAAAGGTATTTGATTGGCTGGGCACTCAGTTGCGGTGGGGTTTTTTTAAATTTTTATTATTCCTGCTATTTTTTAGAAAGAAATAATATTGGTAATTGCATTAAAAAGGTCATTTTCGGCACAGGCCAGAGCACTTAAAATAGCTATTTTGAGCTGAATTTCAACTAAGTTGCAGCCTGAACTTCACCAAATTTAGCCACCTACAACAGCTGATTAGATTTAAGCCTGCAACAGTTATGTTCCATGTTGGACTGGATAAGTTAAGCAGCTAGCAATGAAGAATCAGCACTTGCTGGTTAACTTCTTTTGTTTGCCCAAGCATCACCCATTGTTTGAGTGGCTAAACATAATTGCCTCATGGAAAAAAGGTGGCTGCAATTATTGGGGTAAATTTTTACGCTAAGAATAACCAGCTAATTCCTGAGGCAAATCAGTCCCGTAGCTGATAACATTGTCTTAGATTATAAATGCGTAGTCTCTACTTCAAAACAACATCAACATAGACCTTGTGCACAGTGTTCTCCTTTGGCTTTCTGCATCTAAACCTTAAAATGGTGTTGCACTATGAACCCCCCCCCCCCAAGACTCTGGATAACATTATTCCGAACAACAACACTGTTTAAATAAAGTTCATTGAGAGGCTGTGGAAGCCAATCACGAGCTGCAGTCTCTCAAGAGCTTTCATCCAAACCTGAGCTAAGATTGACGGCTAAGGAGGAAAGTCCTCTGTAGTCTCAGAGATTACAGGAAAGGGTGAGTTTTTCACCAGTATGGACACAACTACTTAAAGAGGAAAAGAGGCAGGTAGAAGCACTTAATGGAAGAGGAGTACCGAAAGAAGCCAGTCCAGCACATTCTGTAGCCGAGATGCAAGGAAAGTGATTTCATAATGGTGAGGGTCATCGGTCAATGACATGCTTAACAAGGTTGAGCATCTTTTGGCTTACGTTTGACTAGCACTGTGTGAGTTACCGGACTGATAGTCCTGGTCCAGAGAACTGAAACTGGACTGAAGAGGAGAGCTGACACCTCTAGTATCTGTGTGTTAAAGGCAAATGCCAATGAGCTCGTTTTAGGGAGAGACGGTAGCTCTAAAAACATCACAGGAAGCACATGTACGCCTATGAGAGAGCGCTAAATTGTGACTGTCCATATTTTACATTTAAACATAAATGGGTTGATATTCAGTTGGCACACTACTAAGTTAAATGCCATCCCCATTGTTTACCTTAGTTCTTATATTAAATGCCACCTTCCTTATATGTAGTGGTACTGAATATCCATCTAGTATGGTCACTATGCTGGCACCATCCATAGAGTTTAGCAAGAGTAAAGCACTAAGAGTAAAGCAAACGTATAACCTGTCTGGACAGCAGCTGCATATCGCAGCTATCCAGGTATATTTTTGACCTCTTCTCATGGCACACAAATACACAGATCTGGTCATTTGATGATTGTGTGCCAGAGTTACTAAGGTGCACTAACAAAGGTTATTTTACCACATGAGAATTTACCATAAAAATACAAAAACATGACAGCAGAGAGAGAGACCATATGGCCTATCTAGTCTGCCCTTCCATATCAACTACTATAGCCTCCTTTTTTCCTTTAGAGATCTTCTGTGTTTGTCCCATGCTTTCTGGAATTCATTTACTGTCCTCATTTCTACCACCTCCACTGGGAGACTATTCCACGCATCTACCACTCTTTCCGTATAGAAATATTTCTGCATATTACTCCTGAGTCTATCCCCATTCTCCCTCCCCCTTTTTCACATCCCCCTAACTGCTTAACATAGGACTAGTTCTTGTCTGTTGCCAGGGCCCCTACCATGAAACTAGGCAACCTTCACCTGGCGTTGCTACATTTAGCACTAGCCCACGGTCGCCCAGACACACCTGTTGCTGTCGCTGGATAGTTTCCCTTGCAAAATTTGCTCCAAGGTTGCAGACCATTTAGAAAGACCCTCTATTCAAAATTACATATAGTATGACTTGAAACTAAATTCAGACTTAGTAAACTTGTTAGCTATTTAACACAGCAGTTACCGTTATCTAACAGTTAGTGTGGACCTGAGTTAATAGTTTATGCGGCACCCTGGCAGTTACCATTGTGCTAAATCCCGTGACATGGAAGGGGGCAGTGAATGCAGTTGCAATTAATGCAGAGGTAGCTACTAGCCTCATTAACTGTTAAAATGATAAGGTGGAGCAGTTAATGCCACCTCAAGACATTTAGAGAATTTCATCGCGTTATCTGTAATTCGGTTACCTAAAGACATTTTCCCTGTGTTATCTGCATAGCAAAATGCTGGAAACACCTCCCAGTAGTCATTGCAGATGTTTTGTAGTCACAGGGGCATGTTTACTAAACTGCACTAAGGGTTAGTGCAGGGTTTACTGTCCGCTAAGTGTGCCACGCTGCTAGGGCAGGGCACCAAGATAAAAATCCCATGCTAATTCTTTAGTGCATGATGGGGAAGGGACTGAGGGGGTTAGAGGCAGCATGCAGATGGTCTCGGTACATCACAGTTAGCAGGGGTCACACTGCTGTGCACTGACCTCGGTTGTCGCCTTTAGCACAGGTGCATGTCCTCAAGGAGTGGAAGTAAGTACATGTATGTGCATGCTAATGGTGCATGCAGGGAGCCCTGATCGCATGCTAATGGCTCACTCGTTAGTAAACATGCCCCGCTGTGCATTAAATTTGGCTTTTTAACATAGGCCTCTCTCTCTGTTGACTCATCCCATATTAAATGAAACGAAGAGAGGTGAATTCACGCCATTGGTCCCACTGCTGGATACCAAGACAAATGTCCCCAGCCAATATGGAGACCAACCTTTTACCTAGTCTCTCTTAGAAAGGGTATGAATGCTTTCTCCTAATTTGCTTAGGAAAATATGGTCATTTTGATTAGTATTTCACATTTAAGTCACAGTTAACCTCCTCATTCTTCAACTTCCTGTTAGCAGAAAACTGATTCTGGAGTGCTCTTAGCTCTAAATTTAAGAAAGTCACAATGCAGCAACAGCCTGTCAGTTTACATCCTCTCTGGACATGGAATTTATTGATTGTCAACGTCTTGGTTGGGTTAAGGGCTACCGATCTTTCCTGAGGCTTTCAGCTCTTGCAGTCAGTTAAGGTAACCCAAAAAGAGAAAAAATAACTCATGGAACTAGAACAATTTATTGAATGTTTTCTTTCTTTAAATAAGATACATAGCGATGATTTTTGACATTAATAAACTGCTTTGCATGAATTTGCATTGCAGCAGCTCACAAATGACAAACGTAAATAAACTTTTGTGTGAAGCAGACATCATATGAAAGTTCACTACAGCAAAGTACACTTTTAAGACATGACTTTGCAAAGTGCACTTTGTGTGAAAAATACTGCAAATCACTTGACATTTTGCATTTTTGTGAGGTTTCTAGATGTGCTATTTTTCATGTGAAGCACACTTTTGCAAAGTCACTTCACATTTTAGTAGATGAGGATCTGTCAATTTTCAAAGGGGTCAATTTCATCATTAGCAGTATATAAACACTGCAAATAAATAAAACCTACATTCATATAACATTACAGAATTAGAGCTGTGCATTCTGTTAATATTCTTCTCTAAGCAAAAATAATATATTTTTGGATAATTTATCTTTTCCAGTAACATGCTGGGGTAATTGTATTACATTGTTTGCAACTTGGGATGTCCAGTGATGTTGAAAACTGGAAATATCAGCTCCATTCCCTGGCCGAGTATGTTGTCAGCATCAGAAATAAATAGGACAGGAGTTTACCTCCTTCTCCACACCCTTTGGATGTTTGGCAGGCAAAAGGAGCATTTTTCACTACCTATTCATATCTGGAGCAGGTATAAACTTACACATGGCATGGGAAAGTAGAGTATGTTTCTGGTAATGCCTTAGATATACTTTCACCACAACCCCATTCAGATTTGGATGTCCTCATGCTGGGGATGTCCACAGAACTAGCTTCTAAAATGGCTCTAGGGGTGTCTCTGTGCTTTGGATGTCTCTATGCCTGTTTTCAGGCATCCAAAACATGAACAGAGGTTCCAAAGTAACCCCCATAGAGTAGCACATCATCAGCATAAACTGATAATCTTGTATATTCTGTCCCCGGCAGTGATACCCACAATCTCTCCTGCTGGCACAGTGCAAGAAACAAAGACTCTAAATGCTGGTTAAAGGAAGGTATCACCCCCTTCATCTCATCGTCATGTACCACCCTAACCTTCCCACCTCTTGCACTGTTAATATAGAACCTTGAAATAGAAAATCCTCATAGGCGCCTTGACCACTCCACATATCCAACTGATATAAACACTCATAGTTCTTTAAAAAGCAATGCTCAATGTCCTTCTGTCTAGAGAGGAAATGATCACTTCATCCCGTACAGAGTAGATATGCTCACTATTTTTCTGATCTTGCAAATAAGCAGCCAATTTGCCTGCTTTATTTCCAGATTGTAAGCTCTACTGCGTATAAACTATCTCTTACATTTATTTGTACAGTGCTGTGTATGTCCAGTAGTGCTATAGAAATAATAAGTAGTAGTGGTAGTAATAGCCACTTCTATCAATTAAATGTCATATAAACTATTACCCCTCCAATCCAGCAATAATAAACCTATAATGTAACAGTGGAGAACAAGTTAGAAACTTACAACCTTCTTACATTCTCTCCAAAGTGCCAGATCATATACATTAACGTTTTCTTTTCAGGTGCTCAAATATGAATACTTTAAGAGCCTGTGGGTCCTCAAAGTTACTTATGTGTGGCATTATCCAAAGTAACTCTCATCTTTGTCGGAACTGTGGCCAAAATACAAATAATAACTTCCTGTGCTGTCCTTTTAGAAAGATCAGGGAAGGTAGAAAAATGTGTACCCTGCCACTCCAGCCTAGATATCAACCTTGATTTATTCAAGATTTCCTGTGCCTGCTGATATCACAAGACTTTAACAAGGAAAGGCCTGGGACTATGCAGTGTGCCAGACTGAACAGTTGGAACTCTGTGTGCTCACTCAACCTCAAATGGCCATTTAAACTATAAACCAGCAATTTAGGAATAAAATCTTCCACAAAGTCTATTGGCCTATTTCCCTCACACCCATCCTGAAGGCCCTTTAGCATTAAAAACCATAGTACGTTAGGTGCAACACCTCCGCGATAACTGTCGGGGGTGTAAAAAATCATGTTCCCAGCAGTTAAAGTGGTGCAGCTTGCCTAATGCGGCCTAAAATTAGCATGGGTGCACTTACCTCCATCTATGGAGGTGGCAGTAAGTGCACCCACCCTAAGCACATGCCTTGTAGTTGGCGCAGGGCATGCCGACTACAAGGTGCTCACCCTGCCTGTTCTCCTCCCTCAACCCAACGCTTACTACTTCAACACACACCGCACAATTAGCCCAGAAATTGGACTGCACTTGCTGGTCTCATGCTAACGGTTACTGTGGGCCACGTTACACAGTTAGCACATACTGTAATCCATACTAACTGCTTAGTGCCTCTTAGTAAAAGACTCCCTTAGTCTTCAAAGCTCATATGCTACAGTAGATTTGTATTACTCCTAGGCTGATTCAATGAAAAGAAATCACAAGTGCATGGGGCTGTGGATTCCCAGTCGGGAACGTCTATGTTCCTGAAATTAGCCAGAGATACAGATGTCCCTGGCGTTTTTCAGCCTGTTATGTCCTAGACATCCTGGACTGAACTTGGACGTCCTTTCTAAAATTCCCCTTCATCTTACTAAGCCAGAGTCTATTTTTGCAGTACTAATGCATAATATAGATGAGTTCAGCACATGTGCAGGATTTAAGATTAATTTGATAAAATCTGAAATGGTGCCATTAAATGCGTATAGTAACAAAGAAGTTATATGACATCACTCTTTTCAATGGTGCACACAAGGTTTGAAATATCTAGGGACAATGTTGAGGAATGAAATTATGTCAATTAGTGAAAATGAGGTGTGAGGTCTTCAAACTACCCATAGTACAGTATGTGTGTAAGATGGTCATGTTATATCTCACTTGGTGGGGAAGGGTTGATGCAGTAAAGATGTCAATTGCTCCAGTGATTCTTTATCATTTTGGTTTGATCCCAGTGTAATTCCCAAAGAAATTTTATACTGAGCTAGACAGAATTCTGATGGGATTCTTTGGAAAAAGAAAACTTTGTGACTTGCAATTGGCAGATCACAAATGCCCAGGGAATTCAGAGGGCTTCATTTTTCAAAGTTTTTACAATACTATTATGTGTTCATTTTGTGCCAGAGGATATCCTGGATTTGCAGCAAACCTAATGAGCCGTCTCCAAGTTGGGTTCAGTAGCAATCTGACTTGCTTGCATCTTTGCACCTGTCCTCTTTAGTGGGTATGCAACTACTTCAGGAGCTACAGATGCATCGAATCATCTCTTCACACTGGGGGTCTTGATATTATTGGATATCTGTCTCCCAGCTGAGATGGAAAACTCTTGATAGTCCCCAATTTGGTATTATCTATGCTTTAAACTGAATAAGTGAAAACTTGTCTGGTCCTTCTGGATTCAGAGGGGCATATAGTCAGTGAGAGATGTCCTCTGGGAGACCCATTTATGTCCTTTCAAGAGCTTCACCATAAATTTGCTCTCCCTTTTTCACAATGCTGTAAGTGGTTACAGTTGTTGCATGTCTTAAGTAAGTCGTGAGACTCATATCAGGATTTACTAGCTACTTCCTCCTTTGATGATTTGTGTCATCAGATCTCTGCTAAGAGTCATGCAGAAGCCACTTTCTACAAGACGTTAACTAGAACATTGGCTAACAATATTTAGCATGGGTCTGCTAGAAGTATGGGAGAAATACTTTGGCAGGCAGATACCAATAGAGGTCTGGTGGGACTTTTGAAAGAAGACCGACTGATATTTTCCTTTGGCCTCCATCCATAGAGTTTATACCTATGCTACAATGTGGTAATATTCTGCTGTTAAACTAATTCATTGCTCAGCATGTCTTTTTGGTGGAATTCTGTCTCACTTATGAGTCACTAGTGGGCGAAAGAAAAAAGAAACTTGCATCATTTGTAGAAGCCTTTTACAATGAAAGAAAGATTGAGGGACTGCTAAATTCAGTCATGATATAGTGACTTCCGCATCTAAATTTTCCCATTAAAGTCAAAGGCACATACTGTATTTTTCTGAATCTGTCATTTCTGTATGAGAGTTTCAGAATTACATTTTTAATAGCAACCCTCTTTCTTTTTGTCCCAGCAAAAAAAAACAAAGAAGGCCCCAATGCAGTTCGTAATTAACTAATGCAATAAGTAATCAAAATAAATTAAAAGAAAATATATTAAAATAGTACTAGATATCTAACTTGGCCCTGCCCCACTCTCACTAGGGATAGACAAGGCAACAAATTCAACAATTCAAATTTAATGTCACATATTAGTATGAAATTAATACAAAATTGAACTCACGATTCCAATTCAAATGCATCCCCACACTAAATTGAGAAATAGTTAAATGACTTGCAATGTCTCTGCTTCTTATAATGAGAGACTATTTTATACAGCAGCTATTCCGTAATACTATACCATTCTTATTTGGTATCATGATGATAATTTCATGCCTTAAGCTTACTCACAGTCTGTTATTAAGATTACAGATTTGACTTCACAATGAGTTTATGTCTTTAAGGATAGATTTCACCAAATGAGTCAACCATATGTTAAATCAAATTTTACATTCATTATGAAACTCTGAATTATACTTTATATCTCCATAATGATAATAAATGTTCATCTGTCCCACATTCCTCTCATTTGTATTTCTGATCATCAATCTTGCTAATATCTTTAGGTTTTTAAAATTATCATGCTTCAAAGTGCAACTGTTAGTAATAATAGTTCACTTTATGTTTTCCCTCACTATCCTTCCTGTTGATATTTAGCCATACAGCCATGTTTAAGCAGTGGCAATTTTGTAGAGAAATGGCAGTAATCATAAAGCAAGTTAACGGTAATGTTTCTTAATGAGGTTTTATGCAGTAATTAGTAATGCGCATATATCAGCAACTGGCAGATTATCACAGGTACTATAAATGCTGTACACTAGGCAAGTGTGCATCAAAGATTTCGGAGCGCGTTTTCTTTCATCAGAATATACCCAGTCGCTTATTCCTCAGGAACTGAAACGTTTATGTAGTCGTCCCATTCATCCCCGTTCAAGTCTATGGGGGGAAATACAATGTTGCTATATAAACGATCAGTAGTAATACAAGTAGTAGTACGTTATTTTTCAATGAAACAGTCAAGTTTCCCATCTATTTTCAATCCAACCTGCTTCAAATTTGATGGCAGGCATTTGTAACAATATTTCAAGCCATCAAGAGTGTCACAAACCCCCCCAGGGGCCACAGAAGAGGGACAAAATGGATGAACAGTGGCAGGATGAATAGCAGAAACCATCATCAGAAGGGCAAAGTGGTACAAAGGGAACAGTGAACACCTCAGATAAGGAAAGAGGGCAAAGCAGCGCTGTAATTGATGCAAGCACACAAAGGCAATTTGAGAGGCCTAAAATGGCAAGGAGATCAGCACAACATCCAGATCCGTGGCAAGACCATAAATTATGCCAAGGGGACCAGCACCCACAGTACCCAGATTGGCTGGAAGGCATTAAATTGTGCTAGGACCAGCACAATACCCAGATTGGTTGCAAGGGCCTAAATTATGCAGGAGGACCATCATTGCACCCAGATCAGCTAGAAGGCTCTTAAACAGGAAAGGAGAGCCAACATAAAAGCAGAAGTAGTATGAGTCCAGGCCGCACGAGTGGGGAGAGGTCGGCTAAGCACTCCACAGTGCGCTCCAGTCATTCAGAGCTTTCTTAGTTGATGATTCAACAAGTATTTTTAGTCGACAACTACAGTGGTGGACGATGGATGGGAGGTCAATCTGTCACCCCATGATATCTTGGACTGATTCGGCTATCAGACTGGATAGGCAGGTGTCCATTTCCTCTATCAGCACCCATGTTCATCCCTCCTGAGAGAAATACCATTCTTTGGTTAAAAGTATAATAGTAGCTGCACTCCCCTGATAGAACCTTCAAATAAGTACAGTGATGAAAATTTGCAAAGTACTCTGCAAAGAGACCTCAAAGCTCATTGATGGTAGTAGACTTGTGGTGCCTCCTATGGCTCCTGGTTTTGTTTCTCTCAGATTCAGGTTGTTAGAAACTGCATGTCAAAGCCGTTAGCAGAACAGAGGCATTCAATAAAAAGCAGGAGGATAAAGAACAGCGACCCAGGAAAAGTCAATGCACACTGATTGTAGAGGTATACAGCTAGAATGGTGGTGACAAATTGACATGGCAATTAGGGAAGGTGAAAAGTCATACACTGACATGTCTAAGGCACCCATAATGGTGCAAAGCAGGAGTAGGATGAAGAGTGACTCAGGATAAGCCAATTCACCGAGGGCATAAAGGTAGAGAACCAATGTTTCCCAGACCCATAGTGAGAAGAACAGTTCAACACGGGAGTCCTCTGCTGAACCTTGACTGTCCCTTCTTCACCGAGCATCTGTTCCTGCAAATCCAACAAAGAAATAAGGGCAGATCAAGGAGGAATATGGCTGTCATTCCGGGGAGAATCTCTATCCCCCTCCCCAATGAAAAGAGAAGATAAGCCTAGACCAGTGACAGAGCCGCTCTCTGGACAAGCAGTCAGCAATAGCAACAGGTGATGGCACCGTAGAAAGGCTTCACCCAGATGTTCAGCATTAAACATTTTGAGCCCAATTCTGTACCGGACGTAGATCCCCTCTGTGCATCTGGTCTGAACTGGACGCACAGAGGGGATCACGATTCTGATCCCACGGGGCACATCTAGCTCTGGGGGATCAGAATCACAAAGTGTCCTGCACGTGCAGGATAGGAAAGTGATTCTATCCGGCCAGCACGTGCAGTATTGCACCCGGCAAACTCAGTCAGGGCTTTTAAATGGAGCCGCAGTGCCATGGCGTCATGTTGCCATGACACCGTGGCTCCATTTAAAAGCTGTGATGCTGGCCGCCAGCAAAAAGGGCTTTTTCCCCACAGCCTGACCCCCGATCTGGCCTCCTAAGACCAGGGTCGGGCTGCAGGGAATAAACACTGGTCCTACCTGGCCATCTGCGCCCTGAGCTATCAAAAAAAAAAAAAAACCCTGTCCAGGGAGGTTATTCCACCTCGGAGGTGGAATAACTCCCCTGGGCATTTCGCCAGCCCTGGACGTACAGAGCAGACATTAGAATCAGCCCTGGACATCCAGGGACAGTGACCGCCCACTGCCCACCCAGACTCCACCCCAGACTGCCCCTTCGCTGCTCCCATCTAACTTCCCTGCACAACCAGCGGGGCAGTTAATCAGGGGCAGGCAAGAGCACAAATAGCAGGGATGGACGTCCCATCGGGCCATCCAACCCCACTATTCGTGACTCAGAATAACCCCCTTTGGGTTTAAACATATCTTCTTTCAGATTGCGGCACTGTGGCAGCTTTCTCTGTCACACTTTTCCAGATGTTATTGAGTCCCAGGGATTTATTCTGTCTGAGAATCTCTGAGAGTAAGTGGATCACATTAAGCCAGCTGAATCCATGGCTACAGGTAGCAGCAGCAGCAGAAATTCCCAGGCATACCCCACGTTGTACTCAAACCTGAACAACAGGCAAAGATACAGCATTGCAAAAAAAAAAAAAAAAAAAAGAATAGAGGTGTGCATTATACCTCTACCAATATTCTAAACAATCTCATCTAAATTTATTTATTTAGACATTTATATGCCACCTTTTCCTTCAATAAAGGTTGTCACGTCACATAACAGTTGGAGGGTTATATTTAACATTAGGGTACGTGTAGACATTTAGACAGTACAGTCACTTATCAACATATAGACAGTACAATTGAAGGTAACATTTAACATGAGGGTATTTAATAATGCGGTATGATAAACTTGTGTGTGCGGGGAGGATGGGTCCGTGCTTAGTTGGCAGTGGAAGTAGTGTTTCAGAATTTATTTATTTTATTTATTTATTTAACTGTATTTATATCCCGCTTTTCACCGGGTCAAAGCGGTGGGAATGGGCTTGGGATGTTGCCTGGATGCTCATATGCTTCTATAAATAAAAATGTTTTGAGGTCTTTGTGGAAGTCTGTGAGATCATCTAATGCCCTCAGGCTTGTCGGATGAATAGCGTTCACTCACAAGCCCAGGACTGAAAGTGACACACAACAATTTGTTATTGGCATTCATCCTGACTCAAAGCTCCTCCTTGATTCCCACTGCAGAGTGTGGGGTCTAAAAGTTAAAAAAGAGAAAGATTGTCACATCTCAAGGGCAGACCACGAGGAAACATTGAGTCTCATTTCCTGTCCATGAGTCCCAAAACAGTAGACCGAAACAGCTATGACAGTTCTGCTCTGTGCCTCCAGACATTTGTCTGGCGGAAGTGACTATCCCATACTGGGCTCTTTTCTGGTATTATTTTCCCTAGTACAGAATCAGTCCATGAATTCTCTACCCTCTTTTCAGATCATGAAGGGTATCTGGTGAGAGTGCAGCAGAGGAAACCAGCAGGTCAGGCCTTCTGATGATGAACCAACACAATGGTACACCATCTAAAATACCAGGGATGCCACAAAAAATGATCCTAATGGATCTATTCATACAGGGGCAGCTTGCTATGGTAAATTGTGGAGGTTCGCCGGTTGTGTCAACGCCGAGGTCAGGAGACCCAGTGTCCTCCTCAGAAGCAGATTACACCATGTCCCTGGATGAGCGTCTCTCTTCTCCTCCTCCAGGTGCAGCAGCGAGGTTACAGCGATGCTCCGGGGGTGGGGTGGAGTCCTCCCTTTGAGGGAGTGTTACTTTCGCCGGAGATCTTGGCTCACCGCTATACCTGGTGTTGGATCTAGGAGACCATGGGATTAGGGTAGAGCCAAGCACCTTGGTTGGAACCTTGGTGGCAGCTCTCCCTGCAGCTCCTATCAGACCTCTGGAAGTGTCTCCGATGTTGGTGGCCCCAGTAAGACCGGATAAGTTCACTCTGGAAATTATTCGGGACGCTATTGTGAATTTGACTGCTGTGGTGTCTAGCCAGACACAGCAATTACAGAAAAATATTCAGGAGCAAGACACTTGTATTTCATAGCAGCAGGTAGCAATAGAGGGTATTAAGACTTCTATTGCAGACCATGCTGTTAGACTTGATTCTGCTCGGGACTCCTCTATTGCAGTTATGACCGATTTATCCTCTTTTATATTTAAGTTGGAGGCCTAAGAGAATGCATCTAGGGCCTCAAATTTAAGATTTGTCAATTTCCAAAATCTTCCATTGTTTCAGTGCACAAGATGTTCAGAAGATATGTCATAGAAGTACTACAAGTGTCCAGCGATGCAGTTCTGCCATTGTCTCATATTTATTACTTACCAAGAGATAGGAGAAAATCTACTGGGGACCACCAGCCAATGGACACTTAGAATGTTTTCTACATTACTCGAAGAGTCCATGACAGAGACTATTACTTCTGCTACTCTCCTGGTTACAAGTGTGCTGTTACCGGACTAGGACTGGTTCAAGCTTTTCTTTAAAAAAACATCAAGTCCAGTTCCTTGGATACAATGTGTGGTTCTTTTTGGATTTGGCCCTGAGACTGAACAACACCGGAGAAAGGTTTTGCTTCTAAAGGAAGAGGTGCTACAGTTGGGGTTATTATACTTCCAAAAGTTTCCTCGTAAATGCTTTGTGAAGTATAATTCTGCTAGTTATGTTTTTTTTTTCAGCTATCAGTAACTCTGGTAACCCGGAGGCCCTCCTCGCCTCCTTCCCATGTCTTAGCATCCCACAATAATATTCCCCCACCAATTCACCAACAACTGTAGTTTGGTACAAACATTTGGTCGCAGCTTTATTTACACCAGTAACAACCGACCCAACACGGGCCTGAATATAAAACAATCCAACATAACCCAGCCCCACACCCCATTGCCGGAGGATGCCCCCCCACCCGCCATCTTAGTAGCAAGGCGGAGCATCCTCCTCCCCCCAAACCCCTCCGCCTGCCTCGCCATACTAGTAGCAAAGGCCGGCTCCCACCCCCCCGCTACCGGGCCGAGACCCCCAACCGGGCTGTCTCGCCCCACCCCCAGGAGCACTTCGCCCCCACTGCTCGTAAACCAGTTCAAGCCCGCGCCGCTCCTGCGAGCGCTGGCTCTGTACCCCGCCCCCACCAGCTGCAACATCTCAAAAACACCTCCATAATGGGCGGGCGGGCGGGAACGCGTCCGATTCCCGAGGAGCCGCGGCAAGAAGGAGACGGCCACGCGGCTCCTCGCAGACACTGCTCCGCCCCCTTCAGCCCGCGGCCAATGAAATCGCTCCGACAACGCGACGGAGCGATTTCGAATGCCGCACGCACGGCCTCCTCTCTCTCACCCCCGCCCCCATCACATACTGGAGGCCGAGGCCGGGCCCAGGTTACTGACGGCCGCGGGACTGGGCCCGCGGCCTCAAGCATAATTGTCAGCTTTTATTATGAGAGGCAGGTTGTTTCAGTTCCACTCATTTTGTCTTGATGTATAGATGCTTCAACCTTATAGACCCAGTAACACTCAGGTTGGCTTTAATTTCCTTTACTTCCCGAATGGGATAAATTCTTTTGTTCTTTGTGTGCTTCACCCCCACCCCCCCCTCTTCTATTGTGGGCTTGCGGGACTTAACAATTTATTTGCCTTTAGTTTATGATTTTCCATTCATATTATGTTTTTTTCTTATGTTCTTGACAAGTGTTATGCTTGGATGCAAAATGAAAATTTAATAAATATAAAATTAAAAAAGAAAAGGAAAATTGTGATTTTTGTTCATTTTACCCTTTGTATGAAAAACTAACACACATGCCTACTGTACAAATTTTAAATGGGTATCAGTCCTAAATAAAAATATATCACCCTTGCCAATTTTTTAAAAAAAATTAAGGTTTGGATACACCATTAAGAGCCTCAATTAAAAACACTAATTTGTGCAGTTCCCACATGTACTTCAAACTTGTTGTTCTCAAAAGATTCATAGGAAAAGAAAAAGTAAACTGCTGACCATGATATAAGTTAACCCTCCTTCAGTGTTTACTGAATTTGCTGTCAAGTTAGAGGCAAAAAAAAAGATGACTGCTGAATAAAGATAAGTGCACCCTCGGCTGTTATTCATGGATTTTACAGTTTTCTTTAGCATATAAACAAAATTCTAAGTAACAGGCACAATTAAATTATCCCCAGAGGCAGTATTTTGGAACTTGAAACAGTTTCTTTCTCAGCCTAAACTTGCATCATAATAGAGAATAATAACACATTTAAAAGAATGCAAATTTTTAACAAATGGAATAAAAACATTCTCTTTTGCTAGAGACTTCTCAAGAACATAAAATAGGCTAACTGCCATTATATGCACAACATCAAGGAAACTAAACAACACTGCTATAAATTCCTAAAAGATTTGAACAACTTCTGATCCTTTGTACAGAAATCATTTCTTCTAGACTTCATTACCAAGCATTGTGAATCTTATCATCTCCTTACTCCAATAACTATTACCAGTTAGAAATTAGGGACCCAGTATTTAAAGGCATTTACATGGTTTACAGACCTGTAAGTCTTGTAAGTGCCACTTAAAGGGTTATTCACTTAATATCTCTGATTAATGCCACTATATACCCTAACCGCTTAGCACCAGAGCATGTCGGAGGCAGAGGTGGTGCCAGTTGCTAACCAGGCAGCAATGATATTGAACCGCTGCCTGCGGGCAAAGATAGGCGCAGCAAAAGCTGGCCTATCTTTACCTATAGGAGCTAACCGGGCAGCGGCTCAATATCGTCGCTGTGCGGCGACCTTGAATAGCCAGCTCTGGGGCCAGATATGACCCTGACATTGAATATCCGGGTTTAATGCTCAGCGCCAGCAGCTAGCCACTGGCCCTGAATATTGGGCTCTAGCAGTTTAGGTCTAAGCCCAACTATGCACACAATGGCAAGAGATAGTGAACTTTATTTAAGTAAAAAAAAATTACCCTCAGAGAAAGCAGAAGATCTCTGCGGATAACTTTTGAGGGGACAATTAACAAAGCAAAAAGCACTCTGTGAAAATTACCCATGGACTTTGCACCAAAGCATATTCTTGAATTATTGTCCCCTATATGCCAGAACTGACTGTCCCCAGCTGCCCTGGTGACTCTAACCTCCCCCATTAGAGTCTTTTGCGTATCTCACTGGTTCTCAGCTCAGGCCCTCATGCCCCAACCAGCTTTTTGTGAACATCTACTGCAGAAGGGTCAGTAAGGATCACTGCCAGAAATAAATCAAACATGGAAAAGAAATGAAACATTGGAAATGGATTTGACTTGTGTGTCTGTGTGCCCACGTGTGTCTATTCTGTCTTCTATATGGGTATATATCTATAGATGAGCATTTCATGGATAGTTCTTATGTGGCTGTACAAAATATCAAAGCATCACTGCTGCAGTTACAAGCATTGTTTAATAGGTAGGCAGGTAATTATGACCTTCTAATTTTACACTGTTAACAAACTATGTCTAGAAGTGGTTGTCTATTTATTGTATTAATGTACTCATATATATGACAGGTGCTACCTTTTGTAATTACGCGGAGGATAACTTTATAATGGCATTTTCGCTCAGATGTGGCAGTACGCGCTTCTAAAATACATTTTATATAATCACTCCATGTGTACAACTGTATGAAATCAGAAGAGCACACTTCTTTGCTTACAACTTTGGTGTAAGTATGCTTTGAGGTGGAGAGCAGGTGGGTTGTGATGTACATGAGTATTTTATAAAACATGCACAATCGTGATCGGTATAAATGTGTACATTTATTCCAGTTCTCCAACTGATGTACATGTACTAGGTTCATTTAACCCATGATTTATGCAAGATTTGGGCTAGCATTTTATAAAGATACATAGGTTCTTATATGTCTTTATAGAGTAGGCTACAAATAGGTACTTTCTTTCCCTCCCAGTCTAGGTGACCTTTTTATAAAATTACCTTCTATCTGACAAAGCATTCAGCTTACAGAAGCAGCATTTAAAGTTACAGTCTATACAAAAGCCAAATCAAAATTAACAAATTCAGTTAAAAAATGTGGGTATGTAGTAATGATTGGAAGGGATGTGTTGCCATTCAAGTGGGTGCTAATGGGGTACTATTGGGGGATCTTGATCAGGGCAAGAGTCTGGTTGAGGCGGTATCAGATCAGTCTTGCACTATTGGCAGTGAGACAGACGCGCATGCCTTCAAATATTATCATCGGCCTCCATGCTAATTTGGCAGCACAATTGCATGCTACCAATGCACTCTTTAATAAACGTGCCCTATAGTGTTTCTCTCAGCAGAGAGCTTATGAATAGAGGTGAGAATTGAGGGGACTAAATGACATGCTATGTATTCTCTTTCAGGGTTGACTGCAATGTGAAGCCCAAGGAATTGGTCATAATGAGTTTGTAGGTATCATTCTCAAGAGGTTGGGAGGGGGAGCAGAAAGGCATTGTCTCCTGGTTCTCCTAAGAGTTCATGGGTTGCGGAGGAAAGAGTTGCTTGTCTCTGAGGTCTACAAGAGAGCGGGAAGAAAGATTAGTGGCTTGTTCCTGATTGTCTTGGGAAGCTTGAAGAGGAGGAAGTCTGCACTTCTCTGTAGTGCCCTATGATGATATTTTAGGGATCCTCCTGTAGGGGGGCTCCGGGGCTAGGATAGATAAGGAGAGTCTTCAACGCGCATGGTTCTGCAATTTCAAAATTGCATGTGGTGTTTTTCTGCCAAAACAGTATCAGCAAAAAAACAGAGGCAGATCTTTGCAGTTCAGTTTAAAAAATTCCTGTAAGAAAAGCATCTTTGTTAGAGTAGCTGGTATATTATTATCATGGAGAACATATTTCCAGACTTCAATATTTAACAATGACTATTATATAAAAGGGAAAATATGAGCATAAATTCCCTTTGAAAACTCGTACAAAATTAACGAGATTCTGCAACTACCAGCATAATTTTGAAAATTGCTCCACTGGTACATAATCTGCTAGAGGGTATGTTTACTAAAATGCAGCAGTGCATTATGTAATTAGCACAGGTTCCGCGCTAGCCCTATGCTAAAAGACTTGCACCTGTCCCCACAGGTGATTTAACAATAGTCACTGAGGTGGAGATGGTGGTAAGAGTACCCACACTAGGTGCAACATTGATGGTTAGTGTATGTTAAAGATACCTGTTCTAACCCCAGTATACAAGCTCCATCCCTGAACCACCCAGTCTCCATCCCAACCTGCACTAAGCATTTAGCGTGGGATTATTAGTGCAGCCACATATTTGGCTTATGGTTACTAGAGCTCACTTGACATGTGCTAAACCCAGTGCTGACTGTTACGGCGGTATATTAAACATGCCCCTAAGTAAGACAATTTTATCACTGTTCACAGCTAAGCATTTTTCCTACATGAGTTGTAAGACATAGAGCGCAATTCTATAACAGCCACATCTGGCCAGCAGAAACGTCTAACCTGAAAATGGGCACATAATAAACCTGATTCCGAAACCACGGGTATAGACGCATTCGCAGTTCAATACAGACGTGTCACAGCCATTCATCTATATAGGACTTGTTGAAGATTCGAGTAGATATTTTTCTAAGTGCTGGCCTTATTCCATGTTGCTGCTGGTATAACATTGGTGTCTGTAGGAAATGCTCAGGATGTACACGGGCCTTTCCTGAATACGCTTTTCATGTCTCCATGACTTGTCACGCCCCCATCCCGCCTCCTGCCGCCCACGTTCTAAGATCCCCATTTTTGAGCCATGTACATGCAAGCCACGTGGTTTAGGATACGGGTCTAGATGTTTGCGCAAGGAAAACGTCCAAGCATCCTATTTGCATTTCGGAATGACCCACATAGGGTCCATTGTTTCACATTTATTTTCAGTTGATTTATTTTCATGATGTCATTAATACAATTTATTACAAAAAGATTCACTAGCTCTACTTAAGGAATTAAGAAACCAGTTCATTCATTTTTAGTTTATGTAGATGAGTAAACAGCCACTATGCTTTTGCATATTTTGCATATATACTCAGAGGTATGAATTTGGCAATAAGGAATTTCTTGTTCCATATGTGGAAAGTCTGCAATACACAGAAGCTGAAATCTAAGGGAAGACCACCTCATTATATAAGATGTCTTACTTTTTTAATCTGCATGGAAACTCCCCAGGGCAATGATACTTGAAGAATACCCCAGGAAGAACCACATGATAGTTTAAGGCATGCAAGGAAAATCACCACAAAATGCCATGGAAATATCTATTTAATCTATAGTAACATAGTATATGACGGCATATAAAGCGTAGTTATTCACCTGTAACAGGTGTTCTCCGGGGACAGCAGGAATCAGTCCTCACATATGGGTGATGTTGGCACCGACGGAGCCCTTGCAGAAGCATCCCCCCAGCTTTCAAAGAAAGCCTTTGGGAGATGCCACCATGCATGCATGGTCCCCTTCCCGCCCAAGGGTGCCATCTTGCTCAGTCTCCTTTTTTCCATGAAGCCCTTCAACTGTTTGTCTGACTTGTCCCCGGAAACATTTGATTTTTCTCTCCCAGTTTCATATTCACCTCTGGTATCGCACCGATACTCTTCCCACCTACCAACCTTGTTGCCTCGGCATCGAGTTCGGTCTATTTTGTAGTTTGTGTTCTTTTCTTTTCCTGGCATCTTCACGCCCTTTTTATCCCACTGGCAAACCGGATAGTCTTTGACCTCGCAGGCGTACTTTTTTCCCGCTTATACACAGCAGTTTTAAAAAGCTCCTGGCCCTCTTCCCTTTTAAATAGATCTTGCAGAAATATTTCTTCAGAGAATGTGCAATATGGGCATGAAGGAAGTGACCGGAAGAGGTAAGAGCAAAAAGAGCAACAAAGTTTAGCAGCCTCCTTCCTTCCCTCCACTCAGCTAAAGCAGGAAGGCAGGAGCAAAAGTAGTGGCAAGAGCAGCAGCCGTCAGCACAGAGTCCTTTGTCCCTTGTGTCAGTGTGTAGTATGTACCTACAGACCCCAGTACTCAGCATGCTTTCCAGTCTAACAGGAAACATGCTTTCTGGCGACTTGGCAGGTCACAGTGAAAGTCCATAGAGATGGGGAAATGGCTATGTTTCTGTGACCTCATCCATTAATGATGTGACCCCATTTGGGGTCCCATCCCAGGTTTTGGAACCTCTGATATATCACCTGATTGTGTTTAAAAGGACACTGATGCATGTTTTTTAGCTGCAGAGTACAGTCATCTTGACTGTTGTTTCTTATGAAAGAAATTTTATCTCTGAAGCAGAGTGACCTTGAAATGATGTCATCTCATATCACTGGGGAATTGAATCAGTGAGGAAACTGCTTTGAAACAGGCAGGTTATTTTTACATAGAATTTAAGGATTTTTTTTTTATGAACACTGGTGCAATTTGTAAAATTAGATGGTAAAGGGAACTTACGATTAAATCGGTTGGCCAAGTCACAATGACTGATGTATCTTTTGAAGTGATTTCCTAACTCTGATGGTCCAACAAATTTAAAAAAATGTGGAATATTAACTGATAATGAAAAGATTAGTGTATAGTTGAGAAATTTCTTTTGATGAGATCTTTACATAAACTAGGCACTTTCTTGAAAACGTTTTCAGTGCCTTGTTGTGAAATTAGTCACCCCATATACATGAAGTGTGATCCCTGAAACCAGTTATGTGCTTTGTACTTCCTTTTCCTGTGGGCTAATTTTGGTGAGGAAAGAATGTCAATTTTTTCTCTGATATTCAGAAATTCCATTCAGTGATGTTTTCTTTCATCTTGTTGAAATAGTACATATTAATTTCAAGCCTGATATGAGCCGTAGTCTAACCTTACAGGAAAGCAGGACCGTACCTAGCCCTGTGCGAGCGGTTTGGCTGCACAGGGCACAAAGGCTTAAGGGGCGCATTTCAGCTGTCTGCCGTTGCCTGCCGCCACCATTTTTCTTCTCTCAGCGGCGGCAGGCAACAGCAGACAGCTGAAATGCGCCCGTTAAGCCTTCTCGCGGCACACTAAGCAGGTCTGGTCCCTCCCTCCTCTGATGTGGCGTCAGAGCAGGGAGGGACAGATCGGCTTAGTGCACCAGTGACTTGCACATCAGGTGTGCCTCTTCTCTCCTGCTGCTGTCCAGAAAGTGGCTGGATGGAGGTGCAGGGGAGGGGGGCACACGCCGCCCGATGTGCAAGTCGCACAGGGCACGATTCACGCTCGGTACGGCTCTGCAGGATAGGACCATCTTATTTTAGCTATGCTATTTTTGTTTTAAGTATTAGCATTCAAACACTTTGTAGTTTCCCAAATTTGCATGTTCAGAAGTATTGTATAGAAAAACTGAGTCAGTGAAAACATTTCTCAATAACAGTCCCTAGGAAGGAAGTCTCCTAGTTCTCTTTTTCCCTATTGAATTAATTACTTCTCCCTAAATATGTTGATTATGTTGCAGAAGCAAGTAGGGTTCCATTCTGGCAAGCGGATTAATAATTTATGCAGAGAATAAATTGAGTTGTCCTTTCAAATTAGAGATTAATCTGGTACAGTACAGTATGTAGTGATACATCGATGGTAGTGGGAGAACATGTCACATTCTTGACGTCTACAAGACCTTTGGATCATTGCAGAGAATGGTTGTCATAGATTTTAGACATTTTTTCTTTTATATGGTCCTTAAGAATTTCATGCTTAAGAAAATGAAAATATATAGTAAGGTCATCCAATTAAAAAGACGGTTCACTTAGCTAAAACACATTCAAGTTTTGATCACTGTTCATGGTTGCATAATCACGTTTTATAGACAAATGAATTACTGTCTCCAGAGTGTTCATACTACAAAAGAATGAAGGGCCTGATTTTCGAAGTGCTAGGCGCATGTTACAAGTGTAAAGGAGGGCCTTACTCGGGTAAAACCAAAATAACCGTGTAAACCAGATTTTCAACATGGCAGCTTGAATAGGAGAATACCAGCTAACCACACAGCACCAGGTGCCGAGGCCCAGGGGCATGTCTGTTACTAACCCACGTAAACTGGATTTCTGAAAGCCCTGTGCAGTGACATTGGATGTTACAAACTGCAGAAGTCTATGTGACATTTCCTGGCACCTAAGAGCAAGAGGTATGTGTGTAAACAGTGTAGTGGCATTGCAGTGTACATTACAGTGAGGAGAGCATGTCCAAGCATGTACGCAACCCGTGCAGAGCAACAACATTGTTTGACCAGCTGAGAAGCGATGTGGGCCATGCACATGGTGTTCCAGAGGTGGAGACGTGGCATTCGTGCCCATGCAGAGCGGAGGAGATGGCAGACAATGCAGAGACAGCAGCAGGCGGCGGCCCAGTAGCAGGGACGGAGGTACCATGCTCCATGTGTATACAGGCCCATGGTAGCCTACCTACAACTGATGGAGGAGGAGATCTACCAGAGGTACAGACTGAATGGGGCATCACTAATGGAGCTGGGCCACTTACTCAGTGGTGACTTGGAGCCCTCCACCGCCAGAAGCCAGGCCCTCCCGGTGGCAATGAAGGCAACCACAGCCCTGGAATACCTGGCAACTGGCAGCTTCCAGCACGTGTTAGGGGCAACTGTTGGGATCATGCAATCTACTGCCAGCACCTACATACATGTCTTCACCAGAGCCCTGCTGTGGAGAATGTGCCACCTCTTTGCCTTCCCACAATCCCAGCAGGAGTGGCATGAGACCAGCACCAAACTTTTCATTTCTTTATGAGAGGGTTTAGACATTGCACTTGTGGAGGGGCATTTTTCAAACCCACGCCCACTGTACAGCTGCAACCAAAAAAGTAAATAGAATGCTAGGAATCATGAGGAAAGGAATGGAGAATAAAACAAAGGATATTATTATTATTATTTATTTTTTTTTATAACTATTAGTATAAAATGAGTTCCACAAGAAGAAATGAAATGCATCCCAATATTAAGGAAACAGTGAAAAATACAGAATTAAAAGAAATATTTCCAGGGAAATTTAGTCCACATTTCGGGAAGAATAAACATAATGAAATGGCATACAAAAGACAATAGTCATGCTAGCTACAACAGTGACTGCAATAAATCAATTACTCCATGATAGCAGGGCCGTACCAAGCTATAATTGCGCCCTGTGTGACACTTGAAAATGGTGCCCCCCCATGACATCAGACTTTTATCAGTAACATATTTTATTTATTTAAAAGCATTTCTACGCCGCTTATCAAAATGTAAGAGGCTTACAAAATAACATTCATAACAATAAATTAGACAAAAACAAACTGAAAACATCATAAAACAAAAAAATGGTAGTATTAGACAATAGGCCTGTAAAAAGGTTAACTAAAGTTATGAGTCTATGCAACCCACAGTCAACTTTAGTCTACTTTATACAGGTCTATTGTCTAATACGACCATGTAAAAACACTATCAGGTAGCAGTCTAATTTCTCAACAAAAGGGGTGTCCTGCATGGAGTGGGAGGTTCACCCCTAAACAGGGACATGGGGAGGGGTGGCGGTGCACCTACTCTTGCCATTTTTCACAAGCTTCAACTTGCTAAAACTATGTTCACAAGAAGCAACAGTGACTGGAATTGTTAAAAAAATTCTAAGCGCAATCTCTATATCAGGATATTCATCTTTTAAGGAATACATATGGATAAGTTGCAAAAGGTCAATAGTATTTGCTTTGCCTAAATCAGCAATCAACATATTTGCCTGAAATTTGAAACTCTCAGTTTCTGACACCAGTTCCAGCATATCCAAGTCACAATTATACTTCCTAGCTAGATTAGCTGCACAATTTTTGGCTTCTTCCACTGAAATCGTTCCACTGATAATTGCCGGTGAGGAATTCAAAGTCAGAAGATATCCCAGCTAATGTTTCAAAATGCCACTGCATTTGAGTTGTAAGGCTATCAAACACCATGTTTATTGTCTCTCAAAATTATTTTCCAGTGTAAGAACATCACCATGAGATTCACTCAGACACATTCTTTTGGCTTTATGTCTCCTCTTTGTTGCAAAAACTGGTTCAATGCCAATTCTTTGAGCTGCTATCTTTGCTGCATTATTTCTGTGATACCTTTGTCACGCATATACTGTATCTGCAATGACAAACCTTGCAACGACTTCGAAGTTGTATCAACTGATATATTCTTTGATTGCAAGAAGCGGTTCTCTCTGTCAATGACTGTAAGAATCTGACACCATAGATGGAGCAAGCAAAGAAATTCAAAATTGAATTGTGTGAGAAAAGAAAGGCCGTGGGGCGCAGTCCACGCGGCTGCGGTTAATGGGGGGGTGGCGTGTGGCATCCCCGCGGGCATGCGTAGCTGAGGGGGGTGTCGTAAGATAAGACGGGAGCGGGCTGGCGTCTTTTAAAGTGATTGGCTCCCACCGCGTGAGTGAAGGCAGGGGAGCCAATCGGAAGGCAGGACCAGCACCAGAGGGGGGGGGGGAGCGGAGCATGGAGCAATTCCAGGCTGCAGTGAGTCATCAGGCAGCGGAGGAGAGAGCGGGCCTCATGGTGAGCTCCGGCGGATCGGGATCCATGTGGTCAACAGGTGCTAGTAGGCAGCAGTGTGTCGGGAGCAGTTCGGGAGTTGGCGGATCGTGCCCGAGTTTGGCAGCGGTGGTGCAGATGCGCGTGGTTGAGGCTGTGAGCGGCTGGAGCGGCCCAATGCCAGCGGTGATGGCGGGTGCTGTGAGGAGGCAAGTAGAGCTAGCTGTTCAGGCCATGGTGGGGTGGCCATGTCTCCATGCCGGGGAATTAAGGGACGTGCTGGGGGAGGGGGGCATCGCGTTGGACTGTGTCTGGTCAGCGGGGGAGTTCGGAAGGTAGGGGGTTGGCACAAGGTGGGAGGACCGGAAAGGGACGTGGGAGTCCTGCTCTGTGCAGGAGCATGGAGTAGGAGGAGTGCAGGCATGGGCTGGAGGGTCCCAGACGGCTCCAGTTCAGGTGAGAGGTCGAGGCAGGGCCCGGGGGCAGGCTCGGGGTCAGGGCATGGTGCAGGAACACAGTGTGGGGGGGCAGGAGAGGGGGGTTAGCGGGTTGCTTGGGGGGATGGAGGGCAGGCCATGGGAGAGCATCGGGGTTGAGGTGAGCGGCCCCTGGTTTAATCCTTGGGGCAGGCAGGGGGGGCAAGGTCTTGGGCAAGGAACAGGTCCGCAGGGGTGGGGGATTGGGGGGAATAGCATACCCGTGGGGCCCGTGGCAGGCAGTTTATTGGGGTGGCAGGCAATGCAGCGGGGTGGTTATCCAGTGGGGGGACTGATGGTTTGGGAGCATTGGCTGGGGGGGGGTGGCAAGGTGCATCTGGGGCTGGTTGGCTGGGGGCCTGGCCTACTGCTTGGCCCACGGCAGTTCCCCCTCCTGTTTTTTCTTTATCTCCACAGGCGCCTTCGGCTGTGTCGCAGAGGCAGGATCCAGGTGACAGAGACGTTCGGAAGGGAGAGCCTATGACGTCGGATTCAACAGATGGGATGTGTGCGGTGGGGGTTGCCAAAGCGGGAAGCGACGGATTGCAGGATTTGGAGGCTCCAGGGTCGCAAGCTGGGACTGGTGTGGTGCGGGCCTCTGCGGAGGAGGGAGGTCAGTCTCTGGGGGATCAGGGGGAGTGCCGGGGCGGGGGAAGGGCTCACAGGGAGGTGGAGGCAGTAAGGTGCAGAAGAAAAATTGACATGTGTGTCAGCGGCGGCATAGCTCGGAGTCATCCTCGGTGTCCTCGGAATCAGTTTCCTCATCATCGGGTTGCGGTAATAGCTAGCCTGCCGGCAGGGGTGGGATCCGGGGGGCGACCTCTACGCTGGCCGCATTTTCGGAGTTGTGGGAGAGCATACCGAGGAAGCTCAGAAGGCGGATTCGAAAGAGGCGATACATAGATATTTTCCAGTTGTTGGAGGGGCGGAGAAGGTCGGGGGAGAGCAGGAAAAAAAGGAAGGAGGACGAGAAGGCGGGTAGGGTCAAGAAAGTTTTGCGGAATGTTATCAATTGGATGCAAGCATTTTTGAGGCTGGCTAGTGTGTGGGGGAGGCAGGCGCCGGAAGATTATGGGATGTTATTGGCTTACGCCGACTCTATATTGGAGGCGGTTCAGACGCACGAAGGTTGGCCATGGCTCAATTATGATGAAAAGTTCAAAGACAAGATGGAGGAGAAGAAGGCGGTGTCTTGGCGGATGCAGGACATTAACTTATGGTTGACTCAGATGACGGCCAAGACAGGAGTAGGGGTCGGGGGGGGCACGAGGGAGGGCAGCGGCAGCCGGGGGGGGGGGTCATTCCTTTCGGGCCGGGGGGCCCTAACAGAAGCCGGGAGGGAGTGGATTGGGGGACCTTTGTTGGAGATTCAATAAGACCTTGTGTCCCTTTCCCGATTGCAAGTTTCGGCATGTGTGCTCGGTCTGTGGCAGAGGACATTCAGCCAGTAAATGTGTCAAAAAAGGGCCCGGGGGGGGGGGAATCTGTGCCAACCCCAAAACAGTAAGGGTTATGGGGACCTGGCTCCAATGCCGATACGGCTGGAGGCATTAAGGCCTTGGCTTCGGCAATACCCAAAGAAAGGTATTGGAATTGAGTTTTCAGGAGGGTGTCGTCATCCCCGTGGAAGGGAGCGTTCAAGTGTCGGCCGTTCGCAATGCTCCTTCGGTGAGACGATGGGCCCACATTGTTCGTGAGAAATTGCAGAGGGAGTTGGAACTGGGTAGGATAGCGGGTCCATTTACAGAGCTGCCATTCCCGAATCTGGTAGTTTCCCCATTGGGAATTATACCAAAGAAAGAGATGGGTAAGTTTCGTTTGATTCACAACTTATCCTTTCCGTTGGGAGCGTCCGTAAACGATCATATCCCTAGGGAGTCGTGCATGGTGCGGTATGCCTCATTCGATTTGGCGGTAGAATTGGTTAGGAGATGTGGGACAGGCTGTCGGATGGCGAAGGTGGACATAGAGTCGGCGTTTTGTTTGTTGCCGGTCCATCCTTCCGCATTTTGTTTGCTAGGTTTTCAATTTGAAGGCCAAAGTTAATTTGATAAATGTATACCAATGGGGTGTTTGATTTCCTGCGCGTATTTTGAGAAGTTTAGTACTTTTCTGCATTGGGCGCTAGTTAGAAGGGTGGGCTGTGCAAATGTTGTGCACTATTTGGACAATTTTCTGTTTGTTGGACAGGCACAGTCATTGGTGTGCCAGAAGTTGCTGGAGGGTTTTGTGGAATTTTCCAAGGTATGGGGAGTGCCATTAGCGGCGGGGAAGATGGAAGGCCTGGCTACCACGATCACATTCTTGGGGGTAGAGCTGGACTCCAGGGCATTGGTGGCGCGATTGCCACCGGGGAAGGTGTCTAAGTTGAAGGTGGTAGTGGCGAATGTCTTGGCGTCCAGTAAAATAACTTTGAAGGAAAGGCAGGCCTTAATAGGTTCACTTAATTTTACATGCAGGGTTATCCCGATGGGCAGGGTGTTTTTACGGAGTTTAGCATCAGCTACTGCTGGTGTGTGGAAACCTCATCACCAGATAAGGGTGTCTAGGAGCATATGGGCAGACTTGGGAGGTTGGGGGAATTTTTGAGAGAATTCAACAGTACTTCGGTTTTGATGGAGGCGGCGATATCTTCTCTAGACTTGCAACTCTTTACAGACTCAGCAGGGGGGCTGTTATGGGAATATACTTTGGGGGGGCGTGGTGTGCGTGGGTGTCAGCAGTGCTGCGCCTGGTATTGCGGCAAATGGGGGAGGATCCAATGCAGTTTGCCCCGCATTCCTTTTGTATCGGGGCAGCAACCAGTGTGGCATTGGCGGTTTTATCTGGGGAAGAGATAAAGCGCATAGGCCAATGGCGTTCCCACACTTTTCAGGGCTATGTTCGGCTTTAAAGGGTACTTTAGGCAGGGTTTAACAAGTCTGTTTTCTTTCAGAGGGTCGGAGGAGGCTGCTCGACTGCTGGCTCATCGGTCATTTGTTTGTTTATTGGGCGGGACAGCAGGCTGCAGTACAGCCAATGGGGCCGAATCTTGGACTGGATACCACGCAGGTGACCATTCCATGGCTGGGCAAGAGGGGTCTGCGCTGGACTCAGTTGTTGCCTTTGCTTCGGCACCACGCGCGTGGGAAGAGGCAGCCTTCCATGCTGTTGCTACATTTGGGCAGTAATGACCTAGGAGCCTGGACTTGCAAGCACTTGATCAGAGCGGCAAAAAGAGATCTGGCAGAAATTCTGCAAATGTTTCAAAGTGTACGGTTATTGTGGTCGGACATTATTCCAAGGCCGGCCTGTGGGGATCAGCGGCGATGGTCCCGGGGATTGTCGAAGATCAATCGTCAGATTGGTAGATGGGTGTGTGAGCATGGGGGGGGGTATCAAACTCTCCACGCATGGGTGGATGTGGGGTGTGCCGGTTTGTACTGGCAGGACGGGGTGCATTTATCTGCAGTGGGTATGGATTTGTTACTTAACGACTGGCAGGAGGCCTTGGAATATGTGGGGAGCCGGGAGTTCTAGTTGGTCGCAGCTTGCTGTGGGGGGGGCGGCACAAGGACTTGGGGGTCGCTTGTGCCGGTGGCGGGATCCCGGAGGTTTCCGGGGTCCGGAGCATTAGGTAATGCGTAGGGGGGGGTGGGGTACCCCCGACCCGGACAACCCTAGTGGGCCTTTGCTAATGATATGGCGAGGCCTGAGAAGGGTGGGCATATGAACTAGCCATTGGCTTGTCCGCGGCGGAGGCGGAGCTGATGTCACCTTGCTAATAGCATGGCAGGTGAGGCAGTATTCCGCCGGATGGGGTGTTATGAGATTATGTTGGAATTTGAAGTTGTTTAAAGTTGGAATGCTTAATAAAGCTGCGACCAGTTGAAACCCAATTAGGAGTGTTGTATGATGTGTGGATGGGGGGAAGAGGTGGGGGGGGGGGTAAGGGGAGCCACGGAGTCCGGTGTACCTCCGTTAAAGAAAGGCCGCGGGGCGCAGTCCACGTGGCCATGGTTAATGGGGAGCGGCGCGTGGCGTCCCTGCGGGATTGCGAGGTTGAGGCGGGTGTCACGAGATAAGACGGGAGCAGGCCGGCGTCGTTTAAAGTGATTGGCTCCCACTGCGTGAGTGAAGGTGGGGGAGCCAATAGGAAGGCAGGACCAGCACCGGAGGGGGGGGGGAGCGGAGCATGGAGTGGTTCCAGGCTGCAGTGAGTCATCGGGCAGCGGAGGAGAGAGTAGGCCGCGTCCTACCCTCCCCCCTCTGTTTAGGTGTTCAAGGGGGTATTGGGGTGTTGCAGCGGTAGGGGGGGGCGGGATCCCAGAGGTTTCCAGGGTCCGGAGCCTTAGGTAATGCGTAGGACGAGGGTGCGGTACCCCCGACCCGGACAACCCTGGTGGGCCTTTGCTAATGATATGGCGAGGCCCGAGAAGGGTGGGTATATGAACTAGCCGTTGGCTTGTCCGCGGCAGAGGCGGAGCTGATGTCACCTTGCTAATAGCATGGCGGGTGAGGCAGTACTCCGCCAGATGGGGTGTTATGAGGTTATGTTGGAATTTGAAGTTGTTTAAAGTTGGAATGTTTAATAAAGTTGCAACCAGTTGAAACCAAATTAGGGGTGTTGTGTGGTGTGTGGATGGAGGGGGGGGAGAGGTGGAGGGGGGTTAAGGGGAGCCACGGAGTCCAGCATACCATGGTTAGTGTTTGAGCACCTGATACTGTATCATCATTGCAGCTCCAGTCATTACTTAATTCTTGTAGAACATTACAAACGCCTTCAATTTATGTCAAAAGTGCAGAAACTGCTTCTTTTCTAGCAGACCACCTAGTTACACTACTACTTTTCAAAGAAATAGTCGACACCTTCATCAGTCGTTCCCACCACTGTAGAGCCTGAGAAAAATGTGAACAGTTTTTGAACGCAACCAAAAAATGTTATCATGAGCGGTGAAACCTCAGCTGCATGAACTCCAACGAAATTGAGGGAATGGGCTGCACATGGCACAAATCTAGCCAAGGAATTGAGACCACTAATTCGGGCTTGCATTCCACTGTACTTGCCTGCCATATTTGCTCCGTTATCATATCCCTGACCTCTACAATCTTTTATGTCCAAACCATCACTTTCTAATTTTCCTGTAATCTCTGTGGCCAGCCCAATGCCAGTTTTATCATGACTTTCAATGAAATTGATGAAACTTTCTTCCAATGAACACTGACCATCTTTAATTAAAACATACTGCATAATTTGGGTTAACTGCTCCTTGTGAGAAACATCAGGTGTACTGTCAAACAGAATAGAATAATATTTAGCCTCTTTGATTCGTGATTCAATTTCTTTCTTCACCTTTTCAGCCAGCAGCGCTATTAACTCATTTTGTATTCGTGGAGAAAAGTATGTCATGGTTGCTTTTGCTATTTTAGCAGCTGCAGTATGTTCAGCCAACCCTGGGTGGCAATGACTTATTAGTTCTAAGATTTTCAGAAACAAACCAGTTTGGTTTTCCAATAACCTCAGTAGTACCTCTCAAAGCAAGATTGTTTCGAGCGCAGAACATTATAGCATCAATGATAACCTTCAATATGTTGTGCCACCTTTCTATTTCTCCTTTCAATGCTTTCTGTAAGTTATCATCAATAGTTCTGTCTTTTTTCAAACGCCTTTCGAGCTCTTTCCACTGGCGGGAGCATTTTCTGTGCTCTAAGCTGTTTTCATACTCTGGAAACCTGGGGCTCAGGTGAACCCAATCAGAAAAGCCTTTAGCAGGATCTGAAAATGTACAGTTGTTGTTAGCACAGGAGAACAACATACATGAGAAGCAAAATATTGCATCCTTAGATGTACTATACAAGAGTCATTGGAGGTGAACCTTTTCACCATTTGGAAGAGCTTTTTTAACCCGTTTTTTTACTGAAATGTCATTTTCCAGTAGAACTGTTCAGAAAATTACAGTACCTATCATTTTGTTCTGGCCCATGAGAAACTGACATACACCTAATTTTGTCAGTGATTGGAGGCCAAGCCGCGGGATCATCAAAATGAAAATTTGCTTTCTGTGGATCTTCTTCCATTGGTTTGTTAACTTCACCACTTCCACTGGTGGAGCCAGCAACATCCAGAATTTCAGCTACTTCCTCTTCAGTAGGTGCTAGTGTTTTGTAATTCTCAATGTCACCTATGCCTGACTGGGTGGAATCATCAATCTGTGTTTGGCTGGTATCTGACCGGGAAACATTAAGCCAATTCTGCATTTGTTGATGCATTTTTTGCTGGTTTTCTTGGAGTTCTTTTCTTCATTTTCTGAACATTGCCCCAGATGGTTTTTTCGATTGGCTCATTGTGATAGTCGTAAATTAGTAAAACACTCCTTTTACAAATACACTAAAATGATAGGAGAAAAATAAAGTATGCTGTAGATTGGGGGAATAAATGCTTAGTACATAAGAACATAAGATATGCCATACTGGGTCAGACCAAGGTCCATCAAGCCCAGCATTCTGTTTCCAACAGTGGCCAATCTAGGTCATACGTACCTAGCAGTTTCCCCAAGGGACACAGGTTCCACAATGCTTGTACTGGTTCAAGCATTGATATCCTGGGTCCCTTCTTAATAATGGTTTATGGACCTTTCCTCCAGGAACTTGTCCAAACCTTTTTTAAACCCAGCTACACTAACAGCCTTTACTACATCCTCCGGTAACAAATTCCAGAGTTTGATTACATGTTGAGTGAAAAAATATTTTCTTTTATTAGTCTTAAATAGTTTACCCTGTAGCTTCATTGCATGTCCCCTAGTCTTTCCATATTCTGATAAGGTAAACAATCGATCTACGTTTACCCGTTCCACTCCGTTCATTAATTTATAGACTTCTATCATATCTCCCCTCAGCCGTCTCTTCTCCAGGCTAAAGAGCCCCAACCTTTTTAGCCTTTCTTCATAGGAGTAGCCTTCCATCCCCTTTACCATTTTGGTGGCTCTTCTCTGAACCTTTCCTAAAATCGCTATATCCTTTTTAAGATACGGCGACCAGAATTGCACACAATATTCAAGGTGCGGTCTCACCATGGAACGATATAGAGGCATTATAATATCTTTTGTTTTATTTTCCATTCCTTTCCTTATCATACCTAGCATTCTATTTGCTCTCTTGGCCGCCACTGCACACTGGGCCGAGGGTTTTAACAAGGTATCCACAATGACGCCTAAATCTTTTTCCTGGGTGGTGGTTCCTAATGTGGAACCTTGCATCGTGTAACCATAGTTTGGGTTGTTCTTCCCTAGGTGCATAACCTTGCACTTCTCCACATTAAATTTCATCTGCCATTTTGATGCCCAGTCTTCCAATTTATCAAGATCCTCTTGCAATTTTCCACAATCCTCCTGGGTTTTAACAACTTTAAATAGTTTTGTGTCATCTGCAAATTTGATAACCTCACTCGTTATTCCACTTTCCAGGTCATTTATGAATATGTCAAAAAGCAGCGGACCCAGCACAGATCCCTGGGGTACACCACTATTCACCTTTCTCCATTGGGAAAATTGGCCATTTAGCCCTACCCTCTGCTTTCTATCTTTTAACCAGTTCCTGATCCACAGTAGTACACTGCCTCCTATCCCATGACTCTTTAGTTTTGCCAAAAGTCTCTCATGAGGGACTTTGTCAAAGGCTTTCTGAAAGTCCAGATGCACAATATCAACCGACTCACCTTTGTCCACCTGTTTATTCACTCCTTCAAAAAAACATAACAGATTAGTAAGACAAGATCTTCCTTGTCTAAAGCCATGTTGGCTGTCTCCCATTAGGTCGTGACTATCTACATGCTGAGTAATTTTATTCTTTATGATGGTTTCTACCATTTTTCCCAGTACTGATGTCAGGCTCACTGGTCTGTAGTTTCCCGGATCACCCCTCGAACCCTTTTTAAAAATTGGTGTTACATTGGCGATCCTCCAATCCTCAGGTATTAGAGATGATTTTAATGATAGTTCACAGATTACTGATAGCAGGTCTGCAATCTCAAATTTCAGTTCTTTCAACACCCTTGGATGTATACCATCCGGCCCAGGTGATTTGCTACTCTTCAGTTTATCTAATAGTTGTAAGACATCTTCCCGATGTATCAATATTTCCTTCAATTCTTCCACACCTTTAAATACCACTTCAGTCATGGGTAACATCCCTACATCTTCCTCAGTAAAGACCGAAGCAAAGAATTCATTCAGTCTCTCCGCTATCGCCTTGTCACCTCTTAGTGCTCCTTTAACCCCTTTATCATCTAATGGACCAACTGACTCTCTCACAGGTTTTTTGCTACGAATGTACTTGAAAAGGTCTTTATTTCGCGTTTTTGCTTCCGCAGCAAGCTTCTTCTCACATTCTCTCTTTGCCTGCCTTATCAATGCCTTGCATTTGACTTGCCAGTGCTTGTGCTGTTTCCAGGTTTCATCGTTTGGCTCTTTTTTCCATTTCCTGAAAGATGCTTTTTTGGCAACAACAGCCTCTCTGACCTCACCTTTAAACCATGCTGGCAGTTTTTTGGACTTCCTTCCACTTTTCTTAAAGCGTGGAATACAGCTGGTCTGGGCTTCCAAGATAGTATTTTTCAACAACACCCAAGCTTGATGTACGTCTTTAACCTTTGCAACTGCTCCTTTTAGTTTTTTCTTAACTGTTTTCCTCATTTTATCATAGTCTCCCTTTCGAAAGTTAAAGGGTAGTACTGTGGATTTCCTTACTATCCCTCCTCCACTAATTAAATCAAAGGTGATCATGCTATGATCACTATTGCCAAGTGGCCCCAACACCCTTATCTCTTGCACTACATCTGGTGTTCCACTAAGGACTAGGTCTAATATTGCTTCCCCTCTGGTTGGTTCATGAACCAGCTGCTCCAAGAAGCAGTCATTTATTTCATCTAGGAACTTTATCTCCCTAGCATGTCCTGTTGTGACACTGACCCAGTCGATGCCGGGGTAATTGAAATCACCAATTATTATTACTGCACTGTAACTTTTGCTAGCTTCCTTGATTTCTTTGAGCATTTCATCATCCATTTGTTCATTCTGGCCAGGCGGACGATAGTACACCCCCACTGCCATCGCCTTCCCCTTTTTACATGGAATTTCAATCCATAGAGATTCTACAGCAAATTTTGTTTCTTGCAAAACTTTAATCCTTTCTGACTCAATGCCCTCTCTAACATAGAGCGCAACCCCTCCACCAATTTGGTCAGCTCTATCATTACGATATAGTCTGTACCCAGGTATCACAGTGTCCCACTGGTTGTCCTCCTTCCACCATGTCTCTGATATTCCAATCATATCTAACCTCTCGTTTAGTGCTATATATTCTAACTCTCCCATCTTGTTTTGTAGACTTCTAGCATTTGCATACAAGCATTTTAGAGACTGTATTTTATTCATATTAATTTGGCTATTGGTAGACATGGGTAATTTGGGATCTTTAAGTTCTTTCTGCTCCATACTCGAGGGCATTTGGGCTACTTTACTCTTGTTTGGAACCTCTCTGCTTTTTGTAGTATCCTTCAAGGATACATTCTTCTGAACCATGCGCTCTTGGGCGACTGTCGGCTTTCCCCTATTATCTAGTTTAAAAGCTGCTCTATCTCCTTTTTAAAGGTTAATGCCAGCAGCCTGGTTCCATCCCGGTTAAGGTGAAGCCCATCCCTTCGGAAGAGCCCCTCCTTTCCCCAGAATGTTCCCCAGTTCCTAACAAATCCGAACCCCTCATCTCTGCACCATTGTCTCATCCACGCATTGAGACTCCGGAGCTCTGCCTGCCTTTTGGGTCCTGCGCGTGGAACGGGAAGCATTTCGGAGAACGCTACCCTGGAAGTTCTGGATTTCAACTTCCTACCTAAAAGCCTAAATTTAGCTTCCAGAACCTCCCTACCACATTTTCCTATGTCATTGGTACCGACATGTACCAAGACAGCAGACTTCTCCCCAGCACTATCTAAGACCTTATCTAGGTGGCGTGTGAGGTCTGCTACCTTCGCACCAGGCAGGCATGTTACCAGGCGATCCTCACGTCCACCAGCCACCCAGCTATCTACAAGCCTAATGATCGAATCACCAACTATAACTGCTGTCCTAACCCTTCCCTCATGGGCACTTGGCCCTGGAGAAACCTCCTCGGTGTGAGAGGGGTTTACATCACCTGGAGGACAGGTCCTAGTTACAGGATCACTTCCTGCCACACCAGGGTGATGCTCTCCTGTCACGTGACCTCTCTCCTCCCTGGCAACAGGGATGCTGCCAGACTGGAGGTGGGACTTCAGGACCATATCCCTGTAGGTCTCGTCTATGTACCTCTCTGTCTGTCTTATGTTTTCCAAGTCTGCTACTCCAGCCTCTAGAGAACGGACTCGTTCCCTGAGAGCAGAGAGCTCC
Organism: Ichthyophis bannanicus; assembly: GCA_033557465.1. Classification (NCBI taxonomy): domain Eukaryota; kingdom Metazoa; phylum Chordata; class Amphibia; order Gymnophiona; family Ichthyophiidae; genus Ichthyophis; species Ichthyophis bannanicus. The sequence continues at coordinate 116,575,263 of CM066046.1, read as the reverse complement.
TTGCTCCTAGTGCACACGTAAGACCTCTCACCAGCTGGGAGAAAATCATACATGTGACACTCAATGCAAAAGACTGGAAAGCCCACATCCCGCTGCTGGACTGCTGTCTGCATCTTAGTTTTAAGTTTGTGTTTAGATCTTTAAGTTCTTTATGTACTAAAGGGTGCTATGGATATTTATACCACTAAAACTGTACCTAAGAAGTTTAATATACCTTGTTCACCTGAAGCTTAATTAATCTCAGGTCCTTAGTGTATGACTGATTTGGGTAATGAGCTTCACCTGAGAGCACCTCCTGTCTTTTAAGTTGTGCAAGTACCTATAAAGCTGTGATTATCCCAGGGGAGGGTGGGTGTGGGGAGGGAGGGAGGGATATAACACTTATTAAAAAAGGGCTGCTACACAGTACCTTGTCCTGTGCCGCTGAGGTAAGCTATATTCTGATTTGATTTAAATTATAGCTCTTTGCTGCTACTAGGCTCTAACCTATTAAGAAATTTAAACTACAAGCTCTCTGCTGGATTCTAAATTTAACCAGAAAGCTTTCTTCTGTGTTTTAATTTGAAACTAAAAGTACTTTGCTGATGCTAGGCCCTGAGTGACTATGAAATTTAAACTACAGCTGTCTACTGGGTATGAAAGGTAACCAGAAAGTTCTCTTCTGTGTTTTAAATTGAATCTTAAACTGTTGCTACTAGGCCCTGACTGATTTAACAAAAAAAATAGTGGGTTCACAGATTAATTAGCTTTAAAAGAAAAAAAATCCTTTCAGAAAAATTCCCAGAAGTATATACTCACATTTCAGATTTCTCTCCAGAAGTAACAGCCCCCCTTTCTAGTCCTTCAAGACTGAGGGTCACAGAGCTCTGGTTGAGCTATTTATGCTTGTGCTGCTGATGTAAGCAGTGACCTACTTCCTGGGTAATTAACAGTCCTTGCTTGGATAGAAGGAGTCTTTCAAAATGGCCTTTTGAACTGCCAGCTGGTGTTAACACCTATTGAAAAAGCTTCACAGGTCGCTTGCCCACTAGGTAGAAGGCCTCTTTGTAAAGGTCTCTAGAAGATTTTATATGCTGCTCAAGGAGAATTGACCTTGTTTTGCCTTTTGTGCTAAGCTATATTCTGATTTGATTTAAATTATAGCTCTTTGCTGCTACTAGGCTCTAACCTATTAAGAAATTTAAACTACAAGCTCTCTGCTGGATTCTAAATTTAACCAGAAAGCTTTCTTCTGTGTTTTAATTTGAAACTAAAAGTACTTTGCTGATGCTAGGCCCTGAGTGACTATGAAATTTAAACTACAGCTGTCTACTGGGTATGAAAGGTAACCAGAAAGTTCTCTTCTGTGTTTTAAATTGAATCTTAAACTGTTGCTACTAGGCCCTGACTGATTTAACAAAAAAAATAGTGGGTTCACAGATTAATTAGCTTTAAAAGAAAAAAAAATCCTTTCAGAAAAATTCCCAGAAGTATATACTCACAATTTCAGATTTCTCTCCAGAAGTAACAGCCCCCCTTTCTAGTCCTTCAAGGCCTATAGTTCTTCTGAGCATCCAGACCATTATTTAAAGATGGCTGAGCCTCTCTTCTTCCCCTCTCACATCCCTAGGGGCTATAAACAGTGCCTTTTGGCTGCATATCTGGTCCCAGTCAACTTCAGTCTGGCTGCATATCTGGTCCCAGTCAACTTCAGGTATTGCTCCTTCCTTCGCCTTCTGGCCGGCAAGCAAAGCCTCCATCAATTCCACAATTGGCTTCTGTTGGGCTTGCATGGCTGCAATAGCTTGTTCCTGTGTACGTTGAGCCATCTCGCATTGCTGCTCGAATTGGGAGGCCATCCAGCGGAGAACCTCCTTTGGATCCATTTCCATGACTTTTCCTCCGTGGTTTTCTTTCTTCTTCTCTTTCTCTGCAAAGAAACACAAACAAAGGCCCACCAAGTGCGGCACTACAACCTTTTGGTGTCTAAGGTAGACGCTGGGCAACCGCTTTCCTTCTCACCCGAATCCTAGACACCCATGCCCAAATACCCTTTACCTGAGCACGGTGTTGATTCAGGATTTGAAAAGGAATCTTTTGCTGGTCTCCGGTCACTCTGGACGACACTGCCAGCGATACTCCATGCTGCCTTCAGCATACAGCTTTGCAGTTTCTGGTGCTTTGGGTTGAAAAAACCTCTGGCGTATATCCTGTGATTGGTACTTGTAAATCCTTATGTTCCACACAAAAATCCTGCCAACTACACCACTTGTCATGACGCCAGTCCTCTGCCTAGGGCTAAGAGGGTTGGAGCTGCCATTATGTCCTCTGATAAAGAGTAGTTGTGAGTCGAGTAGTAAGGCAAAAATGACAAGGAATTTATTCCCAACACAAAAGAATTCAGTGCAGAACAAAATAGGACAATCTTCAGGTGTTTGCGCAGAGTTATTTACAGAAAATTAAAGTAACTGCATTTCTCACAGTCTCTGCTCCAAATATGTGCAGTGCATATCCCATGTAATCAAAACAGCCTAACAAAAACAGCTTCTGCTTCCAAAGAAAAAATACCTCTTTTCCTTTGCTTTCACTCAGCTCTTTTATATGGGTTTTTAGCGCAAGGACTCAATATCATCTGCCACACAAAACGTGCAATCCATAGGAACTTCCCCTAGGTCAATATCATTACTGTCCCATTGCATTTCTTCAAACTCAGGGCTTACTGAGTTTGGCTTTAAATTGTTATAGCAGGGTTTCTGGTAACCTCCCTCTGCTAACTCTGGTACTTCCCCTGGACACAATTCTGCGCAGTAAGGTTTAGAAATACCTTGGGCTGTGGAGACTCTTCTCTGGCTCTCAGCTAGCTCTCTCCAGCTGGAAGGAATCACTTTCTGCTCTTCTGTTTGCACTGCCTGTCGAGAGCACTGCCCTGGCCCTCTGCTCCTGGGTGAGTTTTTCAAACTCCTGGCTTTTCAGCTGGGTTCCCACCTAGGCAAACTCTGAAGCCTTTCATCCAGCCCTGAGGACTGAAGGGTTCTCTGCTCTTTCTCCCTCAGCAGGCTCCTGACAACAGGCTGTACCTTCTCTCCTTCTGTTCTGCTGGCTTCAATTTCAGACCTGCAGATAGGTTCCTTACAAGGTCTCCAACTCTGTGAAGTTTCTGAGCCTCTCCAACCACGTCTCCTCCAATCTAGAGCGCTTGGCCTTTTCTCGGAAGCTTTTTCTCTCTTCCTCTCTTCAGAAGCTCTGCCTCTTCCCCTGCTCTCTTCCCAAGCTTCTAGCTGGGGTTTAAATTTCTGTTCCCTGAGGCTTGGCTCTGCCTTCCTGCACAGGTGTGAGTAATCAAGATCCAAGCTTGCTGCTACATCAGAGCTTGGGTGTGTCAGCTCAGCCCCTGTCTCCCTCTGCTTGCCTCTCTCTTGCAAATACTGAGACGTGTGTGCTGGCTGAATAACAGTATCTTTAAAGGTAAAATCCTTCTTTCCTTCTATTTCCATAGGCTCTGCATGGGCTTCTACATCACAACAGAAACTACACAAACAGAATACCGCAGCTAGGTCATATATGCAAAACATAGACAGACCATCATCAAATACAGAACAATTTAGAAATATGAAGGCCATGATTGAACTGGGAACCCGCAAAAGCCAAACTTGGAAAGCACCACAACACTGGAGAAATAAAACTATAAATTCATTTCCTCTTGTAGTGAACAAACACAAAGACATCAGTGATGTACATTTCCCAGAGCTGACATATTCCAGTTAGTAAATTCAAAATAAAATAATTTCTCTCTAGCTTTTGTTGTTTGGGCAATTTGTTTTTCTGTCACAATTACCTCAGTCTCTCTCTTTTGCTTTCTGAATTCATATATTCTCTCTCTACATCCACCTTGTTTCTTCCTTCTTACACAAAATATATTTATTCCATCTTACCCAAAATATATGTCCTCCTCCCCAGTCTTTTTCTCCACTCTGATCGCTGCATCTACCCCCTTTCAGTTCCCCAGCATCACCCCCTTCCAAGTCTGACCAGCATCCGCTCCCTTCCAGTCCCTGTCCCTCCCAGCATCAGTTCCCTTCTAGGCCCTATCCCTCCTAGTATGAATTTGCTTCCAGCCCTTCTGTGCTCCCCCCCCCCCTGAGCAGCAGTCCTCCCATCCCTTCTCTCCCCATCCCCCAGAGCAGCAGGCCTCCCATGCCTTCTCTCGCCCCTGCCCAAGAGCAGCAGTCCTTCCTACCCCTTCCCCCCCCCCCCGAGAACAGCAGTCCTTCCATGCCTTCTCTCCCTATCCCCCAGAGTAGCAGGCCTCCCATGCCTTCTCTCCCCATCCCCCAATGCCTTCTCTCCCCCCTGCCCAAGAGCAGCATTCCTTCCCACCATACACTCCCACCCTGTCCAAGAGCAGCAGTCCTTCCCACCCCTTCTCTCCCCCCCAGATCAGCAGTCCTCCCTTGCCTTCTCCCCCCCCAGAACAGCAGTCCTTCCATGCCTTCTCCCCCCCAGAACAGCAGTCTTCCCATTCCTTCTCCCCCGAACAGCAGTCCTCCCATACCTTCCCTTCCTCCCTGCCCAAGAGCAGCAATCCTTCCCACCCCTTCTCTCCCCTCTGCCCAAGAGCAGCAGTCCTCCCCTGCCTTTTCTTTCCCCCTCCCCCCGCCCCAGAGCAGCAGCAGCAGCAGGCCTCCCATGCCATGCCTTGACTTCTCTTCCCCCCTGCCCCAGAGCAGCAATCCTACCCTCCCCACCCCCCGCACTCACCATTTATCCATTGGACCTCTCCGTGGCCCCACTCCCTACACAGCCGGGGACGTTTCTCTGTCAGTTCCGCGATTGTACCCAGCTCAGCTGTAGCCACCTGCCAGAACGATCGCAAAGCCCGCACTGTTAAAAGTGATATGGGGAACTTCCTGTCTCTTGCACAAGAGACAGGAAGTTCCCCTACTACTACTAGTACTACTGAGCATTTGTATAGCGCTACAAGGAGTACGCAGCGCTGCACAGACATGTAAGAGTCAATGCCTGCTCATCAGAGCTTGCAGTCTAGTCAAGAGCTTACAAAGTTCCCCATATCACTTTTAACAGTGCAGGCTTTGCGATCGTGCCAGCGGGTGGCTGCAGCTGAGCTTGGTACAGCCACTGAACTGACAGAGACAGGTCCCGTGGCTGTAGTTATAAAAATAGTGCAGACTCCATCCAGTCCACTGGGAGACAGGAGGATCCATGATCCGGAAGAAGCAGTCCAGAGAGCCTGACAGAAGTAATAATTAATTACTGAAGCCCAGGACCGTACCTAGCCCGGTCCCTTCTGACTGCGCCCCCCAGATTTTCGCGCCCTGTGCAGCTGCACCGCTCACACCGGGCTAGGTACGGTCCTGCATGATAGTGCTCTAGTATAGCACTAACTATCCTCCTTTCCCTCCAGATTTGAGGCCCCCCTTTCTCCATCAGCAATTTCTCCAAATAAGAAGGATCCAGAAAAACATATTTAACACCTTGAAATGTGATTAAACACAAGGATATTTTATGTAAAAGGTGCCTGCCACAAAGGATATTACAATGCCTCTGTATCGTTCCATTGTGTGACCACACCTTGAATATTGTATGCAATTCTGGTCTCAGTATTTTAAAAAGTATATAGCAGAATTAGAAAAGATGCAGAGAAGATCCACCAAAATGATAAAGGGGATGGAAGGATACCCCTATGAAGAAAGGCCTAAATGTTAGGATTCTTGAGTTTAGAAAAAAGGCAGCTGAGGAAAGATGTCATAGAGGTGTAAAAAATAATCAATGGAGTGGAACGGGTAAACATAGATTGGTTGTTTACTCCTTCGAAAAGTACAAAGACTAGGGGACAAACAATGAAGCTACAGTACAATGTAACACATTTAAGACTATTCAGAAAATATTTTTTTCACTCAACATGTAATCAAACTCTGGAATTCGTTACTAGAGGATGAACTAAAAGCTTTTAGTTTAGCTGGGTTTAAAAAAGGTTTGGACAAGTTCCTAGAGGCAAGGTCCATAAACCATTATTAAAGAGGACCTGGGAAATCCACTGCTTACCCCAGGATAAGCATTGTGGAATCTGTGTACCTTTGGTAACCTGACAGGTACTTGTGACCTGGATTGGCCACTGTTGGGAACAAGATACTGGGCTTGGTGGACCCTTGCTCTGACCCAGTATGGCATATCTTATGTTCTTTTGTCAATCTGGGATGTCTAAGCCAGAACATCTGAAAAAAAAACAGGTATGCCCAGGTGCAGAAACAATTTCACAAATGTGTAGGTGCCCTATATGGACATCTGCAGGGGCATCTACATAGACATCCCCAGAATAATATTTCAGAACTTGGCCATCTAAGAATATTCAAATGGTTAGGGTAGTAAGCTAAGACCAGGGAAATCAGAATTCAAACCCCACTGCTGCTACCATTGTGATTGTTCTGAGTACCAGGGATGATGGCATGTTATCTTCTCTACACTCTCCGGATGTTTTTCAGCCAAAAATGGTACTTTCTCGATTCTTATTCTTGGATGGAGAAGGTTTAACTTTAGACGCAACTCTGGACGTCCAGGATGTTTATGAGGTTGGGCAGTGATGTCCAGCAATTGCCTCCATACTATCTGCATGTCCACACTCAATCCCTAACCCATTCTCTGCCTCGTTGCGCAGTATGCAGGTACCGCAGGAATTAACATGCAGTACCTGTCATGCCTGTGTGGTAATAGTTACCACATGCTAAAACACACAGTAACTGCTTAGTGAGGTTTAGTAAAAGGACCCCATAGACTGAGAATTCCAAACTTTCTGCCTTACTGCATGACTTTGTTATAATTAGTTGTATGGCAAAATAAAGTTCAAAACTTACAAGGAGATTTAGTTCATCAAGCTCTACAGGAGTAACTTGACTTTATAAAATAAATACTCTAAAAGAAAATAAAACAAAGATTTGGCATCTCTGCCAGGGCAAAATAAGACAAGGCTAGTAACATGAGTATCTTGCATGTAAATAAACAATAGAGTTGAATTTTGCTTACATCAGCTACTATTCTTTTGTCACCAACACAAAGGACCTAACACTTAAGAGTGAATATTTCCATTGTAATATGCTTTTGGCATCTGATTACTTTTCACTGGTATCTTCTTATGTTTTGACAGGTGTCTTATCCAAACTATGCTGTCAATAAAGGGATTTAACCTTGGAGCATCACTATCAATTATGATGTCTGGAGCTGGGAAAAAATAAATTTGACTTGAGTAATTGATACCTTGGTACTGATGAATTTAAATTTAGTTTTAATTCACACTGTGCTTTGTGCATAATACTATTTCTTGCAGAGTTAATATAGGAATAATGAATACTTTTTACATCATATTAGCAGAGGTTTACTAGAGGGTTGTAGAAGAGTTGGTCCTGGGGAAACTGGGGGCCCGATATTCAGTGGCAATGGCTATGCGCTTCTATAGCACATGGCCATTGCCGCTGAGCCTAAGCCCCGATATTCAATGCCGAGACCATATCCAGCCTCCGGTATTGAATATCCAGGCCTGCTGCATGGTGCTGCATGGCGCAGAAACTAACCAGGCAGCAGTGATATTGAGCCATTGCCCAGTTAGCCCCATAGGTAAAGATAGGCCAGCTTTTGTCACGCCTATCTTTACCTGCTGGTCGCTAACCAGGCAGAAGTTCACTATGGCCACTGCCCGATTAGCGACAAGCTCTGCCTCGGAACGTCCATGACAATCCCTGATACTACACGGCTGGCATCAGGGCATGTAGCAGCGTTACTTAGGAATATTCAGCGACACTAATCGTGTTGATGCCGCTGAATATCCCTCTAAGCGGCATTTACAAGGTTTACAGGAAATTCTTTGAAAGTAGTGTGGGAACTCAACAGTGCCCGATAACGTGAATTTCCCTGAGGAAACCAAGTGCTGTGTCGGATTTGGATTGGATTACAATGGACTATAATGGGAATGGCGTTGGAACTGTCTCTTTGCTGATCTTCAGCTAAGTAATTTTTTTAAGTTTTTATACCGAAGAGAATTGTTGTTTTGACATATTTATTTTCATTAAATTGGATGACTTGGGTGACTGTGGCTATTGGTTTTACACTTTTATTTTCATCAAACTGCACCGCTTGGGTGACTATGGCGATGGCTGGCCCACAGTATGAGGTATTGGTCCTACAGAACAAAATAATTTTTTAACAAATATGTTGAGGCTTGTTTGGGGTTCCATCACTGCTGTATGGTAATATTTTATGAAGAGAAGTAAGCATCTGCCAGTTATGCTGACTATTGTTAACAGCAGTCTCTCTTCGGACATAGTGCTCAGCATTTGGAAGACATCTCTGCTTAAACCTATCCTAAAGGACCCGCAGGGAGGCATATTTGATCCTAAGAATTACAGACCTATATATAACCCCCCTTTCATCTCCAAGGTTACAGAACAACTGGTCTATGGTCAACTTTCTGATCATCTGGAACAGGTTCACACCTTATATCCCAGACAATCAGGCTTCTGCCCTAAGCATAGTATGGAAACCATTATGGCAGCACTCTTAAATGAGATATATAGAGCTTGGGATCAGGGTAAAGCAGTCATTGCCATCTCGCTCGATCTTTCAGCAGCATTCATTCTAGTGGGTTATGATGTATTAATGAATCATTTATATGACTCTAGCTTTTGAGCTTCAGTATTTTCATGGTTTCACTCATTTCTTCAGGATCGTTCTTTCAAAGTTCACATCCAGGATTCATTGTCCTCCTCACATACTCTTTCTTGTGGGGTGCTCCCCGGCTCCCCACTATTACCTATACTCTTTAATGTTTTTCTCAGCCCCTTTGTTACACTTATATGGAGTATAGGTACCTCTATCTTTATCTATGCAGATGACATCCTGTTATTATTCTCTACCGACGAACTTGTGTCTGGATCATGTCATTTCTTGATTGAAATGCAACTCATTAAAACTTAATCCATCCAAAACTACAGCTTCACAGACCCGCAAGTTAACCTCCAAGATTGAAGGGGTACCTATCATATTACAACCCATGCTGAAATAGCTTGATATTATCTTAGACTCTCAACTATCTCTATCTCTGCAACTGACCCAAGTTATTAAATATTCATTCTGTGTGCTCTGATGTTTTCACGGGGTACAACTGTTCTTAGATTTGACACCCCATGTTTCAGTTTTACTTCATATAGTAATGGATAAGGTAGATTGTTGTTAAGTGCTGACAAGTCGGTGACCCTATGGATAGTTGACCTAAACTTTGTTTGGTCTTCAGGCAACTGGCTCCTTGTTGATAGAGTGGTATCCATAGCTGCTGTTATTACATCGCTCCATCTCATTGCCAGCCTTCCTTTTTTAAGGTGACCTTCTACCTTGCCAAGCATTATATCTTTATCCAATGATCACTCTCTTCACATGATGTGTCCAAAACATGAAAGTCAAGGTTTTGTCATCTGAGCTTCTAAGGAAAGCTTAGGTTTGATCTCCTCTAGTACTGACTGGTTTGTTCTTCGGGCAGTCCATGATATAGACAGTATTTGTTGCCAACACCATTATTCAAAGGCATCAATTTTCTTACTCTCTATCTTTCTCACTGTCCAACATTTGCATCCATATGACATTACTGAAAATATCATGCCTGGACAAGTTGAATCTTGTATGGAAAGAGACATCTCTGCTCTTCAGAATCTTGTCTAGGTCCTTCATAGCCATTCTACCAAGAGCAAAACGTCGTCGGATTTCTTGACTGCTAGACCTTTCTTTATTGCTTGTTGATACAAGTAAGTTAAAGTTGTCAACTATTTCAATTTCTTCTCCATCAATGAAGAACTTATTGATTTTGCTAGTTGTCAGGATCTTTGTTTTCTTCACATTAAGGTACAGGCCCAATTTAAGACTATGTTCCTTGATCTTGAGAAATACATGTTTCAGATCATCTTCCCTTTCAGCCAGTAATGTGGTATCATCAGCATAGCAAAGGTTGTTGATGAGTCTTCCACCAATCTTCAAACCTTGGTTGCCTTCATACAGTCCTGCTTCTCTGATGATTTCTTCTGCATATAATTTAAAGAGATAAGGGAAGTATGCAGCCTTGTTATACATCTTTGCTGATTTTAAACCATTCTGTTTCTCCTAGTTCCGTTTGAACTGTTGCTTCTTGATCAATGTAAAGGTTGTACAAGAGAACTATCAGGTGTTCTGGTATATCCATGCTTCTTAATGTGGCCCAGAGTTTCTCATGATCAAAAGCCTTGCTGTAGTCAATAAATCACATATGGATATCCTTTTGGTATTCTTTAGTCTTTTCAAGGATCCATCTCACATTCGCAATGATGTCTCTCATTCCTTACCCTTTCCTGAACCCTGCTTGCACTTCAGGCAGTTCTCATTCCAGGTATGGTTGTGGTCTCTGATGAATGATCTTGAGTAGAATCTTGCTGGTATGTGGGTTCAGCGTGATTGTGCGATAATTTCCACAGTCACTCGGGTCACCTTTCTTCAGTATTGTTATAGACACAGATCTTTTCTAGTCAGTTGGCCATGAATTTGTCCTCCAAATTTGCTGGCAGAGCCTTGTAAGTATGGTAACAGCTTCATCCGATTGCTGTAATATTTCAATGGGAATGCCATCAATACCTGGTGCTTTGTTTTTTGATAAGACTTTCAATGCTGCTTCTACTTCTTCTTTCATCTCCAATGGTTCCTGATCATAATGTACAGGTTGTCTGGGGCTTGTTTGGGGCTGTTCATCCACTTGATCTTTATGGTCCACTTGATCTTTATGGTATAATGACTGTATATTTTTTCCACCTTTTCTTGATCTTCTCAGCATCATTCAACATGGATCCTTGAGCATCTTGTAGAATTCCAGTTTGAGGATGGAATTTTTTCTTTAACTGTTGTAGCTTTAGAAAAGCCAATCTTGTTCTTCCTCTAATAGTTTCTGATTCTATTTCCTTGCATGTGTTATTGTAGTACTTCTCCTTGTCTTGTCTTGCTGCATGTTGGAAATCTCTGTTGAGTTCTGTGATTGCCGCTCTATTTATCTATTTATTTTACTTATTTCACATTCTTATATACCAACTTATCTTGCAAAACTTGTCGTGGCAAGATACAGAAGTAGATTTGCCAGGCCTTTCTTCTGCACAGTTAATTCCAGTGTTGCTGCATTTATCACAGAAATGTGATCCTCCGCTTACAACACCATCCCATTTTGCTGCTGCCCAGATAAGTGGTTTGTCTTAGTCTGGAACCTCAGCTGAGACCTGTCTATCTTGGAAGACCCTGTCAGTACCTAAGCTATTTATAGCTTAGTTCTCAGCATCACTGATGCACACAAGCCCTCACAGCAAGACAAGCTGCAAACCAATTGAGATTATTGTGATGTTGTTTATCTAGGGCTCCCACAATACCAAATCGAGGGTCTTCAGGTGGTACAGAATTCCACCATGCGCACACTCGCCCATTCAAGAAAATTTGATCGTATCACGCTGCTCTTTGTGCAGTACCAGTGGCTTCCTGTCGCATCCTGAGGCATGCTTAAGATGTTAATCTTTACATTTAAAGCTATCCAGGATTTGCCACGGGAATACTTATCCATTCTAGTTACTCTTTGTGCTCCCGCTAGAGATCTCTGATCACTTCATAGCTTCTGCTTACACATACCTTCATCTTCACTAACAGGCTTATTCCTTTCCAGACGTAGATCCCCTGTGTATATCTAGCCCCGCGGGATCAGAATCACGAACAGTCATGTATGTGTAACTCAGTCAGGGCTTTTAAATAGAGCTGCGGCACCATGGCGTCCAGTTGTCATGGCACCGCGTCTCCATTTAAAAGCTGCGATGTCGGCTGCCAGACAAAAATGCTCATTCCCCACATCCCAACCCCTAATCTGGCTTCCTAAGGCCAGGGCCGGGCTGTGGGGCATGTCCTTCGGCTCCCCTCCCCTTTCCATGCCCCGGAAGAACAAAAAAACATATCCAGGGAAGTTATTCCAACTCGGATATCGTCCAGGGCTGGCGACCGCCCAGACTCCGCCCCCGAACCGCCACCGAGATGCCCCCATCTAACTTTCCCGCACAGCCAAGACAACCCAAAGAGCCGCCTTTTTTACTGCAGCTCCAACTTTATGGATTTCATTACCTGCTACTTTACAAACAGAACTAAGCCTGCAAAGATTTAAAAAGGCATTAAAGACACACATATATACTTTGAAATTCTTGTATCCCCTGAGTTGGTGGTGCCATCAGTCATTGGGATGTAGTAGTCCTTGCCTGTTAACCCTTTTCTATGTCTGGGTTCCTACCCCTGCCCTACATTTTACGTCCCTCCTCCCCATTCTATGGTTATTTTATGTGTCCTGATATTGGCTTTTTTTCTTTTTTTACTTTCCTGTCAAATATAATGGTGTTCCTTTCATTATTTTTATTTTATATGTTTTTTCTTTGTATATTTTTATTTCTTACATTTTTATAGTTTAATTTTATTGTAAACCACATAGTTTGAATACAGATCTGCAGAATATCAAATAAATTATAACTATAACCATAACCATAACAATCTATTTGTCTTCTTGTCTTCATAACATTGTGGCAACAGCAATGTTACTCAGAGACTGCATGGCAAAGAACTTTGTTGTTGCCACAATTTATTTATTTTATTTTATTTCATGTTTATTTATTTATTTATTTGTATATTTTTTTAATACTGCTTTATCTATAAATCAAATTGATTTACAGAGAACAAGGAACCTGAAGTTTTACATAAAACAGTAACATTGAATCATGTTGGATGAAGTCATTACATAGAACTGTTATTAACAGAAAACAATTTAATAGGGGGTGTAAACATAATTAACTGGGAAGGGTTGTCAGAGACCAATTGTAGGATATGACTCTCTGGGTGACCAAATCAGCCTTATGGTCCCTATCTGCCAAGATAAGGAATTCTGGCTTTCTATAGATCAACCTCTTGTCTGTGGTTTGGGCTATGATATGTTTTTCTCAGTTTTTTTTTTAGATACATGGGGGGGGGGGAGGAGGGGGAGAGAACCATATCTCGAGTTAGGCCTATAGTCCGGTATGAAAGACATGTTATCTTGTCAGTATAGTTGGTTGGTATCAGTGGAAAGGGCTGTCAGTCTAGCTCCTTTGGTCTTTCTAAGCAGCTTCTTTACCTCCAATTACTCAGGGATGTCAGGAGAAGAAAGAAAACACTAGAGGGGTATTATATGTAATGGCACTTCAAAGGTGATTACTTTTCCTTCCCATCAATCATGTAAAGAAAATTCTCCTAGTGCACTCGATAATCCTTTTTCTTTTGAAGAAAAGAGGCAGGTTTGCTGCCAAACCTTTCACAGAATTAACAGTGTCATCTTAAATTTTGGAAGTCATTACGCTTTACTTGTTAGGTATCTTACATAGCAGATCTGAGAAGTAATTTCCACTGTGGATTATACCAACGCGAAGGAGAGCCCTAAATAAAATAACCTGCACATTGATCATTCAGATGATAGAGGTTAAGAAACCTTTGTTTTTCTTATGAACATTTAACTGAATAAAGTGTTTAAATGGTTCAAAATACTGGAAACAAAGTAGTAGCTTCAGAAATTTGTAATCTACTAATCTAATGGTTAAGAATTTTTTTTCTCAGCGACCTGCAGTGACTAATGCCTGTAGTTCTGGCAATGAATTTAGTTGTGATGCAATTCAGTCTAACCAAAATTGCTGAAAAGGTGGCCAGCCTGCTGGTTCAGGCCACAGCTCTGTGCACAGCGGCTTGAGATATCCATTATGAAATTCCTCATCCATTTCGGCCACTCAAGACTGGCCACCTGAGCTGGTGCAGAAACAGCCTGCCATCTAACAAAAAACTAAGTCCACCTAATACAGTAGGCAAATACATTTTGGATTTAATTACTAACCTTTTACATATCCGAGCTCAAGGAAAGCTGGTTCACTGTAGGTTATGCTACTGTAGACATGACCTAGGCTCTTTACAACAATTATATTCCACATCTACCACAACGTGTGGGCAGGGGGGCGGGAAGGGGGCCCACACAGCAGAATGGCTACCTTACTTACATTTGTTTGCCACAGTGCCTCTGTTGCAGGCCCATCTGTTAGCTCACGGGCCGAAGTCTCGCGACAACAGCCTTACCTACTGCAAGATTTTGGCTCGGGAGGAACACCTCCAGGCCTGGAACAGAGGCACCGCAGCAAACAAATGTAAGTTCGCTGTGCAGGTCCTTAGTTGCTGCTGCTGCCGAAGGAGTTGGGGTGGGTGTGCAAAAATAGGGGGGACCTCAGCAAAATTTTGCTTGGGGGCCCCCTACTAGAACTTTCGCTACTGTTACCCAGACAAACTGGCTTGGTTAAAAATTCTTCTTTTAGCCCCGATACATTTTAGCCATTTAAGGGGCCCTGTATTAAACCTCGGTAAGGCTGTGCCCTTAACATGCACTTGTAATGCGCATTAAGTGCAAAGTCTCCATGTTAGCTGTTGAGGGCCTGACCGGCATGGTCTTAGAAGTTAACATGTGCTTAGTACATTAACATGGGTGAGATGCTCACCTGCTCACAATGCTCACTCTCCACCCCTACCCTACCCACTCTCCACATTAGCTCACGAATGCCAGCTAATGCGCATTTTAGTGGTCGATAGCTGGCATGCCTGTTTGTTAGCATTCACCATGCCCGGTTATTCACATTAACTGGTTAGCAACGCTTAGTAAAAGGGCCCCCAAGCCACTAAGGGAGGTAGTTACTCAAATGCATTATGGCAATAACTTCATAATTGTAATTATGTTACAGTTAATTGTACATAGTTTGAAGAAAATGCGATGTTCCATGTAAAACCATGTTCATTATGTTAATTGTAAACTGTTCATTATGTTAATTGTAAACCGCCTTTGATCTTGGGAAAAAGCGGTATAGAAGAAAAGCATAAATAAATAAATAAATAAAATAAAATAAATAAGGATATAAACAGGGCAGCTACTGAAATGGTCATTGATCTTCTTCATAAAGCATACGGGGACAGACTTAAAGATCTCAATACGTATACTTCAGAAGAACGATGGGAGAGGAGAGATATGCTAGAGACGTTTAAATACCTCCATGGCATAAATGCACAGGTGGAAAGCCTTGTTTCATTGAAAGCAAGCTCTGCAACAAGGGGGCATGGGATGAGGGTGAAACGGGATAGACTTAGAAGTAATTTGAGAAAATATTTCTTTATAGAAAGAGTAGTCGATGCATAGAATAGTCTCCCAGTGGAAGTGGCAGAGATGAGGGCAGTATCTGACTTTAAGAAGGCATGGGACAAACACAGAGGATCTGTAAAGGAGAAATGGGACCATAAAGGTCAGTAATTGGTATGGAAAGGCAGACTGGTCTTTATCTTGTGTCATTTTTCTATATTTTCATATATTTCTAAGGGGTCTGTTTACTAAACGGCGCACTTGTACGGGGCGCACATGAGCGCTCTAAAAGAGGTATTTAAGTGCTCTTAAGCGCCCCGTACGAGTGCGCGGCACATTAACGGGTCCCGCAAGCGTGCGCCGACAACGCGCACATTTGCGGGACGGTAATGTGCGAAACAGGCGTGGAAAGGAGAAATGAGGGCGGAGGAAGGCCCCCTAGGGGCGGAGAGACGGGGTCAGTGGGCGGAATGTGGGAGGGGGGAGACTCGCCGCACAGGAGCGTGCCCGAATCTCCCAAGAAATATACCGCGAGTCCAACAGTCGCGTTAGAGGTGCTGGGAAGGGAAAGGAAACCGTTTCCGTCAGCAATGTGCAGCACAATACTGGAAAGCCCAAATCCGTGAGCAGTGTGTCCCATGTGCACAGATCAACCTCGTTAATTGCACAGGGCACTAACCACACGGGCGCCGCGCACCTTCGCGCATCTGTCACTCACAGCTTCCCGACGGAACGCCCACTCCTTCTACGGCACCCGCTCTGCACCGCGGACCGCACACCACCGGCCTTTAGTAAACAGACCCCTAAGTTTTAAAATATACTTTGCCACTGCAATGCATGCTAAACATGAATGAGATGCAAAGCATGAAAATGCATGCTAAATGCCTTATTAATATGCAAATCAAATAACCCAGCTCATGGTAATTATTGTGAGCCACATAATTCAGGACAAAATAGTTAATGGTTAAATGTAATAGGTATTCTTTGTTCAATGTATATTGCTATGACCGGTGAAAAGTGGTATATAAGCCCTGTTAAATAGATAAATAATTAAAATAATATCAGCTCAAAATCTGATGCTCTGGGCTGTGATCGTAACTGGATCAGACTTTTACCAGAAGACCAGTGTTCTGAAGGACCCTTTCCCTGACACTGCCAATGTCGGCCCCTCCCCAAACAATCCTCTCCTCCCCACATAGACCTTCCTGCTTCCTAAGCCCCTGCAGAGCATTCTCTCCAATACTCTAAACCCCTGGATCAGAACAAAGACCTCCCCTACCCCTGAAGCCCCTCCCCAATCCCAGAAGGCTATTAGGACTACCTGTAAATGTCTTTGGTGGTCTAGGTGTAGGCCAGTTAGAGTAATCCCTATTCACCTTTGCCAATGTTGGCACCAGGCTCACAATAGTGCCTGGGATCCCTTACCAAGTTACTACTGGTCAGTGGCTCCCATGGTAAACAAAGCTGTGGTAAAATGCAAGATTTTTATTACAGCTTAGTAACTACCCTCTAAATGGTCAAAGGTTATCCTTTTTATGGAGATGGGGTTAGAGATGTTGAAAGGCTAAAAGTTATCCATCTAACAGATATTTCAGTAGTAGATGTAGTTGTAAAGGATATCCATTCAACGTTCTATGTAGCACTTATACACATTTCAGAAGTCACATCCAGGACATCTGGGACATTCAGATCAACATGTATGTAAAAAGGCTGTCCACATGGCAAGTTTGAGCCTAATTTTAAAAACTTGGACATGCCCTAAACAGAAAGCAACAGTCATGGCCACATAGACATTCCTGCGACAATAATTCAGAATGGAGATATCTATCCCATGCTGCATATATGTTATTTTACAGGTGGAGACGTGCCAACCACACAACTAGTGTCCTCGTCTCCCTTCATTTTTCGTTATAGTTATGAAAAGTATTGGGGATATCAGAGGACCTTCTTATCTATTCCCTCCAAGTGTTTTAGTGGCAGAACGAGAGCTCTTTTGATGCCTATTAGTGCCCTGGAATAGATATGTACAGCACCGCTACTGGGTTGAAACATTCTGGCCATTTCTGAAATCTGTTGCCCATATGTATCTTTCAGGGAACACCCCAGACACACCTCTGCCATGCCCCCATGCGATATAGATGTGTTCACCCCGGGAGTCACTATACCCAGCTTTATAAAATGGCTCTGGGAATGTCTGCATGACTGAATGCCCCTTTTCAGACATCTAAATCACAACTAGATCTTCGAAAATGACCACTTTTTGATGTTGAAGATATATTTCATTTTAAACAGGTAGCTCAAATCTATGCAAATATATCTGTGTGTATTCATGAAGGATATCCTGAAAGCCAGACATGTTTGGGCCCTTGAATGCCAGAGTTGTACACCTGTTTTAAATTGTTTGCATTTTTAAATCAGGGGTTAATAAAAAAATCATATTTAAATATAGCAGAGTACATTTTTTGCAAGATTACACATTTCGGAATTAATCTAGATTGTATTATCAAGATAGTGTATCATTATAATAATGACAGTAAATGATAGTTTACTATGTTCATACACATTGAACTGGAAAGATATAATTAGCACAATCCTTTCAAAACAGTTTTATCAGTTGATAAAACACAACTTTAATGTTTATTTTTGAGAGCCTAAGTAATGTGATATACCAATATGCCCTTTTTCTGCTATTTCTAATCTAGGAATTCATTCATTTTTATTACATTTAAAGGCTAATTTTATATTGGTCTTGGAGTCAGGACATGGAAAACTTCCACTGTATTTTACAAAGGCTCTGCCAAACATGGAGCCTCTTGTAAAATATGCATGAGGACATGTAGGTGGGCAGCAGTTTTACAATGATGAGGAAATGTCCAGATTTCCCCAAATGTGTGTGGGAGTAGATTTATTAATCACTGCACCTGACTGCATCCATTCCCCAGACACACTGATCCCTTGGCCCTCGTCAGCAGCACATTCTCCACCACTCAGTATCCCCCCCCCAACATTGCCAACCACTTATGAAGCCCTCCTCAACAGCAAGGAATCTCCTCCCAATCCCCTCCCAGCATCCATCCCAACACCACAGAATGCCCCTCAATAGCAAGAATGGATACAAGGAGAGGTGAACTAAAACCGAAGGATGAGAGGTTGATAGTTACAGCCCAGGACAGCGGCTTATGGATGAGAATTTTACAGCCAGCATTGAAAATCTGGAAAAACAGACATGCCAATTCTGTGGGAAAGAGCTGGAAACTGCAACTTGCCTCATAGCTGGCTATAAAATTCTAATGGCAGAAAAGTTCTATATAGAAAGGCACAATAAAGTAGCACGCCTTATCCACTGGAAACTCTGTAAGTACTACAACATCACTGTGCCAGAAAAGCAATAGGATCATGACCCTAAAAGAATTACAGAGAATGAAGATCCTCAAGGATCCCCGCTTTCATCTATTCTTTTTAATATCTTAATGACTACATTAGAATGTAGAATGTAAATTATATTCATATGCGGATGATATTTGATTTTGCTCATCTTTTCGCAAACCTCTAGTGATTTTCATCTAGTGATAGGGAATGCTATTCTGCCATTAGAGAAATGGGGAAAAATATTTGGTTACAATTAAATGTCTCAAAGACAAAAGTCTTATGTTTTAATAACTCTAAATCACTTCCAAATTTACTAACCCAAGCGTTAGTACATTTGGACAGTTAGGACTCTGTTCTGATTCAGTCCTCTGAGTTCTCAGTATTTTGATTGATGATAGTCTTTCTTTTGAGGCTCACATCAATTTGATAGTTTCAAAATATTTCTTTAAGTTACGACAGCTGCGTAGAATTAGGTTACACGATGCAAGGTTCCACATTAGGAACCACCACCCAAGAAAAAGATTTAGGCGTCCTTGTGGATACCATGTTAAAACCCTTGGCCCAGTGTGCAGCGGCGGCCAAGAGAGCAAATAGAATGCTAGGTATGATAAGGAAAGGAATGGAAAATAAAACAAAAGATATTATAATGCCTCTATATCGTTCCATGGTGAGACCGCACCTTGAATATTGTGTGCAATTCTGGTCGCCATATCTTAAAAAGGATATATCAATTTTAGAAAAGGTTCAGAGAAGAGCCACCAAAATGGTAAAGGGGATGGAAGGCTACTCCTATGAAGAAAGGCTAAAAAGGTTGGGGCTCTTTAACCTGGAAAAGAGACGGCTGAGGGGAGATATGATAGAAGTCTATAAATTAATGAACGGAGTGGAACGGGTAAACGTAGATCGATTGTTTACCTTATCAGAATATAGAAAGACTAGGGGACATGCAATGAAGCTACAGGGTAAACTATTTAAGACTAATAAAAGAAAATATTTTTTCACTCAACGTGTAATCAAACTCTGGAATTTGTTACCGGAGGATGTAGTAAAGGCTGTTAGTGTAGCTGGGTTTAAAAAAGGTTTGGACAAGTTCCTAGAGGAAAGGTCCATAAACCATTATTAAGAAGGGACCCAGGATATCAATGCTTGAACCAATACAAGCATTGTGGAACCTGTGTCCCTTGGGGAAACTGCTAGGTACGTATGACCTAGATTGGCCACTGTTGGAAACAGAATACTGGGCTTGATGGACCTTGGTCTGACCCAGTATGGCATATCTTATGTTCTTATGTTCTTATAGGTCATATTTTTCATTTGATCACTTCTGTATTCAAGTGCAGAGTTACATTTTGCCATTTCTGGATTATAGAAACTTAGGGCCCGATATTCAGTAGGGCGGGATATGCGCCACGTATCCAATGGTGCTGCGGCTCCGAAATCGGCCGGAAGCCACTACCGCTGCTTAGTAAACAAGCCCCATAGAGTCCGTTTTGTACATACTATTCCTTACATGGCTGCAAAATATTGGTCTGAACTACCAATTAAGTTAAAAAAATTATTTTTCTCTCTTTTATTTTTGATAAAATTTAAAAACTTGGCTGTTTAATTCTAATGTTTTAGCATTTTTGTTCAGTGTTCATTCCTCTTGATTTAAACCACACCAAACCACTCTGATTGGGACTGTGACGGTATATAAATCTATGTTAGACTAGATTAGATTAGATTAGAAGAAGTTATAATCACCTGGGATAACCCCATTCTGCCCGATAAAAAGCTGAATGCCAGGAAGCCGGATATAGTGGTAAAGGAGAAAAACACCAGAACGGCATTGATTATAGAGGTGTCATTTCCAAGCGACTACTCTGTGAATCGCGTTGAGAGGGAGAAGATCTTCAAGTACCAAGAAATGCAGTCGGCAGAAAGATACCAAGTTATTTCCCAGCTTGTTGGGTACCACAGACCTATTTAAGAGGAATTTCCAAGCACACCTTGATAAATTACCCATACACGAAACATCTTATGAATTCCAGAAGAAAGTTCTCTTTGGCACGATGCATGTACTACGCTGAGCATTAGCAGTAAATTAGAGAGACTGAGATCAT
Organism: Ichthyophis bannanicus; assembly: GCA_033557465.1. Classification (NCBI taxonomy): domain Eukaryota; kingdom Metazoa; phylum Chordata; class Amphibia; order Gymnophiona; family Ichthyophiidae; genus Ichthyophis; species Ichthyophis bannanicus. Next base: position 116,554,587 of record CM066046.1, on the reverse strand, counting down.
ATGTAGGTTAAGGCTCAGTCACTTACAACAGCCCTAGAGCTGGTGTAAATTCAATCAAAGCAATGCAGCACCCTTCCTGTTGTGTTTTTTTATTTGTTACTGTTATAAATGCAATGGCAACATGATGATTCTTGGTGAACCGCCATGATATCATAATTGGTGCATGAATGGCAATATATCAAATACTGATTAAATAAATAAAATAAATAACCATGTCTGCATTTTGCAATTAGGCAGGCAGATTAAAGATTTTTATAATCTATATGCCTAATTGCTCCCACCACCCACATGCATGCCCACAATCTCTATTTTATAAGAGGTCATTTGCATGTACAAGGTATCACTTATATGTGTAAATGACTAAACTACCAGAATTTGCATAAATTTACTCATAAATCAAGGTGGCTCTTTATTAAGATTACCTCTAGTAGAGAGTAATTTTATAAGAGGCTAAAGCTATTTTATCAAGACAAGTCTGCCTGCCTTTATAAAATACTCGTGCATGTTGTACAGATTGTGTCTTAACTTAAGGGGCAGTAAGATACATCAGCACTAGAACTGATGTAAATGCCCATCCCTATATTTTAGAAGGATGTGCATAAAGTATTTCATCATCTACATATGGAAAGAGGTGTGGTCTATGGCCTCTGGCCTCTGGCCTCTGACCAAGAATTGTTACTCTGCAGGCTGAGCTAAATGGGGGAAAATCCTGAGTTGATGGAAGAGGTGGATCATTACATAGTAGTCATTTAAATACCTTTGTGGCATAAATACACAGGAGGAGAGCCTCTTTCATTTGAAAGAAAGCTCTGCAACAAAGGGTCATAGGATGAAGATGAAATGGGATAGACTCAGGAGTAATATGCAAACATATTTCTTTATGGAAAGAGTGGTAGATGCATGGAATAGTCTCCCATTGGAGGTAGTAAAGACAAGGACAGTATCTGAATTCAAAAAAGCATAGGACAAACCCAAAGTATCTCTAAAGGGGGGGGGAGGGACTATAGTAGTTTGTACAGAAGGACAGACTGATTATTTTTCTGCCATCATGTTTCTATGTTTCCAGTCCAAAGCTGCCAGGACAGAAATAATTAATAGATTTATAGGAGGTCTTCCCCAATTAAAGTTGTCCTTTCCCATGTTTCCCCAGTTGAAAACCATCTATTGTATTTAGGAACCTCTGTGGTCATCTGAAATAGAAAGAGATAAACATCAAGGTCTATTTACCTTGAAGCAGAAGTGTAGCTGTATAGGGATTGTGCTAAATCTGTCAATTACACACAGGCAACGTTATCATTGTACATTAATAATCTGAGATCAGGTTACCTTTTCAGCTTAAAGACAGTAGGAATGCCTGTTGCCCAGTGCTTCCCTAAAACAGCATGCCCTCCACAAGTCAGAACAACCTGAGAGTGAGGGAGAAAGAAAAAGAGACAAGCCAGCACATGGTCCATGAATTTAGAACAACATGAAGCCTCTTCCGAATCATGTAGATCAGAGCTTCCCAAACCCCGTTCTGGGAATCTCCCCGTCAATTATGTTTTCAAGATATTCACAATAAACATGCATGAGATAAGTTTTCATACACTGGAACTCCACCATAAGGGTAATTTTATAAGGGAACAACTAGTTAAAGTACCATTTAAGGTGCCTATGTTCAGTCTATTTTATAAGGACAAGTAGGTGCATAGTTGTCTTTATAAAATACTAGCGTAAGTGGCAGAGATCGTGTCTTAACTTAAGGTGCAGACATTTACACCATGGTCCTTCCATGATGCGCCTAAATCATCTGTATAAGAGGCCACCAGCAGTGGTGCAGGGATAACAGGCATCCGAGGGAAACCTCACTCCTAGTGCCCTGTTCTGCTCCCACCACTATCTCCGTGCATCAGAGGAGACAGAATCAGGAACAGCATCACAGCACTGAAAGTTCAGGCAAGCACATCAATGCTGTTTTAAAACCACTGCCACCAGTGCTGGTCCAGGAGAGAGATGGCAGCAGTGCCAATGGGCTGCCCTCATACCACTGGCGCTCTAGATGACCACCCAGTTTGGCTAATGATAGTGCCAGCCCTGGAGATGACATACACGCATCAAAGACTAAAATACCATCAAAGAACATGAGTACTTTACCGTTTAAAGTATGCAGGCAATATAAAATTATCCTATATGCAAATTTACCTCATGCATATTCAATACAGAGAACCCGACTAGCTGATGCAATAATGCCTTCCACCCAAGACACAGACATATAGACTGGACATGTGACTATTGTACTATTGATAGTGCATTTTCTTATTACAAAGCCTGATGTTGTGGTCCGACAGTGAAATCCAATCGCCAGGGTCTTTTTCTGCAGTGCTTTTTCTGCATTACACATTTACTCCTCTCCTCTCTACTAAGATTTCACGTGTTTACTGCATATTGTTGAGATGCTGCACAGCTTCCTTCAAAAACATTAATTAACTTTGGGAAACTTCATTAATATCTGTATTTTATCTTGACTGGTTCAATTTGCCAAACATGTTGATGGACTGCAGTACATTAAAATGTTTTCCCAAATTACTTGGCTGCATATGTACCTGGTAAATATTTTCTGTCATGATAAATTAAGTAGTAGGAGGAATTTGCCTTCATGCCCTTGGAATAACAAACAGCACAACAAGAAACATTATCATTAACTGTTATCAGAACAGGGAACTCCGTCTGCTACAGGGTAACCATCTGATGTAAGCTAAGTATTTATTATGCACTTGTATTAACTGACTCTAGTAGGTTTACCTTATCTAGTAGGATACATGTGATAATCGAAAATATAATCTGTCACAATTTATAGAATCTTATAAGATACTATGCTACTTTCTGTTAAACAGAAGGATATATCTAGTAGGAAAAAGTGACTTTTACCTTGCTGAAATGTGTCAGGTTGCATTAATCCCATGCATAACAGGCTGTTAACATGTCACTAGTAAGTTGACAGTGCCACACACAGCAGTAACACATTTACAGTAAAAGCGTATAGGATTGTTCAAAAAAATTTCACATTACAAGTGTTGAGTCCCTGAAGGACCTGTTATCATGGCTTGTTTCAGGAAATAATTTTATGCTATCTAGGTTAGCCTCGTAGCGGGAGGTCACATTTTAGTTTGAGAAAAAACGATTTGCAGCCTTTGGCAAATAGATCTGATTCCATTTTGAGATTGATATTCAAAATCATGTATGTGATTAACTTAAGATTTAACATTGTTTAAAAAAAATGCTCCCTTGAAAAAAAATAAAGGGCTGGTAGGCATTCAGGAGCGGTCCTAAACAACAACTACATAGCACTGATATTCAGCGCTATTCAGTTAACTTTCTCCATTTTAGTAGGATTTCCTAAATAACTGTCCTAACCCTTAAATGGCTGTTTAAGATTTAGAGCACAATGCTTGCATGAGATGAGGTGGAGGAAAAGTTTTTGTTTTCTTAGGAACTGAGCAACATTCTGAGGAAGAAGACAGCATTTCCAAACAGATGGGTTCTACCATAACCTGGGTAGAATCAAACTGATGGCATTAACCTTTAAAACGGAGAGAAGCTTTTAAAGTACTGTAGATAATGGGAGAAAGCAGACAATGGCCCAAGAGTAGATGGTTCAGAATGATGTATCTTTGAAGGATACTAGCAAAACAGGGAAGTTAGAACAACCTATCAGAGAGGCTCTCCGATAAAGGTAACGGCAACCCAGGTGCCTAAGAAAAAAGCAGAGTTGAAAGATTTCCATGTACCCCTGTCATCTGATAGCCAGATTGTTAATATGAATAAAAACAAACATTAAAATGCCTGTATACAAATGCTAGAAGTTTTAAAAAGTAGGATGAGAGAATTAGAATATATAGCCTTGAATGAAAGATTAGATATAATTGGCATTGCAGAGACCCGATTGATGGAGGATGGCCAGTGGGACCCTGTGATACCAGCGTACAAATTATATCACAGTGATCAGGTAAATCAAATTAGTGGAGGGGTGGCACTATATATTAAAGAGGTCATTAAGTCAAACAGGATAAAGGTTTAGCAGGAAATAAAATACAATGTAGAATCTCTATGGATAGAAGGTCCATGTACAAAGGGGAAGGAATAGCAGTGGGGGTGTACTACCATCTACTTGGTCATAATGGACAGATAAATGATGAAATACTAACAGAAATTAAGGAAGCTAACAAAGTTTACAACACAGTAATAATGGGTAATTTTAATTACTCTCCTATCGACTAGGTCAGTATCATATCAGGATATGCTAGGGAGATAGTTTCCAGACAAAATAAAAGATTGCTTCATGAAGAAGCTGGCTCAGGAGCTGACACAAGGGGAAGCTATTTTAGAACTAGTCCTTAGTGAACACAGGATCTAGTATGAGAAATAATAGTGCTCGGTCCAAAATAGAGGGAAGATAGCAAGAAAATCCACTGCTCTAGCAATTAACTTTCAAAAAGCAGACTATACTAAAATGAGGAACATGGTTAAGAAAAACTGGAAGGAGTAACTGAAAAGGTAAAGAATTTACATCAGGCCTGGGCATTATTTAAAAATACTATCTTGCAAACCCAGACCAGATTTATTTCATACTTTAAGAAAGATGGAAGGAAGGCAAAAAGACCGTCAGCATGGTTTGAAGGTGTGGTCAGAGAGGCTGTTATAGTTAAAGTATCTTTCAGAAAATGGAAAAAGGAGCTAAATGATGGAAACAGGAAACAACATAAGCACTGGCAAGTTAAATGCAAGGCAATGATAAGGCAGGCAAAACAAGAATTTGAAAACAAGCTTGCTTGGAAGGAAAAATGCATAATAAAAACTTTTCAAGTACATTTCTAGTAAAAAATCCCATGAGAGAGTCAATTAGACCATTAGATGATAGAGGGGTAAAAGAGGCAGTAAGGGAGGATAAAGCCATAATAATGGAGAGACTGAATGAATTCTTTGCCTCAATATTTACTGAAGACTATGTAAGGAAGTCACCCATGCTAGAAATAGTGATTAAAGGTGATTTTTTTAGGAAATGAAACAAATCTCGAAGACGTAATACAGAAAACAACATACAAAATACTCCTCTTTAACAAGAAACAGAAAAAAAGGCTATTCACAGCCTACCGCATCCTGTCCCTCCCATCATCATGTGATCATCAAGGACTGTATAGAAGGAAAATACAGCTGAAGGCCCGAGAGACCTACATGGGCTATGGAACATCCGAGCACTCCACTACATAAAAAAATGAGAAGATTTGACTAATGACCCCTTATTGTATCTCATACCGTGCTTTGGAGATGTAATTCTGGAGGGATTTCCACTGGAGAAAAGCGGAAGGCATAATGGTTCTACCACACCGTGGCATTTGCTCATATTTGCAGCATAATCACAAGCGGTTCCACCACTCATGCCAACTAAGCTCTGCTGTATGCTTCCAGTTAGAAATAACGAGATGCAGGGCCACTCCCAACATGAGTCAAATAAAAACTGACAATCTCTCTGTAACGACGAGATGCCAATTGCTGACCGAAAAACGACCACAGACCAGGAGAGAGTGACCCTGAATCCCAGCACCTCTTGAATGCGATTCCATATTGAAACCCAATAAGACTGAATGTTTGGGCAATCATACACCACATGCCTTAAAGTGCCGACATCTCCCCAACAAGACCAACACTCATTCCCAGCTGCCTTATCCCATTTACCTTTACCGGAGTAAAGTGAGCTCTGTGCGCAAAGAAGTACAGAGCTTGTGAGATAGAGGCAGACTGAGAAACCCTGTTTATCTTACTCCAGAAATTTGTCCAAGTTTCCGGAGAAAGAACTTCCCCAGTGTCATGTTCCCAGATTCGTTGAACACCAATGGCCCGAGAACTGTTGTTCTGAACCACCAGTTTATAGTAGTGAGAAGACACCCCAGAAGTCATATGCGCTGAACCTATCTTACTCAACAACCACCACTCATCAGACAACGATGTAATATTCAAATGGGATTTCTCTATACAATGCCTCAGCTGAATCCGCTGGAAATATAAGGATTTAGGTAAGTCAAATTCCCTTTGTAGAGAAGCAAAAGGTTTCCACTTGCCATCCTTTATCAGTTGGCCAACCCTCCAAATGCCCCTGCTAAACCATTGTTGCCATGCGAATGAACTTTAGTTAATTTTAAAAAAAGGACTGTGCCAAATGGGTATTAGTTTCGATAGACAATTCTCCTAAGGAATTGCATTTGCTAACTGTTTAAAAGCCTTCTGAGTGTCCAATATAACCCTATGAGACTTCAACCTCTTAAAAGATACCATGCCAGGAAGGAGATTTAAGGGGAAAGCAGCACTTAATCTCTCTTCTAGGTCAAGCCATACTTGACATATACCTACGGCCCCCTCCACCCATCGTGAACCTTGCTTTAGCAGAAAAGCACAGTGATAGGCCTGAAAGTCAGGGAAATTCACACCCCCCCCCCCTCTTCTTTTTTGGATTTAAGTTTCATAAGAGAAATTCTAGGCAGTTTATTTTTCCATAGGAATTGAACCAGAATCCTTTCAATTTGACGATAAATTTTACTTGTAAGAAAGACTGGCATTATTTCTAACACATAATTCACTTTAGGAGTGATAGTCATTTTTATAGCTTCAAGACAACCCCACCAAGAGAGATAGACCGGCAATCACTTTGCTGTTATATTACGAACCATAGATAGGATCTCCCCTTCATTGTACTGTAGGGTTTCACAAAGTGGGAAGCAATAGTGAACTCCCAAATACTTCACCATCTTAGGCTCCCACATAAAAGGAAAATCCTCCAGATCCATCCTACATACTCTCGAGTTTAAGGGAAATGCGACAGATTTTGACCAATTAATTTTAAACCAGACAATCCTGAGTATTTATCTATCAATTCTAAAATAACTGGTATAGAGCTAGGCGTGGTGAATAGCAGTAAATCATCAGCATATGCAGATAGTTCAATTTCCATGCCAGCAATAGAGACACCCTTAACTGTGAGGCTTTCCCTTATCAATAGGACCACAGGTTCCAAGGCCAGATTGAAAAGAATGGGAGAAAGGACAACCCTGACGGGTACCATGCCCTAGCAGAAATTCTATAGACTGAGTCACATTCACAGATATTTTCGCATTTGGTCTCGCATACATAAGTTTGATTAGGTTGCAGAAACCCTCACCAAATCCAAACCGCTTCAGAACAGCAAACAGGAAAGGCCACTCCAGCTGATCAAACACTTTCTCTGTGTCTAGCGAGAGTCCCACAAGAGGGCCCTCTGTTCCCTCCACACCTTCCAAAATGTGACAAAGCACTCTGACATTATCGGCTGTGGAGCGTCCCTCAGTAAAGCCACATTGGTCCGGATGAATCAAAGAAGGGATCAATTTGGAGAGACGACTAGCTAAGATGGCCACAAAGATTTTATAATCTGCATTTAACAATGAAATTGGCCGATAGTTACTAACTAACTGAGGATCCCTCACAGGTTTTTCAAGAACAACAATGTTTGCAGAGGCAAACGCTCCAGTCTGTTCCTCATTGTCCAAAAGAAGTCTATAATATTGTTGAAGGTATGGCCCTAAGGTTTTGGAAAATGTTTTAAAGAATTCAACCGGAAGGCTATCTGGTCCGGTAGCCTTGCCCACTTGCATAGTCAATAGCCTGGATAATTTCCATGACTTAATTTCCATGATTTCTGCTTATCTAGTCCCACAGCAGTTTCTTGATCTAACACCGGCCTCTGAATATTAGTCAGTAATCCATCAAACTCCTTCTCAGAGAAATCTATCTCTGGGGAGTATAAGAACATAAGAACATAAGATATGCCATACTGGGTCAGACCAAGGTCCATCAAGCCCAGTATTCTGTTTCCAACAGTGGCCAATCTAGGTCATATGTACCTAGCAGTTTCCCCAAGAGACACAAGTTCCACAATGCTTGTAACTGAGCGTAAAATTGGCAAAAGGTCTCTGCAATGTCAGTGTCCTTGACAATCGATTATTGCACCTGAGAATCCCTTAAAGCTGTAATGTGAGAAGCTTCCTTACGACCCTTTAACGATTTAGCTAGGAACCGTCCAGCTCTGTTGCCTTCCAAGTAGTATCACCCCTTCTCCCCTTGAATATTCTGTGAATCCTCAGTGGTCAAAATCAAATTATATCTAAATCTAAGGCATTGTAATCTTATCAGAATATTAGGATCAGTTTTCTGGCCTAAAATGCATTCTCCCACTTTAATCTGCTTGTCTAGTGCACCAAGTTCTGCTTTATGCTGTTTGGCCTGCTGTATAACAAAAGTGGTAATGGTGGCTCATATGCTAGCTTTAAAGCCTTCCCACCATGCCCACCCCGAGGAGTCTTGAGGTAAATTAAATTGAAAATACTCCTCTATAGCCAGCAGGATGGTCTCGCAGAATTCCTGACTACCAAGAAGAGTCCTATCAAATTGCCAACATGAGTGAGATTGATAGCTCATTGAGTCAAATAGGATTAGTGAGATTGTGGAATGATCAGAGATGTGAGCCACGTGAACACTGAACTCACTGATTCTAGAACAGAGTCCCTTGGAGACTAGGAAAAAGTCTATGCATGATAGCGAGTTATGAGGAGGAGAAAAGAAAGTAAATTCTTTGTCCGTAGGGTGTTGCTACCGCCATATGTCTATCAGGCCCAATTCCTGCATTAAAGATACAAGAACCAGGTGAGCCTTGGGAACCCTAATGGTTCTCACTGGACTCCTATCTACCAATGGGTATAGCACGAGGTTGAAGTCTCCCCCCACAATAGTAGGATATCTGGACACCTCCTGTGCCAAGGCCGTAATGGAGCAAAAGAAAGTAGGGCAATCAATATTAGGAGCATAAATATTAATTAAGGCCAGTTCAGTGGATCCAATTTTGATGACAGCCATTGTCCACTGCCCATCAGTATCAGACCTAGTTTGTCTAACCATGGGGGATAGAGATTTCCTCACTAAAATGGCTACCCCATTTTTCTTGTGACTGGCAGCTGAAAAAGCCACTAGAGAAAATGGTTTTATATCTAGTTTTAACGACTCCTTCACATTCAAGTGTGTCTCCTGTAACAGTAAGATGTTAGCACTTTCTTTACGACCGTACAGAAGAATCTTGTTCCTCTTAATGGGATTGTTAATGCCCTTAACATTCAATGATACTATCTTAAAGGAAGACATACTGACAATATAGCACAGATTGACAGTCAAATGTTGCAAAAACATACCAAATTGTAGCATATAGTTTTACATTGTAGAACAACACCTTAAACGCCCTCAGATTGGCAGCTGCACTTACAGCCCAGAAAAGAAAGCCTAAAAAAAGAGCCACACTTTAGCCCTAGCCCCTGCACATGATCGCTCACAGTAAGAACACATAATTCTGAATAACAAACCACCAAAACCACCAAACCCAGGGGGGCTATAAAACACACAAAACTTAGCGGGTGAGCCCACCAGGACAAGACAGACACGGAGGGCAAAATGACCTAGTACATTTCCACTTCTTTGTCACTTAAAATATCGCATCATGTCCACCACCTGCAACAAGCGTAAAGACAGTGTCCCCAAAACCCAAAACGCCATAACTGCATGGCAGGGCAGCCCCTGTCAAATCAGTTTATGACCTAGAAGACCCCAGTCTAGTAAATAAGGGCCATCCCACTCTTCCAAACCCTGTTACTCTCTCAACTGCCATAGACAACACAGACAACATAAAACACAAAAGAAGAAAGAGAGAAACAGCAGTAGAAACATCTTGACCAGGGTAATACCCTGGAGCTCCTTCAAAGGAGACAGAATAAATGTCACATTGTATAGCAATACTGCATGATTGAATGTCGCTTCTGCATGGATAAGTCACTACTACACAACCTCAGACCAGTCAAACGCCCATTATAGCACGAGCCGTAGAACTTTTGCAAACAGAAACTGCAAGATAGATTTCACCGCATCACTGCCTTCTCCTTGTCTTCCAAAAATGCATATAACTCCCCTGGATCATCAAAAGTCTTGGTCTGGTTATGCAGCGTGACTCTCATGGGGGCAGGATAAAGCAGCCCAAAATGGACCTGCAGCTGCAATAATCTTGGACTTAGCACTAGAAAACTCTTCCTCCGATCCACCATCGCCTTCGCAAAGTCCAGGAAGAACAGGAGTTTGTGTCCCTGATAGTGCAAAGTTGAAAGTGCTCTGGCTGCTCCCATTATTTGTAATACTTGTTGAAAACACAAGACTTTCAAGATGATTGGGCGTGGATGCTTGCCCGCAGCCACGGACTGAGTAGGCACTCAATGGGCACGCTTGATCTCGAATGGCTTGGCAAACTTCACCTTTAACACACCAGGAATCATGGCTTGCAAAAAGAACACCATATCAGGACCCTCTGCTCCCTCAGGAACTCCCAGTATTCTTATGGTGTTCCTACGAGAGCGATTGTTACCGTCTTCCACCTCTCTTTGCAGTAAACAAATCAACTTAGCCTGCTTCTCAACGGCCTTGAACCTCTCCCCATGCGATGCCACCATGTTCTCTACCTTCTCCAAACGAGCCGTAATTGACTCCAAAGATGTTTTCAAGGCATTGATATCTTCCTGCATTGTGCACAGTGAGTCTCCATTAGATTTGACCAAGTCTTTGACTGCCCGAATCTCCGCCAGAAGTTCCTGCAAGGCCTCAGGACAATCTCGGATGACAACCATCTTGTGAGGAGAGAGAGGTTCCGTTTTGGTTCTCTTTGCACTGCCATTTTGAGATAGTTGGTAATCCAGCCGTGTCGGCTTGGGGCCTGGCATATCCGGGATCAAATGATATCAAAGTAGGTAGGAACTATTTGATTAAAACTGCAGAAGTCAGGATTCTTGACCATTGCCCTCTGGAGCACAGATCTTACACATCCATCTTGACCAAAAGCCAGGCTCCACCCCTGTAATACAGCAATTTGATAAACTAAAGAGTAGCAAATCATCTGGAACACATGGTATACATCTCAGGGTATTGAAAGAACTAAAAAATGAAACTGACATTAAAATTGTCTATAGTACCTGAAGAATAGAGAGGGCCAACATAATGCCAATTTTTAAAAAGGGTTCCAGGGGTGATCTGGAAAATTAGAAACAAATGAGCCTAATGTCAGTGCCATGCAAAGTGGTAGAAACCATTATAAAGAACAAAATTTCTGACCATATAGAGAGTCATGTTTTAATGGGACAAAGCCACAGGGAAGTCTCATCTCACTAATCTGTTATACTGTACTTTTTTGAAGGTGTGAATAAAGAGGTAGATGAAGGTGAGCCTGTTGATATAGTGTATCTGGATTTTCAGAAAGCCTTTGACAAAGTCCCTCATGAGAGACTCTCAAGGAAAATAAAATGTCATGGAATAGAAAGCAATATACTATTGTGCACTGAGAACTGTCTAAAAGATACAAAACAGACAGGTTGTGGGGGCTGCATGTCCCGACGGGACATCCAGGCCCGATTCACCCCCCCATACTCCTGACCAGCAGGACGGGGAGAGCCGACGGGGGGCATGAGGGGTGGAGCAGGGGCGGACCAGCCTAGCAGGATATACAGGACCGATTCAGGTCACGACCCTGTACATCCTGCTGGGTCAATGGGAATGTGCTGCTTATTCTACCTCAAAGGTGGAATAAGCAGCACAAAACCTGCGATTGGGCCTGAGGATTCCCCCCCGGAGCCAGGGCCGGGTGTGGGGGGGGTCCCCATTGCCTGATCCAGGCCACAGCAGGCCAGCCGTGGGCCAGGCAGTGGGGAAAAAGGGTGCCAAAGCCATGGGAGTTGGTGGTGCCTGCAGGGAGGATGTCCCTGCAGGTGACAGCACCACACAGGAACATTTTGTTCCTACGGTACAGAATCAGGTACAAACAAGTCCATCTTGTTTGGGGCCATCCGGACAGCCCAGACATGTCCCTAACTGAATCGGGCTGCACGGTTAAATGGCCAATTATCTAAATGGAGAAAGGTGCTTAGTGAAGTACCACAGGGATCTGCACTGGGCCTGTTTATTTTTAATATATTCATAAATGACCTAGAAATGGGAATAATGAATGAGGAGCTCATATTTACAGATGACACAAAATTATTCAATGTTGCAATTTAAATTGTTAAATTGCAAGAGGATTGTTAAAAATTGCAAGCGGACCTTGAGAAATTGAGAGACATGGTATCCAAATAGCAGATGAAATTTAATGTTGACAAGTGCAAATTTATTTAGGGAAGAACAACCCAAATTATAGTTATTCGATGCAAGGTTCGAAATAATGAATCACCACCCAGGAAAAGGATCTAGATGTCATCATGAATAATACCTTGAAATTCTCTGCTTAGTGTGCAGGTGCGGCCAAGAACGCAGAGTGTTAGGAATCATAAGTAAAGGAATGAAGAATAAAACCAAGGATATTATAATGCTTCTGTATTGTTCCAAGGTGCGACCACACCTTGAATATTGTACACAATTCTGGTCATCATATCTTAAAAAGGATATAGTGGAATTAAAAAAGGTACAGAGAAGAGCGACCTACATGATAAAGGTGATAGAAGGATACCCCTATGAGGAAAAGCTTAAGAGGTTAGGGAACTTTGGTTGGAAAAAATACGGTTGAGGGGAGATTTGATCGAGGTCTACAAAATAATGAGTGGAGTGGAATGGGTAGATGCAAATAAATTATTTACTCCTTCAAAAAGTGGAAAAACAAGGGGAGACACAAGGAAACTACAATGTAGCACATTTAAGACTAATTGGCAAAAATATTTTTTTGCTCAAAACATAATCAAACTTTGGAATTTGTTTCTGGAGAATGTAGTAAAAGCTGTTAATGTAGCTGGGTTTAAAAGAGGTTTTGACAAGTTCCTGGAGGAAAAATCCATAAATCATTATTAAGGTGGATTGGGAAAATCACTGCTTTCCCCTTTGATAAGAAGCATGGAATTTGTCTATTTTTTGGGTTCCTGACAGGTGCTTATGACCTGGATTGGCCACTTTTGGAAACAGCACATTCTTTATCTTTATTAGGGAACTCGATTTACCGCACCTTCGAAACATCAGGGCAGTTTACAATAAAACAAAGCACACAGTGGCCTAAAGGCCAGAAACATAAAAAAACTACAAATGTTGACAGGAAAGCAAGCAACCATGCCAGAGAAAGGAAGGAAAGGGGAGGAGAAGGGGACAGAAAAATGTATCAGCGGTAAGGAGAGGGAAGGTCATAGGCAGAGCAGAAGAGATACGTCTTGAGAAGTGACTTCAATTTGGAATATGACTGTTCTTGACGAAGGGCTGGGGAAGTGAGTTTCAGAGAGAAGGTCCTAAGAAGAAGAAAGCTGAGTGACGGATCTGTTCCAGATGTGCACGTGTTGGAGAGGGAAGATGCAGTCGGTTGACATGCACAGATTGGAGACTACAGGGCACAGAATGAAACTACAGAAAATCAGCAAGATACCGTGGGGTGTGAATATGGAACGCCGTGTGGGTCAGGATCAGAAGCCTGCAAGTAATGCGGGAGGAGACAGGCAGCCATTGTAGGTGAATGAGGCGAGGGGTAACATGGCTGTAACTGGAAGTGTGAGAAAGAATCCGGGCGGCAGCATTTTATATCAACTGAAGGCGGTGAAGCTGAAATTGGGGAAGGCCAGCGAAGATATTACAATAGTCAACTCAGGAGATCACCAAAGAGAGAAGAAGAGTGCTGAGAGAAGATGGGCAAAGTACAGCGCTGACAGCGTCGATTTGCCAGAGGTAGAAATAGGATCGCCGGGTGAGAGCAGGGGGGGGGGGAGGTGTTGCGGCTCCAAGTGCCCAGTTTGTGATGCTTATTCCACCTTTGAGGTAGAATAAGCACCATGTTCCCCCGACCCTGCAGGATGTACAGTCTTGTGACCTGAATTGGCCCAGTACATCCTGCCGCCTCGGCCCGCCCCCACTTTGCCCAGACTTTGGCCCCCCCCCCCCCTGGCACTTCCCATCCTGCTGTTATAGTCATGTGGGGAAAGTCAAAGGGGGAATAGGGGCAGGATGGCTTGTGGGGCTGCATGTCCCACAAGCAAGTCGCGTCTCAGAATTGGGCCCATAGCCAATTAACATGGGCCAAATGCTTTTTACCCACATAAATCAATTTAAAAATTGCCCTCCCAATAGTTAAATCTTCTATAATGGTCTAAATCAAATAGGATTAGATGAACTGCAAGGCTTTACCAATTGCCAGAACCCACATCTGGAAGATTAACCTTAAGGGCCTGATTCTGAGACGCAACTTGTAGGGCTGCACGTCCTGGCAGCTGTCCTGCCCCTATTCCCCCTCCAACTCTCCCTGCACGGCTAGAGCATCAGGACAGGGAGAGCCGGCAGGGGGAAGGAGGGGGTGGAGTGGGGATGGGCCAAGGCAGAACATACAGGGCTGATTCAGGCCATAGCCCTATAAGTCCTATGGGGTCAGGGGGAATATGTTGTTTATTCTACCTCAAAGGCGGAATAAGCAGCACAAACCGGGCGATCAGGGCCGGAACCCCCCAGAGCCGTGGCCGGGTGCCGGTAGGTCCCTGCCACCCGGTCCAGACCCCGGCTGACCAGCTGTGGGTCTGGAGGTGGGCTTGAAGAGGGTCAGTGTCGTAGGAGACCGGGGTACCTGCGGTTAGGATGTCTCCGTAGGCATGCAGGGGCACGCCAGGCCATCCTCTGGCCCGATTCTGTATGCCACAGGAATGTCTTGCTCCCTTGGTACAGAATCGGGTCTTGCTCAAGACCGTCCAGATGGCCCGGATGTGCCCCTGATAGAATCAGGCTCCACAGGAATAAAGATTTGTGCTGTGCAGCCCATTTCTGGGCATTTGTACTTTGGACCATTCAGTTTTCATTTTATAATACCTTCTTTAGAAATATTCTAAAAGATTCTGAGCTATAACTGTTTCATAGTATTGAGAGTACTTTATATGAATTGATTTCTATAATGGCAAAAAAACCTCTCCTATACCAGAGCAACTCATTATAGTTTTGGTTACACTTCTGTAGGAGATTTTAGGCATCCACAACTTCAGTAAAAATGTGGTTTTGCCTATTTCCTCCTTCCAACTTCTTATGACCCTTTGTCCTTGATTTTAAAATAGGTCTTTCTGGCCCTCCACTATGCCTGACCAAAGGTAATTTAAATGTTTTGGCTCTCTTGTATGATAAATGTTGACTGTCAAGTGCTGAAAGATTGAGCTACCCCCAGCACCGCAAGTTATGTGAAAATAGAGAAAGAAGCAGAGGTTCTTACTGCTTTGGATTTAGCAGCATGCAAAGGAAGGTTTCTCTGATGATGGGAATACTGACCATGTTATTTTCCCCTGATATATGCATCTGTGGGTAAATGAACATTACTTTGCTAGCACACTTGGTGACCTGAGGCTTGGTATTGAGGTGAGGTTTTAGGTTTATTTTTTATTTCATTAAAAAAAGCAAATATAGTTATCTTGATTTAGTCGTTTTAAATTACTTTCTGTTAGATTTAGGTACGCCCTTAAATTCTTAAAGAAAACAGACAGGTAGCTAGTCTTTTTTCCCACCTACTCTCCTTAACTTCTATCTACCCCAGACACATCCCTTAATTTATAGTGAAACTGAACACTGCAGTGTACTTTCATCAAAAAGTGAATAACCCTTAAAAGACTATTAGCAATTGATTATGAACTAAACAAAAAATAATAGCATAAAATATACCAAATAATCCTAAAGGCCTTTATATTAGTTTAGGTACCCTTACGTCCTTAACAATTCTACACAATTAAATTCACTAATACAAAGATGCAGACAGTAGTCCAGCAGTGAGATGGGGGTGATCCAGTCTTTTGCACTGAGTTCCACATGTATGATTCTCTCTCAGTTGGTGAGAAGTCATATGGGTGCACTCAATGCAAAAAAACTCCTGGCTCACAGAGAATGAGTCTGAGCTCTGGAAGCTAGAATAGCAAATTTGGAGGAGCTGAGGCAGGCAGAGAGGTATATAGAGGAGACATTCAGGGACATAGTAGGAAAGTCCCATCTCTAGTCTTGGAGCCTTGGTGCTGCCTTGGAAGACAGACAGAGGTCACCTAGAAGGAGCGGGTCACCTTGGTGTGGCAGGAAATGATCCTGTAGCCAGGATCTGTCCTCCAGGGGATGCAATATTCTCTTGCACCAAGGATGTGTCTCTAGGGGCTGCTGTCCAGGAGCAAAGAGTTAGCATGGCCATTTTAGTTGGTGACTTGATCATTTGGCATTTAGATAGATGGATAGCTGGTGGGCATGAGAATTGCTTAGTCACTTGCCTGTCTGGTGCAAAGGCAGCAGACCTCACGCACCATCTAGATACAATTATAGACAGTGTTGGGGAGGACCCAGCTGTCTTGGTACATTGGACACCAACGACATAAGAAAGTATGGGAAGGAGGCTCTGGAATCCAAATTTAGACTTTTAAGTAGAAAGTTGAAATCCAGACCTCCAGGATTGAAATCTCAGAAATGCTTTCTGTGCCACATGCAGAACCCAAGAGGCAGACAGAGCTCTGGAGTCTCTATGCATTGATGAGATGACAGAGCAGGAAAGAGAGCGATAGGTTTTTTAGGCTCTGGGCAAAATTCTAGGGACTAGGGAAACTGTTCCAGAAAGATGGGCTCCACCTTAACCAAGGAGGAATTAGGCTGCTGGTACTAACTTTTGAAAAGTTGATAGAACATTTTTTAAACTAGATTTAAGCAACAGTTGCCCAGGAGTTCATGAATCGGAATAATGTGTCTTTGAAGGATACTACCAAAGCAAAGAGTTAGGGCATCCCAATAGAGAGGTTGTAATGAAGGTAAAAGTAGTCCAGGTGCCTTTAAGTTAAAAAGTAGCATTGAAAATTTCAGTTTGCTTTTGTCAACTGATAAACAGGTTGTCAGTATGAACAAAAACCATACTTTGAAATGCATGTATACAAATACTAGAAATCTAAAAAATAAGATGGTGAATCTTATGTTCTTAGAGTCATACATTAGGTAGAAGATATCTTATAAAGAAAGTGCATTGACAATGAAGTTAGTAAAACCAGCTCTCTCGATGTAAGGCATTCCATAGGAAACAGTGGTTAACTTGCTGCATATTAAGCAATGCCGTTTCTGTTTTGAATATACAATGGGGAGCAAAAATTTCTGAATGCCTGATGAAAAGATGGTTGTAGGTGAAAATAGTGTGTGAAGTTGCAGAGGATTGGACTTTTTTTCTAACGTACGGTCCATTTTGTTTATTTTTCAAATAGTCGTCACTGCAGTTTAATTTTTTTTTTCAAGATCAAGATGCAGAAGAGACAAAGATCCGTCATTTTATTTGTATAATAGTCGTAAGGCCTGATTTTTGAGAGGCATTTGCTTGTTTTTCAGCCCAGTAAACTGTTTAAATGCCTTAAATGGGGATATTCAACCGCACATACACGGCTAGTGCTGTTGAATTATCCCCTTCTAACTCCCCTTTGCGCTCTAATGCTATCTAGTTAGCATCGGGGCGTGTTGAGGGTTTTCTGGGGTGAAGCAGAGGTGGAGACTGCTGCTAACCAGGTAGCGGCGATATGCTACCCGGTTGGCAATCTGCAGCTAAAACTAGGCCAGCTTCTGACTCACCTAGTTTAGGCCATGGATGCTAGCCGGGTAGCGGTGCAATATTGTCGCTACCCAGTTAGGCTCCGTGGTTGTTCCCTCTGTGCGCCAAACCCGGATTTACTGCTAATGCTCAGTGCAGTACTTGCATCGTGCCAAAAAGAGCCTCTCTCTAGAGTTCATAAGATGTTACGTATACAGTATGGATAATTTATCACGGCGTGCTTGGAAATTCCTCTTAATCAAGCCAGTCGCACCCAACAGAATGGGAAATAACTCAATATCTTTCTGCCACGTTTTCTTTGACCTCCAACTGCATTTCTGGGTACTTGAAGATTTTCTCCCTCTCAACATGATTCACAGAATAGTCGCTTGGAACTGACCCCTCTATAATCAATGCCATTCTGGTATTCTCCTTTACCACCATATCCGGCTTCCACATATCCAACTGCCATAATGGGAAGTTAATGGTTATTGACTAGAAACCACCACATCCTAAACACATGCTTCAGGTATCATTTTGTTTGCGATGTCAAGTCAAAATGAGGATCAAAATTAGCACAATTTACCGCAGTGTTCACCAACTTTTGCTCCCCGCTGTATTCAGTTTTTTCTATGCAATAAAGGAAACTGTTTCTAATTAATGAATTTTGTTTTGGGTGAGGAATAGGAAATGGATAAAATGTGATGTAAATTACGTTTTCAAGAAAGCAGAATGTACAGTACCCACAAGGACTGATATGAATGAAGACAAGCAAGCTGTCAAACAGAAGAAAAGTCAGCAACATAGTGGGCTCAGTTAAGTCACACCACATAAATTCTGATGTCTAGGGAGAGTTGCATCTGACACATAAAGAGATT
Source organism: Ichthyophis bannanicus (assembly GCA_033557465.1). Lineage (NCBI taxonomy): Eukaryota > Metazoa > Chordata > Amphibia > Gymnophiona > Ichthyophiidae > Ichthyophis > Ichthyophis bannanicus. The sequence goes on along the minus strand of CM066046.1, from coordinate 116,536,101 downwards.
ATTTGGGGACTGCAATATAAGTTGAGAGGAAGGGGTTTGACAAAAGTGAGTAAATGCTGTATTTCTATGTAGCTTGTCATCAGGTCTGCCTGTCAGATATCAGGACAGGGAATTACACACAGGGCATGATGCTTGAGTTATACCTAACGATGCATAGTTCAAAATGCCAGCAATCTAGAGAAAACCCTTCCAGGCAATTCGAGAGCTTTGAATTTGTCTCTAAGCATATTTCCTATTTCACTGTTTTCTTTCTGTCTCTACCAGTCAGCATATTTAGAGAAACAATAATTAATGTTTTAACTAATACATCTTAAAGGCTTTACTGTGATACCCTGCAGAAACAGGGATAAAAGGCAATGAGCCCAATTCAGGAAGGGGCACCTCCGGGCTGTCCAAATGTCCTGGAACAGGACAGGCTCCTTTGTATCTGATTCTGCACCACAGGAGCAGGTTCAGGCACCAGGATGGCCCGGCCTGCCCCTTCAGCAGCCGCGGGAGACGTCCAGGCAGCAGGATGGCCAGACCCACTCCGTTCCCGCAAGCCGGACACCCCCCTGACCAGGTTTCCTGCCCCCTGACCCTAGGGGGGGTCTGTCAGGGCCAGGATCGGGCAACAGGGTCTCACCTTCCACTGCACCATTGCTTCTGGAGGGCAGCTGGGCCAGTGAGAAGGAGCGCCCCGTGCTTATTCCACCTCCAAGGTGGAATAAGCTGACCATACTCCCAGCGCTCCACAGACATAATCTGAATTGGCCCTGTACGTCTGGGTGCCTGGCCCATCCATGCTCCGCCCCCACGTGCGGTGAGAGAGGAATGTGGAATCAGGGTAGGATGGCTTGTGGGGCTGCACAATCCTACCAGGACGTACAGCCCTGCAAGTCACTTTACAGAATCGGGCCCAATGTCAGTAGTGTGCACAGTTGCACAATAGTGCATGTTATTCAATAACGCACCCTATTTCTGCATAATTGCTCAAATGTTTGCCTTATTGCCTAATAGAGCACCCCTTATGCAACAGGGTGCCCTATTGAACACTATGTGCCCTAGTGAGCAATAGTATCCACTGTTGACAGAATTTGAAATTTTGGCATTTTTTCTTTTTGCTTCGGGTTAAAAATAATATTAAACAACATAGGAAATGCTGTTGACATATTGAATGTCATTTCAAAGGAATGCACATCCCTAAAAGTTACAGCTACTCAGAGGCAGGAATAACTGTGTGTGTGTATGCCAATATGTGTGTATTTCATATAAGATACATGCAAAAGTGCTGAGCCCTTTCTTCTCCCCCAGTAATGGTTACGTGTATTTCCTTAATACCTACCTTTATCTGTGAATACACTAGCATAATTATATAAGCACCTACCTGAGTGTGCAAAATGCTGTTGTAAACACTCCAGTTGCCCTAATAGCCAAATGTTGAAAAAGGAGAGGCCTGAATGTAAAAAATGATTTAACGTGGAGAAAAGCTGTCAACATTGTCATTCTTTCAATTTAATACTCAGAATCATATGAAAATGAGTATTTTAGAATCCAGAATGTTGGTCAATTACTCATTCATGGCCTAGAGTGTAGCTTTAGGATCAGGCTTTTGATGTGAGTTGGGCTTCCTGCCATCCTACTGCTGATGATTTTGAAAGTCATACCAGTTGAACCACTGACAGCTTTTCCATTAGTATGCTTTGCACAGATGTGAGTATGAAATTCCTTATAGTATAACACTTCCTTGTTTGTTTTCAGCACACACAGGACTCAATAGTTAAAGGATCTTATTCGGGTGGCAACACCTGCTACTTGGATAAGTCTCACTGAGAGAGATAATCATTGGCACTATCCAGACAGACTCTGTTGACCCGAGGTGGTCCGGAGATAGAACTGGGGGCAGAGACATGAGTTATCTGAATAGCAATGTTGTCCGAGTAACATCCTGGATAATTTATGATAGCATAAAAATGTCCTATGTCCTATCCAGATAGCGGCAGTATATTACTGCTACCCACTTATTGCACTATCTGGATTGTCAGTGCCAGCCATTGTCTGGATATCGGTGCGGAATATCTGGATATTTTTACATGTGGCCATCAGTATCGTAAAACAGGCTTAATATTGGCACGGCAGACTTAACAGGTACACATTAATGCTTTGATAGACTCTCTTAGAAGGGGTAATTTTATAAGGAATCGCCTAAAGTTATATTCCCATGAAAGCACATAAATCATGGTATTTTAGTGATTTAGGCATGCAAATGGGCGTAAATGAGGTGGTTATGATTTTATAAGTACACGCATTGCCCCGATGGTGCATACTTTCACTGTTGAACATGGGCAGAGCATATAAGCATACATGTAAATTATTAGCACTTATAATTTATGTGTGTTCTTTACAAATCTAGACATGATCATGTATATCAGCTCTAGAGATGGTATAATCGCGCCCTAAACTAACATGCATTTTTTTGCAGTTACACCTTGTTTTACAAAGTCAAGTACACCTGGAACTTGGTTTTGTAAAGTAGAGGTCAGATATGCACACAAAAACACTCAACTAGGTGCCAGTTTATAAAATTACCCTTCATAGCGCCTTATTGCATAGCATGCTGTTTTCAGCATGTAAAAAAAAGCCCTTACCATACTTATTAAGATGTGTTGCATAGGCTTCATATGAATCAAAGTCCAGTGGCCCTTATTAATGGACAGTGCAAGGACACTTTTGTACCAAGGGTACTTGTAGCTTATTTTAAAATGGAAACAACCTAATAATTCCTTTTGAAACATTTCCTAAAAGGTATATGGGCAGGCTTTACACTTCCTTTTTCTTGGGCAACAGAACGGTTCAGAGGAAGGCGACCAAAATGATTTGGGGCCTGCACCGGAAGATGTATAAGAAGAGGACATGAGAGACAAGGGAGATATGATACAAACCTTTTTGAAAGACGGGGAAGCTCTAATACAAGAGGGCATAACACGAAGCTACAAGGAGGTAACCTGAAAGGCAACATCAGGAAATACTTTTTCACTGAAAAGGTGGTGGATGTTTGGAATGCCCTCCCAGTGGAAGTGGTGGGGCAAATACAGAGACAGAATTCAAAATGGCATGGGACAGACACAGTGGATCCCTTTATAGAAACAGGATAAAATCAAAATAAACTTAACTGTCTCTGATATCTTAACAAGTTGAGGTGACCTGCACAGAGGGGTGGGTACACTCCTAAACAAAGGCATGGGGAGGGGTGACCTGCACGAAGTGGTGGGCGCACCTAATTTTGTCACCTTGCTGGGCGGACTAAATGGACCATACTGGTCTTTATCTGCCATCATATACTATGTACAGTAACTATGAACAGCTACAAAATACTATATCTACCTTTGAAAATCCAAATATAAATGCGTGGTTTACTACATGTGTATTTTCTGATATTCTTATATGTATTTTTGAAAAGCCTCTGCATTCAGCAGAGCTTTTTAAACATGTTTGGTGAATTGTGAAAGTCCCAACCTGAACATCCCAATTCCTAATGAGATGACCTTTGCAAAATCAGGCTTAGGATATTTCAGCTACTATTGCTTAAACTCCATATTGTTTCCTCATTTATATATTACAAGCACGGGAAGACTGGCCGCAAATGGGAGCAAGGGGGAGCTCCTCCCTGCTCCGATCCACCAAGCCAGGACATTTCAATTCAAATGAGCACAAGGTGTGCCCATGCTTGGCAGGCCTACCCCTGAGGACTTCACCAGAGGGCCCTTTGGTGTGACCCTTAGACTTGGAAATGGGCAGCGAAACACCAGTACCAACAAATATTGAAGAAGCAACTTCAAACAGACTCATCAGGCATCTGGGAACAGTACATAGACACTTCTCAGGTAAACCTCTACCTTTTAAATCTACCAGATGCTCTGCAAACTTCTAACTTACTCACTTATAACACTGATCCTGCTATTCCATTTAACACCTATGCAAGTCAGAGCAACCTACAATGAGAACATTCCAATAATATATCAACCAAGATCAACCATTTTGATCACATACCTCAAAACACAGCATGTGAAACCCAATCATAGAATCCTATAAATTAACAACACACAACAGAAATCCCAGATCCCTCCATACAATCAAATGCGCTCTCATCGATGCCTGCTGAATATGTAACAAAATTCCCACAATAACAATCTTCATGCTCCACAAATCACTGAAACCTGGATCTCAACCACAGACAATTTGCTCCTAAACCACTTATTGCCTCCCCATTACAATCTCTTCAACTGCCCCAGAACAGAAAGGAGGATTCATACTCTTCATGTCAAAAGAAAACCTAAACTTCACAATGATAAAGTCAAACTCTTCACAAATGATGGACTTCCTCAAAGTCTCCAACAGAGATCACATCATCTACCTGGCATATCGTACACCTTCCTCAACCCTGAAGCCTTATCAGACTTGCTAGAAGAAACATGCACACACACAACATCTAATAAACATTTTCTCCTACTGGGAGACCTAAACCTCACATCCATTCAAATGAAGTATGTAAGCACATTCTATAATGCCATGGAAGCACTCTTTCTACAACAAGTAATTAATAAGCCTACCCATAACAAAGGAGCAACTCTGGACCTCATCTTTGTAGCCACAGATCTACACACAACTGATCTTAACATCCAAATTGACTCGGTGCCATGGTCAGATCACACAATGATCTCTCTAGTGCTACCAACCAGATCCCAGACCCCACACTACCCTCAGAAGCACCAATACACATACCACTTTAAAGCATTCAACAAGGAAGCCTTCTTAGATGATGTCTCCCCACTTCTAGACACTGATCTACATGACCTGAAAGAAAATGGAAAAGAACTCAAGATACTTCCATCAAAGATCAGTTCATCATCAAACACAAAGAATACTACAACCTTACCAACTCCTGCAGAAAAAAATATTTCTCCAGCATCATCATGAAATCTCTCAACAGACCCAGAAAATTCTTCTCCATTGTATCCTCACTCACCAAAGACCCCACATCATCAACCTCAACAGGTCCAAGCTCACAACTTAGAAACATAGAAAAATGATGACAGAAAAAGACCACATGGCCTATCTAGTCTGTCCTTCCATATCAACAGCTACAACAGTCCCCTTTTTTCCTTTAGAGATCCTCTGTGTTTGTCCCATGCTTTTTTGAATTCAGATACTGTCCTCATCTTTACCACCTCCACTGGGAGACTATTCCATAGATCCACCACTCTTTCCGTAAAGAAATATTTCCACATATCACTCCTGAATCTATCCCCTTTCACCCTCATCCCATGTCCCCTCATAGCAGAACTTGCTTTCAATCGAAAGAGGCTCTCCCCCTGTGCATTTATGCTACGGGAGTATTTAAACGTCTCAATCATTTCACCTCTATCCTGCCTTTCCTCTAAGGTGTACATATTAAGATCCTTAATTCTGTCCTCATATGCTTTAAAATGAAGACCACTAACCATTTTAGTAGTCATCCTCTGTACTGACTCCATTCTGTTTATATCCTTTTGAAGGTGCAGTCTCCGGAATTGCACACAATACTCCAAATGAGGTCGCACCAAAATTTCCAGAGAGTGTAGAGAGTTAAGTGACTAGTCTAAGATCACAAAGACCCAAACTGGGATTTGAATCCTGGTCACTCTGCTCCCAACCCACAATTTAACCATTATGCTATTGGATATCCATGACCAACAGACCATGGCAGACTTCCTATCTAACAGGCAACCTTATATAGCACCCCTTCCAAAAAAAACCCTAACTACACAGGACAAACCCTCACAAATACAAAGCTGGGACTCATTCATACTGATTTCACAGCAAGAGATTCCAGACATCATTAGAAACATCAATACCACAACCTCTCCTCTCAACCCATACCCAGTTTCCTGGATAAAAACACTTCCAACTGCATTTACCTCAACCATACAAAAAATTGTGTACTCCTCCCATTCTCCAGGATATCTACTCCCCACCCTGAAACAAGCATCAATAAGACCCATTCTAAAGAAAAATCAATGGACCAGTCCAAACCCAGCTCATATCATCCTATCGCAAGCATCCCTTTCCTAGCTAAAATAATAGAAAAGATGGCACAGCATCAGCTCTAAGATGTTTTTCTGTTTCTATGTTTCTAAGATCATGTTGACATGCTCCCCTAGACCCCCAGCAACACGGCTTTCACTGTCAACATGGTGTGTAGACACACTCTTCACTGCACCTTTATCTAAGGCCTAGAAAAACCACACCAAGGGCTATGGGATGATATTTCTGGATATCAGTGCAGTATTTGATTCCATAGCACACAACACACTACTGTTAAGACTCAGCAACATAGACCTCCACAAGAACATGATAAAATGGTTTACTTCATATCTTGCTGGCAGACAGCTACAAGTAAAATCTGGTCCAACTCAAATCCAACTGGTTCAACCTAAGACTAGGAATATCGCAAGGATCAACATTATCTGCACTGTTATTTAACATATATATTTAACCCATCTGTAACCTACTAAGAAACTTCAACATACACTTCCACCTGTATGCTGATGATATTATGTTCTACATGCCCTTCCACATACTCACTCCAGACTTCTCAGCCATCTCTGACTGCTTCAGAGCCATCACAGAGTTCCTTGCAGAACTAAACTTAACAGTGAACAGCAGTAAGACGGAAGCTCTTCTTGTCACAAGAGACACACTCTTCAATCCACCTTCAAAGCTCACTCTCCATCATGCTGAGATATCAGTAAAAAAGAGAAGTCAAAACCTTGGAGTATCTCTTAACAGTAACCTTAACATGCTTTCCCACATTAAGAGGTCAGCCAATATCGCATACTTGAAACTCAAAACGCTCCAACATTTATGACCACTACTACAATACAATGAGTACAGAACAGAATTTCAAACCATCATAACACCCCACCTTGACTACAGCAATAGATTCTACTAGGGTCTACCAAAACAACCTCTATACCCACTTCAACTAGTGCAAAATACTGCAACCAGAATTCTAACACTGCAAGACATCAACATATTACACCCACCTTGAAAAATCTGCATTGGTTACCAATAGCTCAAGGATAAACCACAAAATAGCAACCACCATCTATAAAATCATCCATAATTTATCAGCCCCCTGCCTCAAGGACCTAATCAGTACAGTATCCACAACAAGAAGAACAGTGAATCATAATCTATTAGTCATCCCTCATCTCAAGACAAGATGCACCCAGCAAACCAACAACAGAGCTTTCTCACTTTTTGCGCTAACAATCCACTCTATAAGAGCCTCACAGTCCACTCAAGACCTGAAGAAACTATTAAAGACACATCTATTCATTGAACACTACAGCAATAATGATATCACATAGCATCATATAAGAGAACTTTCACTAAGACAGACAATTGTAAATACCCCATTTGTTAGCTCCGAGTTAGTAACACCTTATATTCAATGTAACGGCAGTTCAGCAGAGTTTGTTTGCTAGTTGTTCATTGTAAACCACTTTGACTTAAATGTGGTATAGAGATCAGTTAAATAAATAAATAAAATAAATGGCAATGCTAAAAAGAATGTAGTCAATGTAAAAAGTCGTTCATAAATCACTCAATGTGTTTAAGAAATGTGTTTGAGAAATCTTCTTCTAATCATTCCAGGAATATTTAACTAATGAGGCCTCAGACTTTTATGGCTCTGCTACTTAGACTGACATCTTCGTAAAAGCAGATTGCCCTTTTGCATCAGCGGCCTCAGGAAACCCAGTCAGGGTGCACACCAAAATTCTTATCAATCTTAAATGGTTGTAGTAAATCGTACTTATCTTATGTGCTTATCCCCGCTGGTATGAACATAAAAGAGATCCCGACGCTCTTCCCAAGTACCATTCGTGCGTTTCACACTATGATTTCATCAGGGGATCACTCAATCTATCATGTTCAGCGACTTGCAAATTTTTTTGCTATAATAAAATAAATCTCACAATTAGTGTGTTTCCCATCTCACATTGCAAATTAGGACGAGGGTCAAACATATCTCTATTATTAACTCGAACTATAAAATAAGCAGTGGGCTACCTTATTTACCTTATTTTTTTAGCTCATGCTGCCCGCGTTATGCCGCAATTGCTTTTTACCGGTTGTGTTCTAAAACGCCGCGCATGCGGTGTAACAATTATTATCACTCTATTTAAAAGGACTCACTGAATGTTAAAAGCTCCAATCAGTTGTCGAAACGTCACACGACGCTCAGCCAAAAAAACTGGCCCTCAGCCTGAATAAAACGAATATCTTCCTAATGTTCTAATGCTCAAAGGCAACGGGACCATTCTATAGAAGCATTTAGTCCTTTAGGGGTTACCGTGTTAAAGGTATAGATCCATCTTTGTTCACTGATGATTAGCGTTTGGTCCACAGTGCGCCCCCTCCTACCTGTGGTGATCTGATCTATACATTGACATAGACATCGAAGTTGTAAAAAAGTGTGTTGTTTTTGCAAACAGTGGGATACTATAGGAGCCTCCCTGACTTGACACTTCAATCGGCTCTTATGTTCTCTAAGTCGGGTACGGAGGGAACATGTTGTCTTTCCAATATAGGCTAATCCACACGGGTATTAGAAGAACTCTAAAATGTTCCACTACTTGTAATTCCACTAATGTGGTCTATGTAATAGTCTGCCCGTGTGGATTAGGTAAAACTAGCTGAAGCAAAAGCTGGCCTGGTTTTATCCATGGAAGCTAACTGGATAGTGGTGCAATATTGCTGCTACCTGGTTAAATTCTATGGTGTTGGAGGCTGTGCGGTGACCCGAATATTCAATGTCAGGGCCACATATAACCCCAGTATTGAATATCCAGGGTTAAAGGTTGGCGGCGATGACTATGCACCGTAGCAGCGCATAACCATCCCAGTTGAATAGCAGGCCGAAATACTTTATTCATCACAACCTGACTTGGCCAAGTTTCAGCAGCAAAGGATTCATCAAGGGTCAATAAATAATAACATATATACTGTATTACCATAATAATAGAAAATTATAAAACAATAAGGAATAGTAGCGACAAAATGTATGAAAAAAGAGAAGAATATAACAATAAAATACAGTTTGAATATTTTTTGTTAAATTCATCCGCGTTTAAAGGAAGCTCAGCTCATAGACAGTATTGGTTTTGTACATGACAGTTAGTATGCTTTGGGCAGCTCCTTTATATGATCATTTTTTGGACATTTTTATTGCTTTTTTATGATAGGAGCATGTCCTTTCTTTTAGATGGTTCTTATGAATTGTTTTACAGATTTCTATCTTCAATGTTTGTCTATTTTTATTTGCTGATTTGTTCATTAATTAGTGTTTGTTTTTACACTGGATGCTTGTTCTCTTTGTTTTATTCTTTATCTGTTGCAATATTATTAATGCAATTTTGATGCAATGTTGAGATGTTTTGGTCCCTGTCATACTGCCAGTCTTTAACCCTTTCCAGGCCGAGCCCAAAACTCTCGGGATCCAAAATTCTGACTAAATATTCCCATCAAATGGTATATAATACATGACCATAGCAGAAGGAAAATCACTATTAGAACATATTAAATAAGACGGGTACAATTTTCCTGAAATATGGAAAAATTAACCCGGCTGCAGAATGTGGACTAAAAATTTAAAGTAGGCCTTCAAAGGGTTAAAGGAGGCCTTCAAAGGGACTCAGTGTGCACGGCGTTTTTTAGTTTGGCATTTCTTTTGCCTATGATTGGGAGGTGTATGCCTAAAGATTGCTATATTTATTCTAATTATTATTTTGATACTTTGGTGCAGATAATTTCCAAAATGGTTAAATTGCAATATAAGGTAGTTGGTTTCTCTCGGTTTGATGAATACTACAAGGATTCACTTCCTTTAAGTTTGCATGTATTTGATACTGACACGCCATTGTGGCTTTTGTATGCTCCTCTATGTAAAAAAAAAATGATAGCCTTTATATGTTTTATTTATCAAAAACACTTTTCTTTATAGCATCTGTTTAACTGGTAATTATGGCTAGTTTTAGAGAATGTTCCCCACATAGAGTGGTAATGCTAATGGGGTTGCTATGCTTTCTGTTACACTCTCGTATGTTATTAATATCTTTTACTTGTGCTATGGATAAAGTCCTGTTTAAGTTACCAGTGTGATTTTTATTTTAATACCCTTGCTTATGTATTATTTTTATTGGTTATTATGTTTCTTATATGTTTTTACATATTCTTTCTTTCTTTTTTCCGGTATCAGGAAGGCCGCGGCGCCTCGTGCCCGCGGCCGGAATTAACCGGGGGGGCGCCGCCGCGCTTGCCCCCCCCCCCGGCTAGGCGTCCGCGCTGGCCGCGTCGGGGCTGTGTCGCTTCAAAGTGATTGGCTCCCACGGTTGTTGTGGCAGCGCGGGAGCCAATCACTGAGTTAGGACAGAGTTTGGTGGAGGGGGGGCGGCGCGGAGCTCAGCCGTTTTGCGAGCGGCGGCTGAAGGGGACGGTTGCTCTTCACCTCTTCTCCTACCTGGTCGTCCGGTGTTGGGCCTTTGCGGCTTGTCGGAAGCGGGCATTGCAGCGCCGATTGGGGGGTTGGCTGCACTGTTTCGCGGCAGTTCGTCGAGGCCCGAGCACGTGTCCTCCGGATCGTCAGGCAAGGCAGGTGTAATTCTGGGTTTTCTTCTTTGGGTCTTGGCCTTGTTCCGGTTCTTGTTTCCTTATTCTCTTAAACGGAGTGATTAAAAAAAAAAAAAAAAAACCTTTTTCTATTTTTCTCCCGCGGGGACTCTGTGCTGTCAGGGCACCATGCGGCCTTCCCAACAGCGGGGCAGAGGTGTTCAGCGCGGTAAGGGAGCGGGACGGGGGGTAGGAGCGGGGGGGGGTGCAGCGGGGTGAGAGGCTACAGCTGGGTCGGGGGCGCGGGACCCGCGCGGCGCGCGGCGGGGGGCGGTGGGGCAACCGGGGCGTGCGCGGGGGCGGGGCAAGCAAAAGAAGGATCGCAGGGGCCTTGGGGCTACTGTGACTGGGGGTAGGGGGCGGGTTGATGTGACGCCAATAAGGGGTACCTTTCCTGTGGGGTCGGGTGACCCTTCTATTCCTCTTGCGGGGGGCAGGGGTAGTTTGGGGGGCGTTGCGGGTTTAGAGGGGCAGGAGGCGATGGGGGTGTCTGGTGTCAGCCCTTCTGTGGCTTGGGCGGGACAGTCTGCCGAGTGGGCAGGGGGTAGAGTGGGGGCTAATTTCCAGGGCGGGTCGGGTTTTCCCATGGGGCAGGGGGGCGCGCCCTTGGCTTGGGAACATTGGAGTGGGGGTGGACAGGGATCTTCTCAGGTAAACTGGATGGGGGCATGGCCGCCGCCTTGGGCCATGGCTGGTGTTTCTTCGCCGTTTGGTGTTTTCTCTCCTCAGGTCCCTCTGGGATGGCAGTTTCGGGATGCTACAGATGTCCATCGGTCAGGCCAGCAAGGTGCGGGTGTATCGAGCGGTGAAGGAAACCGTTTGGGAGCGGACCCTGGTGCGGGGCCTGTGATGCGCGGACTCATTCCATCCGAGGGGACTACCAGCAGTGGTGCAGGTGAGTTGGCAATGGGCCTTTCTGGGGAGGTGGGGGGTGCGGGTGCTATGGCGGCAGCGCATAGCGTAGAGGAGGGTGACGTTTCGGCGGTAGCGGGTGATGTCGGCAAAAAGGCCAAGAAGAAAAGTAAGCATTCTCGTCGGCGGCGCCGTAGATCTAGTTCTTCTTCTTCCTCGTCCGTTCGGACTTCATCTTCTTCTACTTCCGTGAGCGAGAGGGAGGATCCTTCTATGAGCTTAGCGCAGCCGACGTTAGCAGCTTTTTCGGAGTTGTGGGAAGGGGTACCGAAAAAGTTGCGGCGTAAAATACAAAAACGGCGTTATATTGACCTGTTTCGGTTATTGGAGGGTAGGAAGCGGACGGGGGATAGTCGCAAAAAACGGAAAGAGGATGAGAAGGCAGGGCGGGTGCGCAAAGTAGCTAGGAATGTGGTTAATTGGACGAGGTCCTTCTTACGTCTTGCGAGTGTTTGGGGACATTTGCATCCTCAGCAGTATGGGATGCTTTTAGCTTATATGGATTCCATTCTAGAGGCTTCTCAGTCCCATCCGGGTTGGGCTTGGCTCAATTACGATGAGAAGTTCCGCGATAAGATGGAGGAGAATCGGCTGTTGTCTTGGGGAACGCAAGATATTAATCTTTGGTTAACTCAGATGGCTGTTCGTCCGGGCGGGGGGATTGCTAGTGGTCCGAGAAGTGCAGCTGGGGCCGCTGATGGATCTGTGCGGTCCTTTCGTGCGACCACCTCGCCGGCGGCTCCGAGGCCAGCAGGGGGCAGCGCAGGAGATTTGTGTTGGCGTTTCAACAAGTCTTTGTGCCCCTTTCCGGACTGTAAGTTCCGGCATGCCTGCTCTATCTGTGCGGGAGGACATTCCGCACTTAAGTGTGTTAAGCGGGGGTCAGTCGCTCCCGGAGTGCCGCCTCTCAAGCAGTAGTGACCTTTTGGCTTTAGCTCCGACTCCTATTCTGTTTTCGGCTCTTAGTCTGTGGTTGGGGAGTTACCCCAGGCGAAAGGCTGGGAGGGTGTTGTCGGAGGGGTTTCAAAAGGGGTTTTCCATTCCGGTAGTAGGTACGGTGGAGTCGGGGAGGGTTCGGAATGCGCCGTCGGTGCGGAGATTTCCGCATATTGTGCGGGACAAGCTGGCGGTGGAGCTGCGTTTGGGAAGAGTAGCTGGCCCTTTTGCTGAGCCGCCCTTCCCCAACTTAGTAGTGTCCCCTTTGGGGATTGTTCCGAAGAAGGAGCCGGGAAAATACAGGTTGATCCATAATTTGTCTTTTCCTCCTGGCTCTTCCGTCAACGACCACATCCCTGAGAAGTATTGTACAGTTCGTTACGCATCGTTTGATACGGCGGTGGACCTAGTCCGGCAATGTGGTCGTGGGAGCTTGTTGGCCAAGGTGGACATTGAGTCGGCGTTTCGTTTGTTGCCGGTTCATCTGTCCGCTTTTCATTTATTGGGGTTTTCCTTCGAGGATCAGTTCTATTACGATAAGTGTATGCCCATGGGTTGTTCGGTGTCCTGTGCGTACTTCGAGCTGTTTAGTTCGTTTCTGCATTGGGTCTTCTCGAGGAAGACAGGTTGCGCGAATGCCGTGCATTACCTGGATGACTTTTTGTTTGTGGGCGAAGCACGTTCTGGTCGGTGTCAGGCCTTATTAGAAGCATTTCTCCAATTAGCTCATGAGTGGGGAGTTCCCTTGGCTCAGGACAAAACGGCTGGCCCGATGACGAAGCTTACATTTTTGGGCATTGAATTAGACTCTGTGGCGATGGTCGCGCGCTTGCCTCCCGATAAAGTGGTTCGGTTGCGAGTGTTTGTAGCGACTGCTATTGCCGCCAATAAGCTGACGTTGAAGGAGATGCAAGCGCTGATTGGCTCTCTGAATTTTGCGTGTCGGGTGATCCCGATGGGGAGGGTTTTCTTGCGTCGCTTCGCTTTGGCCACGACAGGGGTGGCAAGACCTCATCATCGTATTCGAATATCGCGGGGTATGCGTGCGGACTTGTCTGTGTGGGACACCTTTTTGCAGGACTTTAATGGGTACACCGTCTTTAGAGACGTGGAAACCACCAGTGCTGAGCTGGATTTGTATACGGATGCCGCCGGCGGTGGTGGTTTCGGCGTGTACTTCGGTGGTTCGTGGTGTGCTGAGCCATGGCCACCGTCGTGGGGTGTGGCTGGCTTAACCCGTAATATTACCTTTTTGGAGTTGTTCCCGATACTCGTGGTTCTCACTTTATGGCCTGATAGGCTTCGTAATCGGACGGTTCTATGGTGGTGCGATAATGCGGCAGTTGTGAGCGTTGTTAATACTTATTCCCCGCGGTCAGTGCCGGTAGCAGACTTGATGCGTCAGGTCGTATTGGCCTGCTTGAGACTTAATGTGGTGGTTAGGGCTAGGCATATCCCGGGAGTTACTAACAAGATTGCTGATGCTCTTTCCCGTTTTAAGTGGGAGCAGTTTCGGGCGTTGGCGCCAACGGCGGACATGGAGGGAGCATCGGTACCGGAGCACTTATGGCAGATTGGCCTTCTGAGATGATCCACTTGCTGCGTAGCTCGGTGTCGGCGGCTACTTGGACGGCATATCGGCGGGGCTGCAGCAGGGTCGAGAGCTTTCTGGCAGTTCGTGGTTGGCGGCATGGACCTGTTTCAGATCACCTCACGAGTCAGTATGTTCTCTGGGCGAAGGCGGCGGGGTTTTCGCGGACGGCGGTTCGGCTGCATTTGGCTGGGTTTTCCTTTTTCTCAAAGGCAGTGGGGTGGGGGGCTGTTGGGGGCGGTTTTCTGACGCGGCGGTTGTTGCAGGGTTGGGAACGCTCCTGCCCTTCCTCGGGTGATTGTAGGCGCCCCATCACCCATGACTTACTTCTCCGGCTTTGTGGCGCCCTGCCCGGAGTGGTTACCTCCCCTTTTGAGGCTGCGCTATTTCGAGCCGTCTTTGTAGTTGCCTTTTTTGGGGCGTTTCGCGTTGGCGAGTTGGTGGCGGAGTCTGGGCGCTTGTCGCGTCCTCAGGGCTTGCTACTACTTCGCCATGTGGTCTTCTCGGCGGGCTCGGTTCGCATTCGCTTGGAGCGTTCCAAGACTGATCCGGCGGGTAAGGGGATTTGGGTAATTTTGCGGGCGCTTCCCGGGGTTATTACTTGTCCGGTTGCCTCGCTGCAGGCGTATTTGCAACTGCGGCCTGTCGGCGCGGGTAGTCTTTTTCGGCACGCGGATGGGCGGGCGCTAACGCGCTTCCAGTTTACTGCTGTTTTGCGGTTAGCGCTGCGCGGGTTGGGTGAGGACTCGAGTCAGTTTGCGCCTCATTCATTCCGGATAGGGGCAGCGACTACTGCGGCGGGGGAGGGTTTGCCTGTGGCGGACATTAAGAGGATCGGTAGATGGAAGTCCCGGGCTTTCCGCAGCTATGTGCGGTTGTAGGGGTGGGGGGGATGTGGTTAACTGTTCATTTTGTTTTGCAGATCTTTGAAAGGGACCGTGTAGCTGTTGGGTGATTGGCCACTCTTTTGTTTATTGGGCCGGTCGACGAGCAGAGACGCGGCCCGTTGGCAGGAACCTCGGCCTGGCCACTTCCTTGGTAACCGTTTCATGGCTGGGCGAACGCGGTCTGCAGTGGATACAGCTATTGCCTTTGCTGCGGCACCATGAGCATCGGCGAGGACTGCCTGACATCACCGTGATTCATCTTGGGGGCAATGATTTGGGGGCTTGGACTTGTCGACAGTTGATTCGTGCAGCACACAGCGCGATTTTGGAGAATTGTTAATTATGTTTCCAGGCGTGGTTATCGCCTGGTCTGATATCATTCCAAGGCCTGCTTCCTGGGGTGAGAGGCGGTGGTCACGGGGGTTGACCAAAATCAATCGGCAGATTGGTCGATGGGTGCGGGAGCGTGGGGGGTATCAGATTCTTCATTCTTGGGCGGAAGTAGCCTGTACGGGATTGTACCGGCAAGATGGGGTACATCTATCCCCTGTGGGGATGGATTTACTTCTCAACGACTGGCAGGAGGCCTTGGAGGATATTTTGCGGGAACCTGGGGCTGGTCGCAGCTTTGCCGTGGGGGCGGCTCAGGTCGAGGTGTCCTGAGCCGTTGGCGGGATCCCGGAGGTTTCCGGGGTCCGGAGCCGGAGGCAATCCTTAGGACGGGGGTGGGGTACCCCCGACCTGGACAATCCCTCGGCTTTTGCTAATAATATGGCAAAGCCGGATGAGGGAGGGATATGAAGTAGCCGGGGCTTGGGCCCGGCAGAAGCGGAGATAGCGTCACCTTGCTACTAGGATGGCTGGTGAAGGCTTGATCTGCGGGGGGTGGGGGGGGGAAGTTTGTTGATTGTGAACTCTGTTTAGTTATTGTTAAAGGCAAATAAAGCTGCGACCAGTTTTAATCCCAGAGCAGGTGTGGTGTTGTTATTGCATGATGGTTTTAGGCATGGGAGGGGGAGGGGGGGGAAGGTTTGGGTGGGGGGGGTTGCGAGGTGGCTAGTGCGCCGTACCCGGTTAATGCTGCTGTTGGGCATCAACTGTTAATATTTTATATCTCCATTTTAGGAGTGTGCTATTTTCCCCTTTTTCTATAATATTTTACATATATATTTTTGTATTCATTTTTTATTGTTATGTTATTCTTTGCTTTGCATATATTTTGTATCTGTTATTCCTTATTGTTTTATTACTTTCTATTATCATGGTAATATATGTGATGTTATTTTTAGACCCCGATGAAGGCTTTGCTGCTGCAACCTGGCCAAGTCGGGTTGTGAGAAATGAAGTATTTGTGCTTAGAAGGCTTTGGTCCAGTTTCTGCTCTTTGTGTGCTGCTTGTGACTCTGCGGTAGTTACATCCCTTCATCTACTATGTGTTTGGACCTTAAAAAACAATATTTCTAAATTTTATCACTTGTTTAGGGGCATAATTTTAAAAATCTCAATTATACTGTTATCATGAAGGTTATAGTGCATAAGGTTAAACATTCTCTTTATAAATGATACTACATGAGAAGACATAACTTTATAAAAACTTAATTTTGGGCTATTGGAATTCCCGCCATGAAATATTTTGACCAAGGCATACAGGGATCTTTTTTTGTTTGCAAACATAATTCTTCAGAATTATTTTTTGAAATGTGCATTTGAAAGAGAGAATACCACAATTGTCGAAACACAGTTTGTCTTTATTAAATCTGATTCTCATCAAAAGCAGAAATGTTTTAAACCCCTATTCTCCTGAATTAAAAAGTTTGCAAAGTACAGTCATTACAACTAGAAATGAAACAAATGCATACAAGGAAATGATTATCTCTAATGCTTTGAGATTTGATGAAATCTCTAGAATGTTCTATAAAGGTTCTAGAATGATAACTTTAATGAAAAATTGTAATGGGTCAATATTTAAACTCCATAGTTGTTTTTTTAACCATCAGCTACGGCGCTTAAAGTGAAATTATTCTGTGCCGCTATCCGGATAAGAAGTAGTGCTGAATATACATTCCGGGGCATGTTTACTAAAATTTATGCCAGTAGCACATGGTCAGCCCTCAAAATGAGTGTGGGGTGGCCCTTGATCCACACTATAAAATGGAGGCATACCTGGCATGTCCCCATGTTACTAGCGTGGGTTTCGCTCCATCCCCATGCACCTATTGTTTGGTACAATCAGTGTGGTTGCACTTAAGGCCACTCATTGAGGTGATGGTAACTGCATCCACAACCGCCTTGATTTTAGGATAAGGCGGGATACAAATCCATTTAAATAAATAAAAGTGCAACATCACTGGGGAGCTATCACCAAAAATGCCTGTGCAATGTGCACGCTGCAGCCCAGAACTGACCAGTCTCTGCCCTGCCCATGCTAATTAAGTAGCACAGGATTTTTTTAGTACATGACACTTTTTATCATGGCACATATTGAACCCTGGGTGACCTAAGAACACTGGAGTTACCCAGCTAGTGGTCATCTTCAGTCCGCTATCTGGATAAAGTTTGGACAGCGTTTTATGCTGTCCTAACATCTGGATAGTTATCTGGATAGTGAACTGAATGTTATAGTAATGCAGATAATTATGTGCCATGCTCATATACCACCGTAGCACTATACAGATATTATTGAGGTGATATGGAGGGCTTTCCAGTGGCACTATCCATAAAGTCCTGCTGAAAATCCATAGATAGTGCCACCTATGGGACTTATCCAGATAATGGCCACCGTTATTTGGATAATTCCCTTCAAATAATGACCCATCAAATTTTTTTGCAAGAGATATTTAACGGTTTTTTTTTTGTTTTGTTTTTTTTAAAATTTTTTATTTATGCATTTTAACCTTAAAATCAAGTATATACACTTGTACAGAAAAGATATACACCATGAAAATCTTTCAAAGAATACACCAAAAGAAAACAACCTCCAAGGTAATACATCATTAGTCCCCAATAAGGAGGGGTGAGAACTAAAGAAACAAGAACCCTTAGGAGCGGAGATACCCCTATGGGTCACTAAACAAATCATACTCAGAAAGCCCAGAGAGCAAAAGAGAGTGAGGAGTATCAATTACAAAACACAAACCCTTATGAAGGAGATGATGTTACCATATGAGTACTGATATAGGAGGATAAATCTTGGGGTTGCAAGAAAATATATTTAGCAGACTTATGTAAAACTATACATTTACATGGAAATCTTAATAAAAAAGACGCCCCTAATCTGAGAACTCCAGGTTTTAGTAAAAGAAAAGCTTTCCGTCTACGCTGGGTGTCCCTAGAGATATCCGGGAAGATAGAAACTCTCCCTCCCATGAATAAATTACCACGTTTCTTGAAATAGACCCTAAGGAGCCAGTCTCTATCAGATGAAAGTGCTAAAGTCACCAATAATGTAGAGACCTTCCTATCTTGCTCTGGAGGGGAACGCAGCAAGGCTGACACATCCAGCGAATCCATTTGTATACCTCCAACTACACATTCCCCCTCCTTTTTACCTATAGGCAAATAATATGCCTTCGCAACAGGAGGAAGCAACTCAGGTGAAATCATCAGAGACTCCTGCATATATTTCTTAAAAAGTTCCACCGGAGCCACCGCAGGTATAACAGGAAAATTCAAAATCCGTAAATTAGACGCTCGGGCAGCATTTTCCAGGGCCTCTATCTTTGCTTTAAACAACACGTTATCCTTCATCAACGAGTCTGATAGACCCGACACTTGAGAAAGCCTCAAATCCATAGAGACAGTTTGTTTCTTAACGTCCCCAAGTTCCATAGATAACTTATTTGTATTAGAATCCACTGCAGATAAATTAGTAGCAAACATAGCCAGTTGTTGATTCATTACCTGGGAGAGCTGACTTATAGCCTCCCAGATACTCTCCAGAGTCACCTTGGCAGGACGAACCAAAGTAATCATCGGGGTACTCACAGATAACGGGGCGCCAGGAAAAGTCATCCGCCCATCAGACGCAGCCTCCAAACTAAGGGTAGTTTGCCCCTCCAGAAGTTGTTGAACGCCGGAGCTCGTTAATCGGCACTTGGCATCGGTCCTCTGCTCCTCAGCTATCTCCTCAGTCACACCCCACTTCGGTTGACCAGAAGACGCCAACTCCGGGGTCCCTGCAAAACCTTGCTCCCGAGGGGCTGAGGATAACCCCGATACCGGCGGAGGGGTACGATCAGCTGGGGAAAGCGAAACTTCCAGGGAAGAGGCAGCCGAAATCTCCGCCGCCGGCGCCACCATTTCCCTACGGATTCCCCCTCTTTGCTCCTCCGTAAGCGACACGAATCGATCCATTGGTCCAGTAACCACAGGCTTGGGCTCTGTGGGGTAAGCCCGAGTCTTCCCTTTGCGTTTAGGCATCGCGCTCAAAATCTCTCTATCGCCATCTTGGGTTAAGCCACACCCCCTTTAACGGTTTTTTAACACCGCTTTATCATTTCAGTCAAAGCAGTTTACATTGTAACTTAAACTGGATCAATGCATATTAAACTGAGACATTGATAATTTGGATTTTTCTGAGACAATGGAGATATTTCTTTATTTGCATCATTTACAGATTGCATATCCGTCGCAAAGTGAAGATCTATGTAATGTACAATCTTAAAACACAATCTGACTGACAAAATTAAGAGAGATGCCACGGCACTCAACAAACTACTCATGGTATTAATAGTCAAAATCCATAGCAACCCTCAACTGACCACGAAAAGCCTGCAGAAAATTCCAGGCTTTCATTTTTTCTAAAAGACCCCATAATTTGATTCCATATGTAAATCCACAGGAGACAGGTTCCATAGTAAAGGTCTAGCAAGTGAAAAAGCTGCTGCACGAGTGTTTGCTAGTCTTGCAACCCTCACCGAAGGAACTTGCATCAATTTGGTTCCAGTGGATTCCTTACAAATTGGTATCTCCTTCAAACAGGATGGCCCATCACCTAATAAAACTCAAAAAATCAATGTACAAACTTAGAACAAAATAAGATGTTTAATAGGAACCAATGTAGGGCTTGAAGCTAGGGAGTTACAGTGCATGGTCTCAAAATGGACAGTAGCTTAAGAGTAGCATTTTGTATTTGTAATCTGGCAACCATAGGTATATATTACAGAGACAGCACCATAAGCTAAATAGACATTTTTGGTAGCGTCATCTTCCTTGTTTTTATTATTTCTTACCATATGCAATGTACAAGAATGGTAATCAATCATGTTTCTTAGTGCCTAAAAATGACGGGGGGAATATTCCGCTATGGTAGCACAGTGGCTAGCCATTGCCACTGAACTCTGCACCCGGATATTCAATGCCCTGAGTTGGCCAGATAGCACTGCAGTAACCGGACAGCCGCGATATTCAGCCGCTGCCTTGTTAGCTGTAACGGTGAAAGTTGGGCAACTCTTTCAGATGCCTAAACTTTCACTGCCATGAAATCACCAGCTAGCAGCTCACAATCACCTCTAGCTAGTTATCCCTGGGTGCCACCTGCACTCTGGCCCCAGTATGCCCCAACGTTAGCCGACTAGTGTTGGGGCATTTGGTAGCAGCACCCATGGCTGTTTAGTGGCAATCACCGTGCTTAACATTGTTAACTGGTCTGCTAACCGCATTAGTCACATTGAGAATCCCACCTATGTTTATCCCACCAGTAGACTGAGGCGGAGGGTTGGTGCACAGTCAGCTGGGCGAATAGATATGAAAACCTCTGAAAACTCCACTCACCCCATGCCCCACTAGCAATATCTTGGAAAATAGCACTGGATGACTCCAAGCACTACTTTATTGCAGTGGTAATAGTAATCCAAAATCAAACTACATCACAATCTTTGGACTACATCAAAAACAAAGAAACAAAATTTAAGAACTGCTGTACTCAGAAACGGTGAATCCCAGTTAATGAATCCTTAAATGTTGGATTAGCTTAGCTATAGATTGGCACATAGGTTTCCCCATCCCTAATGCATGACCCAGCCTTGGTCTTATCTGACTGCCAGGCCTCTTTAAAATTCACTACAGTTTTAACAGTTAGTTTAAGATGATTCAAGCTGAACAAATCCTGCCCTCCGACTCCTGCCCAAGTTTCTGTTTTATGGAGATAGAAATGTAGATCATTATATTGCTCGTTAAACACCCATGGATAGAATATGAACAGATCAGTTTATACTCATTATATGAGAGAGGAGATGATAGATAGGCTTTCAATGCAGTAATATAGAGAGTCATATAGTATTAGATGGAAAAGAAATTATCATGTACCCACAAACATTCTCTTAATGTAAACTTTCTGGCATATTGATTACCAACTATTCCCTTCTTGCATGTAATTTATTACATCATAATGGAAACAATATCTCCTACCAAGATTATAAATCTCCTTTTCACTCTCTTCTTAATAACCCTCCTAACTCAACACATATACACCTACAAAACCAACCAATGTCCATACAAAAACATTCCAATCATCCACAATTATAACCGGAACCCTTATAATAATCTTCCAATCACATACAATCAGTATCAAAACCCAATATATAGCTCTACATACTCAAACACTCACAATCACCATTCGCGCCACACCTCACACAAACGCCAGCACCGTCTCATCCAAATAAAGCACCAACCCTTAAGTGATAAAATTGACCAAAATGACAATACAACCACCAAATTACAACTCATCCTAATAAACATCCGATCCATAAGAAACAAAACACCAATAATTAATGACATAATTAAAGATACATCCCCTGACATTATCTGTATTACTGAAACATGGCTCTCACCCTCAGACACTATACTACTAAACCAACTTACCACAAATCAATATGACATATTCAATTGCCAACGGAATATAAAAAGAGGAGGGGGTGTACTGATTCTCACCAAAAATGACCTAAAATTCACCCTAACAAACCTAAATAATATAGATGGAATGGACATTGTTAACATAGAAAATAAAACCATGGCTCTCACCCTCATCTACAGACCCCCTTCATCCGATCAAAAAAACCTCACCCCTATCCTAGAACTCGCATGCACAGCGCCACGAAGCAAACCACTTATACTTCTTGGTGACTTGAATCTTCCATCACTGAACCACTCACAATCAGATAACTTCATAGATGCTATGTCACAAATGGGGTTCACACAGATAATACACGCTCCTACACACAAAAAAGGTAACATACTTGACGTAATTTTCCTCCCAGCCACACTCTACAGTCACTCACTACATTTCACCCCGAGTATAACCGAAGTACCCTGGTCAGACCACCATCTAATCACAATCCAGTTACCAGCACAAGTCCCAAGAAACAATGAGAACACAACCTCACATACATCACGCTTCATACGCTTTGACAAAGACACATTCCTCGACAAAGTACTACCCAAACTAGACTCAAGATCACCAGACATCAACTCAACCATAGCACATTGGAATCTTACTATTCAAAAAGCAGCTGTCCAAACACAAGTCTTACACAAACAAACAAAAAAGACAGAAAAATGGTTCACGAAAGAGCTGACAAAACTAAAAAAACAACTAAGGAAACAAGAAAAGAGATGGAGAAAACTTAAATCTGATGAAAACAAATCACAATACATGCTCCTACTCATAGAATACAAAAACGCAATTAACAAATCAAAAAGAGACTACCACTCAAAAGTAATAAACTCATCCATCAACCGCCCTAGGGAGTTATTTGCGATAGTAAAAACATTAACCAAAACTAGTAACACCGAACCTAAACAACAAGCAATAAACATACAAACTCTAGCAAAACATTTTGCAGAAAAACTAAAAAACAAGACCACTACCCCAACCCCGCTATTATCAAACACGAAAACCACACATGAATGGACAAGCTTCCAGTTGGTAGAACAAAAGCAACTTCTCAAAATCATAACAATGATAAACACCACCACCTCCCCACTCGACCCATGCCCCGTTTCATGGATTAAGTGTGTGAAAGATGAACTAGCGGTAAATCTACAACACATAGTTAACCAATCCCTTTCACAGGGCATCATGCCTGATGCCCTAAAACTCACAACACTCCGACCAATAATAAAGAATAATAAGCTTGACTCAAAAGACCCAAACTCATACAGACCCATAGCCAGCATTCCATTCATAGCTAAAATAATAGAGAAAACAATTCAAATTCAGTTACAGGAACACATTGATGAACACAAACCACTTGACTCACACCAATTTGGCTTCCGCCCTTTCCACGGAGTAGAAACCCTCCTAATCACACTTATGGACTTCCTCATCAAGGGCACAGATGACAAACACCAAGGCTTCTTACTCCTATTTATAGATATCTCTGCTGCCTTTGATAACATTAATCACCAGACACTGATCAACAGATTAGAAAACCTAGGAATAGGCGGGATTGTCCTTAACTGGTTCAAATCCTACATCTCACATAGATTAATACGCGTCCAAATTGATCAACAAACATCAGAAACATTCCCCCAAGGACAAGGAATACCCCAAGGATCAGCCCTTTCAGCCCTCCTATTTAACTTGTATCTACAACCGATAACAAACATATTTAAAAAACACAGGATTAACCATTTTATATATGCTGATGACATCATGCTAGCTATCCCCATAACCACTAAAAACCATACATATGACTCTCTATCCAAATGCATGGCCGAGACCTCCTCCTGGATGGAAACGAACTACCTCAGCATAAATCTCAAAAAACTGAGGCAATGTTTGTAACAAGATCTTCTATGACTGAAAACACTTACCCGGAAACAATCACAATCAACAAAACTTCAATACCTGTCAGAAAACAGGTAAAATACTTAGGGGTAATAATAGACCACACCCTATCCATGCTGCCACACATAAAACAAACAGTAAAAACCATTTTCTACAAACTCAAAACTATTCAGCACCTAAGGCCACTCCTTGAAACACAAGACTTTAGATCCGTAGTAAGTACACTGATCACCCCTCACTTCGACTATTGCAATAGTCTCCTAATAGGCCTCCCTCAAAAAAGCACATACCTTCTACAAAGAGCACAAAACATCTGTGCAAAAGTAATTGCTAAAGCCCACCTAACAGACCACGTAACCCCAATACTGCTGGAACTCCACTGGCTTCCTATAAACAGCCGAATCAAATACAAAATTATCCTAACAACCTATAAACTCATAAACGACATAGCCCCCTCACACTTAACCACATTACTGCAGTCTCCAACATCGACAAGGACCCTCAGACAAAACGCAGCCCACTCCCTCATCATACCTAAAGCCATCTGTAAAACCAAGAATACCACTAGCTCTAGAGCATTCTCATTCACTGCTCCTACACTCTGGAACGACCTCCCTATTGAACTTCGCACCATAAGAGACCTCATCCAATTCAGAAAAGAATTAAAGACCTACCTGTTCACTGAACACTTCGAAATCCCCTACTCCCCCAAAGCCAGCTCTACCACAAATGTGGGCACCCATGCACAAACTCCTTTAACCCCAACAATCTAACCACAAGCCTGTCCCCCCCACACACGCCCCAAAGATGACAAAAATAAAAGGAACTAAATTCCAGCACTTACGCCAATCCCTACCCCATACACCACACACACTACACGATGTAAATATACTTTTGTACAAAGTTTGATATGTTTGCTTGTTTTTTGTTACAATACCTACAAAGTTTATACTTACTGTTCAATGTAAATAGTTGATTTCTACTGTTCTATGTAAAATGTATACAAATTGTGTACAAGACTGTTAATCTGTTATATGTAAACCGCCCTTGATCTCTGGAAGGGGCGGTATAAAAGAAATAGTTAAATAAATAAATAAATAAATAAATAAAATTTATTGTATAGTCAAAATTATAGATAAGCACTGCTTTGTTTTATTGTAAAATTTAAAGAATCTTGTAAAACACAAATGGTTCAGTGGGACACTGTGACAATATAAAACATTTTCAAATGGTTTCCTCATACAGGGCAATTTTCAAAATTTGAAACTGCTTTTGAATCCTGATGCCCTAGTCTCCTGTTCACTTCTTAGGTGTTTCCTTACCATTCCCCTAGATCAGGGGCGGCCCAAGGGGGGGTGCGGGGCCATGTGCGGAGACTGGGTGCGGGGCCTCATTTGCATAAGGGGCCTTATTTGCATAAATATTTGCATAATGTTACCATATGCTAACTTTTAGTAAACATGCCTCTTAATGAGTGTATGGATAAAGAAAGACTAAAAGATTTCTACATTACTATAATCCAGTGCCAACCGCTAGGCACATTAGGAACTACTACAAACGCTGCCCATTTAGAACCCATAGCAAACCCAATGTATCGTAACAGCACTACCAGTACTCACAAAGCACCAGACCCTACCTATCAAAAGGCAACACTGCAAATATTAAACCAATACATTTCAGAGAACAACAATACATGACCTGCTGGGGAAAGAGAACAAGTGGCAATGTCAAATAGAAACTACATGAACAGAATACCTCAGCTCAGTTACACATGCAGAACATAGACCATCACCAAACAAGGAATCACAATTTAGAAACAGGAAGACGAAATTAAACTGGGAACCCCAAAAGCCAAACTTGGAATGTACAACAACACTGTAGAAATAAAACTGTAAATTAATTTCCTCTTGTACTAAACAAAACACAGACGTTAAAAGATACACATTTCCCAGAGCTGACATATTCCAGTTAATAAATTCAAAATAAAGAGATATTTTCTACCTTTTATGCATTTTTTTCAGTTGCAATTACTCCAGCCACTTTCTTCTGGTTTCTTCTGCTAACTCTCCATCGTCTGCTGTCCATTTGTCCTTTCTTCTCTCTTCTAGTTTTCTTTTTCATTCTCTCTCTACGTTTGCTTTAACATACTAATCTTTCTCCTTTTGCCCTTTCCTCATTCCTATTTCATCAACTCAAGTTTTACCCCTCCATCCTCAATCACCACTTACTCTCCCAATACTCGGCCAATTGTAGATTTGTCTTCCCTCCCACACAAAATATTTTTCCCTTCTCCATTTCACTCTCCCAGCTCCATCCCATTCTAATCCTCCCCAACATCAGCTCCCTTCTAGTTCCAGCCCCACCCAGCATCCGCTCCCTTCTAGTCCCCACATCAGCCCATTTCCAGTCTTAGCACCCCAGCAGCCCATTTCCAGTCCTATCCTAGCCACACCATCAGCCCATTTCCAGTCCTAGCTCCCCCATCCACTTCCAGTCCTATCCGAGTCCCTCCATCAGCTCATTTCTAATCCCAGCCCCCATCAGCCCATTTCTAGTCCTTTCCTAGCCCCACCATCAGCCAATGTCAAATCCTAGCTCCCCTCCACTCAGCCCATTTCCAATCCAAGCTCCCCATGAGCCTACTTCCAGTTCTAGCCCCTCCATGAGTCCATTTCAATCCAAGTCAATTTCCAATCTTAGCACCCCCAACAGCCCATTTCCAGTCCTATCCTAGCCCCTCCATCAGCCCATTTCCTGTCCTAGCTCCCCCTCACTCAGTCCATTTCCATTGCTAGCTCCGTCCCCTCACAGCCCATTTCCAATCCAAGCCCCTCTCCCCATCAGCTATTTGCAGTTCAAGCCCCCCTTCCACTCAGCCCATTACCAGTCCTAGCCTCCCATCAGCCCATTTCCAGTCCTAGCCCCCCCATTGCCCATTTCCAGTCCTACCCCCCCATAGCCCATTACCATTCCTAGCCCCCATCAACCCATTACCATTCCTATCCCCCCATCAGCCCATTTCCAGTCCTAGCTCCCCATAGTCCATTACCAGTCCTAGTCCCCCCATAGCCCATTACCAGTCCTAGCCCCCCCATTGCCCATTACCAGTTCTAGCCCCCTATTACCCATTACCAGTCCTAGCCCCATCAGCCCATTTCCAGCCCTAGCCCTCCCATAGCCCATTACCAGCCTAGCCCCCCATAGCCCATTACTAACCCTCCATTAGCCCATTTCCAGTCCTAGCCCCATCAGCCCATTTCCAGTCCTAGCCCCCCCATCAGCCCATTTCCAGTCCTAGCCCCCCATAGCCCATTACCAGCCCTAGCCCCCCATCAGCCCATTACCAGTCCTAGCCCCCCATCAGCCCATTTCCAGTCCTAGCCCCCCCATAGCCCATTACTAGCACCCCATTAGCCCATTTCCAGTCATAGCTCCCCATAGCCCATTACCAGTCCTAGCCCCCCATCAGCCCATTTCCAGTCCTAGCCCCCCATAGCCCATTACCAGTCCTAGACCCCCCATCAGCCCATTTCCAGTCCTAGCCCCCCCATAGCCCATTACCAGTCCTAACCCCCCCCCCCCATCAGCCCACTTCCAGTCTTAGCCACCCCCCCATAGTCCAGGTAGATTTAAACAACAAACAAATGTGCTGCTGCTGCCGCTGCCGCCATGGCAGCAGCAGAATCGAACGTCCCGCGGAGCCCCCCTTCCCGGCAGAGTCCTCCATGTGGCCTCAGCTCCCTCAGCGCAGGCTTTTCAGAGCCGCGAAGAGAGAGTTTCCCTTTCTTGTGGCTCTGTTTAAGTCCACGGGGTTGATGGGAAACAGGAAATCCTTTTTCCATCAGCGCCAGCGGCTTAACAGAGCCGCGAGGGAGAAGCTCTCTCCCTTCACAGCTCTGAAAGCCAGCACTTAGGGAGCAGAGGCCGCATGGAGGACTCTGCCGGGCATGGGGGGCCCCGCGGGACGCTCGATTGTGCTGCTGCCATGGCGGCAGCGGCAGCAGCAGCAAGGTTTTTTTTGTTTTTTTAAAATTTACCGGCAGATGCAGAATGTTGTTTGCGCGGGGCCCCCTGAAACGCGGGGCCCTGTGCAAACAACATTCTTGCACAATGGATGGGCCGGCCCTGCCCTAGATGTACCCTAGTCCCCAGCTGTGTTGTCTGTCTTGGCTAGACTGTAAGGTCTCATGAGCAGGGGCTGTCTTTTACATGTTTCTGTACAATGCTGTGTATGTCTTGTAACGCTATACAAATGATAAGTAGTAGTAAATTTACCCAGGTAGAAAGACTCATCTGCAAAGTGACCTCCTCAAATGCAGCTAAGACAATGCAATACCTTTATAATGCCAGGAAAAGAGGCATTTCCGGGGATGTGTTTAAGTCAGGAAGGAAAACTGCACATTCGATTTACAAATGTGTTGTGTGCATTCTTCTCCCCACCCTTGCAAAAATAGCTGGTTCAAAGTATACAGATGCAAACTTTATACTTGCTGATTTTCAAAAAGAAATAATGAAGCTAGTTTGTCTGAAAACTCATGCAGAGTATGGGCACTGAAAGTATCCATATAGAATGTCTCTCTGCAGATTATTTAGAAATTACCCTTTTATTTAGACAAAATATTTATGGCACTGAAAGTGAATTATCCAGCCAATACAGAGCTGAGGAATGGCTTTCTTGATCTCAAGTTTTCGTCCTATTATTCTCTATGCATTTTTCCTAGGAAAAACGGTGCTGGTATTCATATGCAGGGTTCTTTCATTAATACATATTAATGAAGACCATGGGTCAATTTTAGTAGGCAGTGGAAATGGTGTCAGTACTCAGTATCGCTGAGTACCCCCCCATAAGAAGACCTGAGTATTCTGAATTAGCAGTACACAGATTCTTTTTCCCACTTAATTTTATTAAAAGTAATCCAGATGTAGAACAAACGTTACATGCAATCAGAGCATTCAAGACAAATTCTGCCAAGGGGAAGAAAACTTCAACATTAATATATACACTGGCACTAAAAAGGTGTCAGATATGGATATCAAGTGTGGCTAATGTTGGCCACAGCTCTATTAATTATACTAGTAGATCGCCTAGCTTCGTGTCCTAAATAATTTAGTTCTATACAACTATGCCCCCTCCACTTTTAGTCCCACATTTGGGATGGAGTGCTAGGAGGAATGAATGGGACTAGCTTTTATGACCCATCAGGCAAACACCTTCAACCATAAACAAGCAAGGTCATTGTCATGGTCTTTCCAAGAGGCAGGATTGACCAAGCATTATCGAGCAGCCTGTCATGCGCAGGTGAGGCTGCCAAACCTCCAAGACTTCTGGGGTCATACCTGGGAACCACCAGTCTGTTGCCACACTCTAGCACGACCATGCCCTGGCCATTCCTGTGAGATCTTTTAGTGTAGGTTTCTTGGGATTTCCTCATTACTAAACCCCCTTTCAGGCTTGGGTAGTCACACTGCTCTAAATGCTGCCACAATTCAAACAGGACAGGTGTGACAAATAAGAAAGCAACATTACAATAGTATTAAATACACAATAGTAAAATATAATGACTATACAACTGTATCTTTCCACGATGAAATTGTGTACCCATGGAGGCAGAAATGGGAGACTGTGTTTCAACTATGTCAGCGGTGTGAGAAACAAAAAGGAAGCAGTCAGCTCTCAAACTGTTCCTCCTTATATTATACCCTTACACTGCTCATCTTGGCTCCCCTCAACATGTGAGATATTTAAAGTGTCCATTTGGACTTTACTGGCCCATATATGTGCAAGTCAAGGCAGCTTCTCACCACAACTCAAGGCTCACAGAAGATGAAAGAGGAGGAGCTCTGAATTCTAGCAGTAGCACTGAGGGCAATAAGGGAGAAGGGAGACTAGTGATGTCATGAAGCTGTGTGGCTAGAAGTGTCAGAAGCCACGAGACCCTCATTGACCATGTACCACTTGCCATGTGGTCCACAAGGTAAGGTAATAAACACAAACAGAGATGCTGGCAGCAAGGTAGTGAGTGTTATACCCACCCTCACCTCTGCTGGGATTTCTGACAACAGGATACATGAGGTGCAGGGACACAAGGTACACCTCTATGGTTTGACATAGAAGCTTACTAAGGGGCCCTTTTACTAAACTGCAATGTGCGGTTAATTGCGTTTTAGCATGTGGTAACTGCCATTGCAGGTCCACGATAACTCTTACCATGTTTTAATTTCCATGCAACTGCACATCAGCAGTGTGGCAGGGACTTGGTGGGTTGGAAGAGGAACGTGGGCATAGAGAACATATTGTGGTTAACGTTGGGGCAATTCCCACCTGCAATAATTGCTGATGGGTCCAATGCATGTTACAGGACATGCTCCTGCGGTAATTGCCAGGGAACATGCTGGTCATATTTGTGACAGAGGTTTTGCACTCCCCACATTGGCTACTTATGCACTGTAAGACTGTATATCGTTACCCTAACATTGTGTACAGTTAATTGTAAGACAGTTCATTGAACATAAATTTTTTAATTCATTGCAAAGTTTTATTTTGCGTTCACTGTAAACCGCCCTTAATTTCTGGAAGGGACGGTATATAAGAGCATATTAAATAAAAAATAAATAATTTTAAAAAAAAGTTACTGCATGCTTAGCACAAAAAGTAAGTGAAAAACGTTGCCATGCTTTAGTGAAAGGGTCCTGAAGTGTAATATTTTCTTAGTCAACTTCATATCATTTATCTGTTTACATCTGGAGATACCTCACACTCAACATGATAACCAAGCTTAAAATTTTCAAGTACTAATATTCTCCTAATCAGTTAAGACTTTCCCTTAAAAAAGTTTTTTTCTGTTCTACATTGGTTGAACCCAGACACGCAACATGAAAGGCAGACCAGAAAAGAGTGCTATCTATTTTTACCAAAATGTGTTATGTGAGATTTACTTGCACGTATGTTTTCTTAGACAAATCCATTATCTATAATTTCTACCTCGGTTGGTGCTTGCATGTAATTTAACGAGTATCAGGCAAGTTAATCTAGACAGAAACTGTGATACTGGTGTGAACATAAGTGGTTGAATATTGCTATTAAATTCAATGATTGAGACATGAGATGAGTTCTGTTTTATCAATCTATTCCATTAGAATCATTTCTTTTAAATCGTTTCCCCACTTTTCTTTAGTTTGTTCCGATATTGAAATGTAGAATTATTCATCTAACTCAGGAATAGGCAATCTCCAATCTGCAGAGTTTGTAATCCACCCTGAGTTTGTGAGGGTTGAAACAGAATGTGCTTTTAAATGAAATGATATGAAATGAAATCGAATATGTAATAGATCTTCATGCACTTAAAGCAATGTGCATTCAAATCCATCTCATCCATATTCATTAGGGATATCATGAAAACCTGACTGAAATGGTTTCCATTAGGACTGAAGGCTCTCTAATTTTGTCTTAATTTCTCAGAAAGAAAAGGGATGCATAAGAAGCAGTGAGCCTGACATCAGTACCGGGAAATATGGTAGAAACTACAGACCAGTAGAGCCTGACATCAGTACCGGGAAATATGGTAGAAACCATCATAAAGAACAGAATTACTGAACATGTAGATAGTCATGGCTTAATGGGAGATAGCCAACATGGCTTTAGACAAGGAAGATCATGTCTTACTAATCTATGTTTTTTGAAAGTGTGAATAAACAGGTAGACAAAGGTGAGTCAGTAGATATAGTGTATCTGGACTTTCAGAAAGCCTTTGACAAGGTCCCTCATCAGAGACTTTTTACAAAACTAAAAAGTCATGGGATAGGAGGCAGTGTACTATTGTGGATCAAGAACTGGTTAAAAGATAGAATGCAGTGGGTAGGGCTAAATGGCAAATTTTCCCAATGGAAAAAGGTGAATAGTGGAGTACCCCAAGGATCTGTGCTGGGTCCGCTGCTTTTTGACATATTCATAAATGACCTGGAAAAGGGAATAACGAGTGAGGTTATCAAATTTGCAGATGACTAGAAAATATTCAAAGTTGTTAAAACCCATGAGGATTGTGAAAAATTGCAAGAGGATCTTGATAAATTGGAAGACTGGGCATCCAAATGGTAGATGAAATTTAATGTGGACAAGTGCAAAGTTATGCACCTAGGAAAGAAAAACCCATTTACACAATGTAAGGTTACATATTAGGAACCACCACCCAGGAAAAAGATTTAGGTGTCACCATGGATAACATGTTAAAACCCTCCGCCCAGTGTGCAGCGGCGGCCAAGAGAGCAAATAAAATACTAGTTATCATAAGGAACGGAATGGAAAATAAAACAAAGGATATTATAATGCCTCTGTATCGTTCCATGGTGCGACTGCACCTTACGTATTGTGTACAGTTCTGGTCACCGAATCTTAAAAAGAATATAGCATTATTAGAAAAGGTACAGAGAAGAGCCACCAAAATGGTAAAGGGGATGGAAGGATATCCCTATGAAGAGAGGCTAAAAAGGTTAGGAAAGAGACGGCTGAGGGGAGATATGATAGAGGTCTATAAATTAATGAATGGAGTAGAACGGGTAAACGTAGATCGATTGTTTACATCAACAGAATATAGAAAGATTAGGGGACATGCAATGAAGCTACAGGGCAAACTATTTACGACTAAAAAGAGAACATATTTTTTTCACTCAACTTGTAATCAAACTCTGGAATTTGTTGCTGGAGGATGTGGTAGGGGCTGTTAGTGTAGCTGGGTTTAAAAAAGGTTTGCACAAATTCCTGGAGGATAGGTCCACAAACCATTATTAAAAGGGATCCGGGATATCACTGCTTGATCCAATACAAGCATTGTGGAACCTGTGTCTTTTGGGGAAACTGCTAGGTACTTGTGAGCTGGAATGGCCGTTTTTGGAAACAGGATACTGGACTTGATGGACCTTGGTCTGACCCAGTATGGCATATCTTATGTTCTTATGTAAGCGTATGCCAGCAGTTTCTTACTTTAAATCTGGGTCTTGACCGCTTATGGTTTCTTCATCATCAGGCATAGAAAAGTCCATTCCAACTTATTCCTTTAAGATCTTTCAATCCTCTGGTTGAATCTATGCTCACTGGATCCTCCTGAAGACAAAATTATGCTTTCCTAAAGCAGAAAATATCCCTGAAGATTTCCAAAACTACTATTATACTATTAGGGACATTTAGCAAGCCTTCTCCAGATCCTGGTTGTTCAAGTGATCTTGTTCAAGAATTCCATGAAATCATGTCTAAGAAAGTAATCACTAAAATTAGCCTCTACCTGGAAACATCCAAACTCCTTTTAGGAGTCCTTGAGCCTTTCCCTGAAGTCTGATGACACTCCAGAAGCATTAACAGA
Source organism: Ichthyophis bannanicus (assembly GCA_033557465.1). Lineage (NCBI taxonomy): Eukaryota > Metazoa > Chordata > Amphibia > Gymnophiona > Ichthyophiidae > Ichthyophis > Ichthyophis bannanicus. The sequence continues at coordinate 116,502,942 of CM066046.1, read as the reverse complement.
ACTGCCAAGTTACCCAGTTCTAAGAGGGAAATTTTAGGTCAGTCTTGGCTTTCTGACAACCCTATTGTAATGCATTATGGGACCTCCAGTGCATATTTTAATGGATAAAACCATAAACTATAAATCCTACATTGTTTTGGGATGCAAGATCAAAATCAGGATCGGTCAAAAAGTCTCACTCCTGGGTAACTTGGCATCCCTGCAATCAGAGAGTGTCCTGGCACACCCACAGGTGTTTCTTACTGAAGAGGCCCAGGTGTGCTTTATTTGTCGCCTCCTCAAAGGAAATGTATTAAGCTGGCTTACTCCCCTGTTGGGAGTGGAGGAATAGTCTAGCGGTTACGGCAGCAGCCTGGTGACTAGGAGACCATGGTTTGATTCCCACTGGCACTGGCAAGTCACTTTGCCCTCCATTGCCTCAGAAGAAAAGACCTGGCAATCTACTGCTAGTCATACCTTGCCAAGAAAACCCAGGGGCTGCTGGGTCACCAGACGTCAGCATTGACTAAATGGTATGCACTGCATCACACCTTGTTTGGATGTGAACAGCCCACTTCTCGTAAAATACTTTGCAACTGCCATTACTGTCAGGTTTGGGGTACTCTCACCTGCTCCGAAGTGTAGGTCTTCGAGCTCTGAAGGAGTAGCCTAATGGTTAGAGCAGCAGACTGGGAACCCAGAAAAATAGATATAAAACCTGCCGCAGCTCTTTTGAAAACTAGAGCAGCTTTTTAAACTAGATATTAGGGGAAAGCCGACAGTCGCCCAAGAGCGGATGGTTCGGAAGAATGTATCTTTGAAGGATACTACCAAAAGCAGAGAGATTCCACAAAACAGTAAAGTAGGCCAAATGCCCTCAAGTATGGAGCAGACTGAGCTTAAAGATCCCAAATTACCCATGTCTAACAATAGCCAAATTAATATGAGTAAAATACATTCTCTAAAATGCTTGTATGCAAATGCTAGAAGTCTAAAAAATAAGATGGGAGAGTTAGAATATATAGCACTAAATGAAAGGTTAGATATGATTGGAATATCAGAGACATGGTGGAAGGAGGACAACCAGTGGGACACTGTGATACCTGGGTACAAACTATATCGTAATGATAGAGCTGATCAAATTGGTGGAGGGGTTGCTCTCTATGTTAGAGAGTGCATTGAGTCAGAAAGGATTAAGGTTTTGCAGGAAACAAAATCTGCTGTAGAATCTATATGGATTGAAATTCCATGTAAAAGGGGGAAGGCATTGGCAGTGGGGGTGTACTATCGAGTGCCTTGCCAGAATGACCAAATGGATGATGAAATGCTCAAAGAAATCAAGGAAGCTAACAAAAGTTACAGTGCAGTAATAATAATGGGTGATTTCAACTACCCCGGTATCGACTGGGTCAGTGTCACGTCAGGACATGCTAGGGAGATAAAGTTCCTAGATGAAATAAATGACTGCTTCTTGGAGCAGCTGGTTCATGAACCGACCAGAGGGGAAGCCATATTAGACCTAGTCCTTAGTGGAACACCAGATCTAGTGCAAGAGATAAGGTTGTTGGGGCCACTTGGCAATAGTGATCATAGCATGATTGCCTTTGATTTAATTAGTGGAGGAGGGATAGTAAGGAAATCCACAGTACTACCTTTTAACTTTCGAAAGGGAGACTATGATAAAATGAGGAAAACAGTTAAGAAAAAACTAAAAGGAGCAGTTGCAAAGGTTAAAGACATACATCAGGCTTGGCTGTTGTTGAAAAACACTATCTTGGAAGCCCAGACCAGCTGTATTCCGAGCTTTAAGAAAAGTGGAAGGAAGTCCAAAAAACTGCCAGCATGGTTTAAAGGTGAGGTCAGAGAGGCTGTTGTTGCCAAAAAAGCATCTTTCAGGAAATTGAAAAAACAGCCAAACGACGAAACCTTGAAACAGCACAAGCACTGGCAAGTCAAATGCAAGGCATTGATAAGGCAGGCAAAGGGAGAATTTGAGAAGAAGCTTGCTGCGGAAGCAAAAACGCGAAGTAAAGACCTTTTCAAGTACATTCGTAGCAAAAAACCTGTGAGAGAGTCAGTTGGTCCATTAGATGATAAAGGGGTTAAAGGAGCACTAAGAGGCGACAAGGCGATAGCGGAGAGATTGAATGAATTCTTTGCTTCAGTCTTTACTGAGGACGATGTAGGGATGTTACCCATGACTGAAGTGGTACTTAAAGGTGCGGAAGAATTTAAGGAAATATCGATACATCGGGAAGATGTATTACAACTATTAGATAAACTGAAGAGTAGCAAATCACCTGGGCCGGATGGTATACATCCAAGGGTGTTAAAAGAACTGAAATATGAGATTGCAGACCTGCTATTAGTAATCTGTGAACTATCATTAAAATCATCTCTAATACCTGAAGATTGGAGGATCGCCAATGTAACACCAATTTTTAAAAAGGGTTCCAGGGGTGATCCGGGAAACTACAGACCGGTGAGCCTGACATCAGTACCGGGAAAAATGGTAGAAACCATCATAAAGAATAAAATTACTCAGCATGTAGATAGTCATGACCTAATGAGAGACAGCCAACATGGCTTTAGACAAGGAAGATCTTGTCTTATTAATATGTTGTTTTTTTGAAGGAGTGAATAATAAGATGGACAAAGGTGAGTCGGTTGATATTGTGTATCTGGACTTTCAGAAAGCCTTTGACAAGGTCCCTCATCAGAGACTTTTGGCAAAACTAAACAGTCATGGGATAGGAGGCAGTGTACTATTGTGGATCAGGAACTGGTTAAAAGATAGAAAGCAGAGGGTAGGGCTAAATGGCCAATTTTCCCAATGGAGAAAGGTGAATAGTGGTGTACCCCAGGGATCTGTGCTGGGCCCGCTGCTTTTTGACATATTCATAAATGACCTGGAAAGTGGAATAACAAGTGAGGTTATCAAATTTGCAGATGACACAAAACTATTTAAAGTTGTTAAAACCCAGGAGGATTGTGGAAAATTGCAAGAGGATCTTGATAAATTGGAAGACTGGGCATCAAAATGGCAGATGAAATTTAATGTGGACAATGCACCTAGGGAAGAACAACCCAAACTATGTTTACATGATGCAAGGTTCCACATTAGGAACCACCACCCAGGAAAAAGATTTAGGCGTCATTGTTGATACCATGTTAAAACCCTCGGCCCAGTGTGCAGCGGCGGCCAAGAGAGTAAATAGAATGCTAGGTATGATAAGGAAAGGAATGGAAAATAAAACAAAAGATATTATAATGCCTCTATATCGTTCCATGGTGAGACCGCACCTTGAATATTGTGTGCAATTCTGGTCGCCGTATCTTAAAAAGGATATAGCGATTTTAGAAAAGGTTCAGAGAAGAGCCACCAAAATGGTAAAGGGGATGGAAGGATACTCCTATGAAGAAAGGCTAAAAAGGTTAGGGCTCTTTAACCTGGAAAAGAGACGGCTGAGGGGAGATATGATAGAAGTCTATAAATTAATGAACGGAGTGGAACGGGTAAACGTAGATCGATTGTTTACGTTATCAGCATATAGAAAGACTAGGGGCATGCAGTGAAGCTACAGGGTAAACTATTTAAGACTAATAAAAAGAAATATTTTTTCACTCAACGTGTAATCAAACTCTGGAATTTGTTAACGGAGGATGTAGTAAAGGCTGTTAGTGTAGCTGGGTTTAAAAAAGGTTTGGACAAGTTCCTGGAGGAAAGGTCCATAAACCATTATTAAGAAGGGACCCAGGATATCAATGCTTGAACCAATACAAGCATTGTGGAACCTGTGTCCCTTGGGGAAACTGCTAGGTACGTATGACCTAGATTGGCCACTGTTGGAAACAGAATACTGGGCTTGATGGACCTTGGTCTGACCCAGTATGGCATATCTTATGATCTTATGTTCTTATGATCTTGGATAAGTCACTTAACCCTCCATTGCTTCATTACAAACTTTGATTGTAAGCTCTCCTGGGAAAGGAAAATAACTACTGTATCTCAATGGAACTTGCCTTGAATTTCTGAGAAAGCTGTGAGCTTAGTCCAATTTTACTTTCGCAAGACCCCACCTCTCAGTATTCCATTCCAGATTACACCTACCTTTGTTTCAGTGTTTCTGCTTCCAAGGTTCCAGCTAACTGGTATTGCATTGCAGACTACAGCTCTCTTTGCTGCAGTGCTCTCTGTTCCCATGCCTCCAGTCTCAGTTTCAGGAGCTCTCATATGCAGACTCCAGTTACAGAGACTCCAGCCATGGCTATTTCTGCTTCTGCACCAGAGAGCTCAGCTCTGAAACTTCATCTCTGGCTGCCTCTTTCTCTTCTGGATTGCCCAGCTCCAGAGACGTCAATTTCCATGGATCCAAACCTGGCCTCATGGAATCCTGCATTACTGAATCCAGTTCCCATGATCTCAAGGCTGACTTGAAATATACTGGTACCACAGAGTCCAAGTATACTCCTTTTTTGATAGCTTGCCCTCTAGTGGTAGAGCCTCAAGTCTACTGCTAAAAGTCAGAGCTGCCATTTTGAATCCAGGCAGCAAGAGGGTTGAGAATGAAGGGGGATCACTCCTGCCCCAACACTAATGGCTATCTCTTTAATGGGGGGAGGGGGGGAGGGACATAACAGCATGGCCTAATAATGCTGTTACCAGGGGGGAATGAAGGGAATTGGGGTGAGCCGGGTGATCCAGGTTCTCATCAAGGGTTCAGGTTGGGAGCAGGATGGGGGTGCTTTGCCACAAATGTTTCTTTTTTCTTTGGGAGGGTGGGGGGAGGCTAGGGCAGCAGCTTCAGCCACCTCTTATTTAACAAAAGTTCCCTGAAACAAAAACATATAAACTCAAAAGAAAATAAAATGAACAATTTTAAATACAAAATGAAGAAGTCCTGCAAACAACATACAAAACTAAACTAAATGAAATATTCTTGCCTGCACATCCCTAGAATTCAATGCTTCTGGACAAAAATATACACCTGCCATCCTCAGACTTTCTGTGACCAAGCTAAAGCATTGCGTGACCATAATGGATGTGTTTGTTTCTGTATAATGAAGCAAGGCAGGGCTGCCACAAGTAGTGATAGCATTTGCCAGCAATTTGCTGAATTATTCACACATCTCCCATTTGCCAGTTTGCAGTGGGTGCTTCATTGTGGATAGAAAATTACTTCGATGAGATGACATCTCCAGTACTTCAAGTCACAACACCAGGACTAGTATATTTAAATCAAATGAATTGAATTTTCAATAAAACGTGTCCCTTATTCATTTTTCAGTGTTATTGCGTTTCTCTGTGGCAAGGCAACACCCATGCAGTTGGAATATTACTGGCTATTGTAAATAATAGATTGCACAAAAGATATAAAACACTGTAGTGCTCTATAGGTTTTAAAGAGAGAGCTTATCTGAGCAGTGCACACAAATCTCTGTCAGAAACGTGCATTGATTTTCTTTTGTCCAATTGGAACCATTAATTCTCACTTTTTACTGCTTACATCTGGCTCTTTCTATATTTATGTAAATATGAAGTCTGCCTCACTGAAAACACTGATGCTTAGATAACTTATTTATCTTTCTTATTATTTGCTAAATACATGGGATAACAGAATGGTTTAGAAATTCTCTTTATGCGTGACAAAATCAGACAATGCTTTGAAATAATGATTCATGTTATTGTCAGTGACTAACAATATACTTTTCTGTGTCAACTCATGCAAATTCAGGACTTTGAAAATTTCTGCAGAAAGATATTCTCTATGGGGTCATTCACTGATATGAATAGCAGGGATGGACAGTGAGGCTTAGACTGGGGCAGGATGGGCTGTACTGAGACAAAGCGAGGGCAGGGCAAGGGCGGGCTGTGACCTTGGACATATAAGGCCAATTCTGAAGTCGACCCTATATGTTGGGGACCGTGAACATGGACGGGGGACTTATTCTACCACAGAGGTTGAATAAGTCCCCCTGGACGTTGGGGAATCATGCCACCGGGCCTTGAAAAAAGGTAGGGGGTGCAGGAAGATCCCCACAGCTGGACCCTGGCCATGGGAGACCGGATTGAGGGTCCAGTTGCAGGGAAAGAAGAGGGTCAGTGGCGGCCAACATTTGTGGCTCCTAAATGGAGCTGCGGTGCCATGGTGACAGGACGTCATGGCACCGTGGCTCCATTCAGGAGCCTGACTAAGGTAGCCAGGGATCTGCTATGCTTGCAGACTGACCAGAATTGGGGCTCGGCCTGTACATCAGGGCCGGCCCGTCCATTGAGCAAGAATGTTTTTTGCACAGGGCCCCGCGTTTCAGGGGGCCCCGCGCAAAGAACATTCTGCTTTCTTTTTAAATTACATTAAAAAAAAAAAGCTGGCTCTGGCTGCTGCCGCTGCTGCTGCTGCTGCCGCGGCGGCAGCGGCAGAATGGAGTGTCCCGCGGGGCCTCCTCTGCAAGGGCTTTCAGATTCGCGAAGGGAGATTGTCTCCCTCGCGTCTCTGTTAAGCCCGCAGGGGCTAATGGGAAATTTCCCATCAGCCCCTCGCGTCTAAAGGGGCAGATGGGAAATTTCCCATTAGCCCCCGCGGGCTTAACAGAGACGCAAGGGAGACACTCTCCCTTCGCGAATCTGAAAGCCCTTGCAGAGGGGCTCAGCGAGCAGAGGGGGCCCTGCGGGACACTCCATTCTGCCGCTGCTGTGGCGGCCGCGGCAGCGGCAGCAGCCAGAGCCAACTTTCTTTTTTTTTTAAATTTTGCCATAAGCCGATGGGGGGGGGGGGGTTAGGACTGGTAATGGGCTGGGCTGGGCTGGGGGGGGGTTAAGACTGGCAATGGGCTGTGGGCTGATGGGGGCTGTCTGGAAATGGGGCGATGGGGGGTTAGGACTGGTAATGGGCTATGGGGGGGTTAGGACTGATAATGGGCTATGGGGGGGGGGGCTAGGACAGGAAATGGGCTGATGGGGAGAGGTTAGGACTGGTAATGGGCTGTGGGCTGTTGGGGGGGTTAGGACTGGTAATGGGCTATAGGGGGGGTGTTAAGACTGGTAATGGGCTGTGGGCTGATGGGGGCTGTCTGGAAATGAGGTGATGGGGGGGTTAGGACTGCTAATGGGCTATGGGGGGGCTAGGACTGATAATGGGCTATGGGGAGCTAGGACAGGAAATGGGCTGATGGGGAGGGGTTAGGACTTGAGGTGGGCTGATGTGGTTATGACTGGTAATGGGCTGTGGGCTGATGGGGGGGGTTTAGGACTGGCAATGAGCTATGGGGGGCTGACTGGAAATGGGCTGATGGGGTTAAGAATGGAAGTGGGCTGATGGGGGGTTAGGGCTGGTAATGGGTTATAGGGGGGGCTTAAACTGAAAATGGGGTGATGGGGGGTTAGGACTGGAAGTGGGTTGATGGGGGGCTAGGACTGGTAATGGGTGTTGCTATGACTGGAAATGGGCTGAGTGGAAGGGGAGGCTTGAACTGCAAATAGCTGATGGGGAGGGAGCTTGGAATGGAAATGGGTTGTGAGGGAAGGGAGCTAGGAATGAAAATGGGCTGATGGAGCAGCTAGGATAGGACTGGAAATGGGCTGTTGGGGGGAGCTAAGATTGGAAATGGGCTGTGGTGGGCGCTTGAATTGAAATGGACTCATGGAGGGGCTAGAACTGGAAGTAGGCTCATGGGGGGCTTGGACTGGAATTGGGCTGAGTGGAGGGGAGCTAGGATTTGACATGGGCTGGTGGTGGGGCTAGGAAATGACTAGAAATGGGCTGATGGGGGCTAGGATTGGAAATGAGCTGATGAAGGGACTCAGACTGAAAATGGATGGGGGAGCTAGGACTGGAAATGGGTTGGGGGCTAGGACTGGAAATGGGCTGATGCAGGGACTAGAAGGGAATGGATGCTGGGTGAGACTGGAACTAGAAGGGAGCTGATGTTGGGGGAGGATTAGAATGGGATGGGGCTGGGAGAGTAAAATGGAGAGGGGAAAAATATTTTGTGTGGGAGGGATGAAAAATCTATAATTGGCCGGGTATTGGGAGAGTAAGTGGGGATTGAGGATGGAGGGGTAAAATTTGTGTGGATGAAATAGGAATGAGGAAAGAGCAAATGGAGAAAGATTAGTATGTCAAAGCAGATGTAGAGAGAGAGAATGGAAAAAAAAAACTAGAAGAGAGAAGAAAGAACAAATGGACAGCAGACGATGGACAGTTAGCAGAAAACATGAAGAAACCAGAAGAAAGTGGCTGGAGCAATTGCAACTGAAAAAAATGCACAAAAGGTAGAAAGATATCTCTTTATTTTGAATTTATTAACTGGAATATGAAAGCTCTGGGAAATGTGCATCATTAACGTCTGCGCTTTGTTTGGTACAAGAGGAAATTAATTTATAGTTTTATTTCTACAGTGTTGTTGTACATTCCAAGTTTGGCTTTTGGGGTTCCCAGTTTAATTATTGCCTTCCTGTTTCTAAATTGTGATTCCTTGTTTGGTGATGGTCTATGTTCTGCATGTGTAACTGAGCTGAGGTATTCTATTTATGTAATTCCTATTTGACATTGCCACTTGTTCTCTTTCCCCAGTATTCTCTGAAATGTATTGGTTTAATATTTGCAGTGTTGCCTTTTGATAGGTAGGGTATGGTGCTTTGTGAGTCCTGGTAATGCTGTCAGGATACGGCGGGTTTGCTATGGGTTCTAAATGGGCAGCGTTTGTAGTAGTTCCTAATGTGCCTGGCGGTTGGCACTGGATTATAGTAATGTAGAAATCTTTTAGTCTTTCTTTATCCATACACTCATTAAGAGACATGTTTACTAAAAGTTAGTGTATGGTAACATTATGCAAATATTTATGCAAATAAGGCCACTTATGCAAATGAGGCCCCGCACCGAGTCTCCGCACATGGCCCCGCACCCCCCTTGGGCCGCCCCTGCTGTACATTCAGGCCTTAGACCCGATTCTGATCTCATGGGCATGTCTAGCCCCACGGGATTAGAATTGGGTCTAACTTCAGGTGACGCGCTTCTGGTCGGCCACACAGGAGGATGGACGGCCAATTCAGAATGTGCATCTATATGTAGTGAATTGTGCTTTTTGTTGGACAGTGAACAAAAATAATTACATCTTGCAAAAAACAGCATGACTTAGGGTCCATTTTACTAAAGCCTGCTATCGATTTGCCATTAACACGTCAATCTCACGCACATTAATGGCAAAAGCAGCATGTTAAATCTTAAGGAAAAAGAAATTCCTTAAATTAAATCTGATTAATCTGTAAACCCAGTGTATTTGTTAAATAAGTTAAAATAAGTTAATAATAAGTTAATAACTATTTACAGTTGTAAATAGTTGTTCATTGTTCTTGTAATTAGTTCTCTTTGTTAACTATATATCTCTCTGTTACTGTTCCATGTAAACAGTTGAAACATACTGCCTTAAATGTTTTATGTAAACCGTTTTGATTTGTAGAAAGGCGGTATATAAAATCTGTTAAATAAATAAATAAATAAAACACAAAAGAGAGCTTTCTGGTTAAATTTAGAACCCAGCAGAGAGCTTGTAGATTGTAGTTTAAATGTAATACCCAGTCAGTGCCTAGTAGCAGCAAAGAGCTTTCAGTTTAAATTTAAAATACAGAAGAGAGCTTTCTGGTGAAATTTAGACCCCAAGACTCCCTCTATCCAAACAAGGGCTGTGAGACTCCCCCTAGAAATTGGTAACAGATTACCTCAGAAGCACAGGACAGGTTACTGTGTAGCAGCCAGTTTTTAATAAGTCTTCTTTCCCTCCCTCCTTCCCCGGCACCCACCCACCTCTGGGATAATCGTAACTTTATAGGTGCTTACACCTCTTAAAGGAAAGGAGGTGCCATATTCACTCTCAGATGCAACTGTTTATCCTCATCAGGCATACATTAAGGACCTGAGATTAATTAAGCTTCAGGTGAACAAGGTATTTTCAACGTATTAGGTATAGTTTTATTAGTATACATATCCCCAGCAACCCTTAGTAAATAAAGAACTTAAATATCTAAACATAACCTTAAAACTAAGATGCATATAGCAGTCTAGCAGCAAGATGGGGGGGGGGGGGTTCAGTCTTTTGCATTGAGTGTCGCATGTATGATTTTCTCCCAGTTGGTGAGGGGTCTTACATGTATACTAGGTGTAAGAAGCTCTTTGCTCTCAGGTAATGAGTCCGATCTCTGGAGGCTAGAGTAGCAGCCATGGAGGACATAAGGAAGACAGATAGGTACATAAATGAGACCTACAGGGATATAGTTCTGAAGTCCCACCTCCAGTCTGGCAGCATTCCTATTGCCATGGAGGAGAGAGGTCACGTGACAGGACAGCATCACCCTGGTGTGGCAGGAAGTGGTCCTGTAGCTAGGACCTGCCCTCCAGGTGATGTAAAACCCTCTCACACCAAGGAAGTTTCTCCAGGGCCATGTGCTCAAGAGGGAAGGGTTAAGACATAGTTGGTGATTCGATCATTAAGCATGTAAATAGCTGGGTGGCTGGTGTACGTGAGGATTGCCTGATAACATGCCTGCCTGGTGCGAAGGTAGCAGACCTCACGCACCACCTACACAAGGTCTTAGATAGTGCTGGGGAGGAGTCTGCTGTCTTGGTACATATCGGTACCAATGACATAGTAAAATGTGGTAGGGAGGTTCTGGAGGTTAAATTTAGGCTTTTAGGTAGGACGTTGATATCCAGATCTTCCAGGGTAGCGTTCTACGAAATGCTTCCCATTCCATGCGCAGGACCCAAAAGGCAGGCAGAGCTCTGGAGACTCAATGCGTGGATGAGATGATGGTGCAAAGATGAGAGTTTTGGATTTGTTAGGAACTGGGGAACATTTTGGGGAAAGGAGGGGATCTTCTGAAGGGATGGCTTCACCTTAACCAGGATGGAACCAGACTGCTGGCATTAACCTTTAAAAAGGAGATAGAGCAGTTTTTAAACTAGATAAAAGGAAACAGCCGACAGTCACCCAAGAGCACATGGTTTGGAACAATGTATCCTTGAAGGATACTACCAAAAGAATGAAGTTAGGGCATATCAGCAGAGAGGTTCCCATAAAGACAAAAGTAGCCCAAATGTCCTTGAGTACGGAGAAGACAGAGCTTAAAGATTCCAAATTACCCCTGTCTACTGATAGCCAGATTAATATGAATAAAATACAGTCTCTAAATTGCTTGTATGCAAATGCTAGAAGTCTAAAAAATAAGATGGGAGAGTTAGAATATATAGCACTAAATGAGAGGTTCTCCAAAGAAGTGCTGCTCAAATAAAGGCAAAAAACACAGCTTTCACAAAATTCAAAAGCTTGCAAACAGAGGAACACAGAAAGGAATACAAGATCAAACTAAAAGAGACAAAAAGAGAAATAAGGAAAGCAAAATCAAAGGCAGTGGAAAAGATGGCTAAAGATGTGAAATGTGGCAACAAAACTTTCTTCAGGTATATTTGGGAGAGGAGGAAAATCAGAGGTGGAATTGCAGGACTCAGAAGTGCTAGGAACGGACTTGTGGAAAGTGACAGTGAAGAAGCAAAATTGCTAATCAAATAGTTCTGCTATGTTTTTATTAAATAAAATCCTGGAGAAGGACCACCTGTGACTCCCAAATATAAAAATGGGAATGAAGTAGATACCACACCATTCACAGAAGATGATGTGTTAGAACAACTTGCAAAACTAAAAGTGGATAAGGCCATGGGACCAGATGGAATACATCCCAGAATACTGAAAGAGCTCAGAGAGGTTCTTGCAGGGCCGTTAAAGGATGTTTTCAACAGATGCTTGGAAACGGGAGAAATTCCTCAGGACTGGAGAAGGGCTGATGTGGTACCTCTTTACAAAAGTGGTGACAGGGAAGAAATGACAAACTACAGGCCTATAAGCCTTACCTCGGTGGTGGGAAAAGTAATGGAGGCGCTTCTGAAAGAGCGAATAGTGGACTTTCTCAAAACCAACATGGTTATACCAAAGGATGATCTTGCCAAACAAATTGAGCTCTTTGACTGGGTGACCAGAGAACTAGATCAGGGGCATGCGATGGATGTCATCTACCTGGATTTCAGCAAAGCCTTTGATACTGTCCCTCATAGGAGGCTTATCAAACTCAATAGTTTGGGGATGGGTCCCAAAGTGGTGAACTGGATCAGAAATTGGTTGACTGACAGATGACAGAAGGTGATGGTAAATGGAGCTCACTCGGATTAAAGGAAGGTGATTATCGAGGTGCCCCAGGGTTCGGTCCTGGGCTTGGCACTGTTCAATGTATTTGTGAGTGATATTGCAGAAGAATTGAATGGAAAAGTCTACCTTTTTGCAGATGACACAAAAATTTGCAACAGAGTGGACTCCCCTTGAGGGAGTGGATAACATGAGGAAAGATCTACAAAAGCTGGAAGAATGGTCTAATGCTTGGCAGTTAAGATTTAATGCAAAGAAGTGCAGTGTCATGCACTTAGGAAGCAGAAATGCAAGGGAAATGTACGCAATAGGGGGCGAGAGGTTGGTGTGCATGGACCAGGAGAAGGACCTTGGTGTGATTATTTCTGAGGATCTCAAGGTGGTAAAACAGTGCGACAAGCCAGGAGGATGTTGGACTGCATACAAAGAGGAATTACCAGCAGAAAGGAAGAGGTACTAATGCCACTGTATAAGTCACTGGTGAGGCCTCACTTGGAATACTGTGTTCAGTTTTGGAGACCATGGGGCTTGTTTACAAAGCCGCAGTAGCGGCTTCCGCCCGATATCAGAGCCGCGGCCCCATTGAATTCAAATACAGCGACAGAATTCAAAATGGCATGGGACAGACACAGTGGATCCCTTTACAGCAACAGGATAAAATCAAAATAAACTTAACTATCTAATTTCTCAGCAAATAGGGGTGTCCTACATGGAGCGGTGGGTTCACCCCTAAACAAAGACATGGGGAGGGGTGGCCTGCATAGAGCGGCAGGTGCACCTACTCTTGACATCTTACTGGGCAGACTAGATGGACCATACTGGCCTTTATCTGCCATCATTTACTATGTTACTATGTTACTATGTGTTTGGTATCTCAGAGACATACCTACCAATAGCCAGTTTAATATGAATAACATACAGTCTCTAAAATGCTTGTATGCTTGTAAGTCTAAAAAATAAGATGGAAGAGTTAGAATATATAGCACTAAATGAGAGGTTGCATACGATTGGAATCTCAGATTGGTGGAAGGAGGACAACCAGTGGGACACTGTGATACCTGGGTATAAACTATATCGTAATGATAGAGCTGATCAAATTGGTGGAGGGGTTGCGTTCTATGTTAGAGAGGGCAATGAATCACAAAGGATTAAAGTTTTGCAGGAAACAACATTTACTGTAGAATCTCTATGGATTGAAATTTCATGTAAAAAGGGGAACGCAATGGCAGTGGGCATGTATTATTGACCGCCTGGCCAGAATGAACAAATGATGATGAAATGCTCAAAGAAATCAGAGAAGCTAACAAAACTTACAGCATAGTATCGATAATGGGTATTTTCAATTGCCACAGTATTGACTGGGTCAGTATCACGGCAGGACATGCCAGGGAGATAAAGTTTCTAGATGAACTAAATGACTGCTTCTTGGAGCAGTTGGTTCATGAACCAACCAGAGGGGAAGCCATTTTGGACCTAGTCCTTAGTGGAACATCAAATCTGGTGCAAGAGATAAGGGTGTTGGGGCCACTTGACAATAGTGATCATTAGCATGATTATGATCGTGTTTGATTTAATTAATAGAGGATGGATGGTAAGGAAATCCACAGTACTATCTTTTAACTTTCGAAAGGTAGACTATGATAAAATGAGGAAAAAGGTTAAGAAAAAACTAAAAGGAACAGTTGCAAAGGTTAAAGACTTATATCAAGCTTGGGTGTTGTTTAAAAATACTATCTTGGGAGCCCAGACCAGCTGTATTCCATGCTTTAAGAAAAGTGGAAGTCCAAAAACTGCCAGCATGGTTTAAAGGTGAGGTCAGAGAGGCTGTTGTTGCCAAAAAAACATCTTTCAGGAAATAGAAAAAGGAGCCAAATGACGAAAACTGGAAACAGCACAAGCACTGGCAAGTTAAATGCAAGGCATTGATAAGGCAGGCAAAGAGAAAATTTAAGAAGAAGCTTGCTGTGGAAGAAAATGTGTAATAAAGACTTTTTCAAGTACATTCGTAGCAAAAAACCTGTGAGAGAGTCAATTGGACCATTAGATGATAGAGGGGTAAAAGGGGCACTAAGAGGGGGACAAGTCCATAGCGGAGAGACTGAATGAATTCTTTGCTTCAGTCTTTACTGAGGAAGGTATATGGATGCTACCCATGACTGAAGTGGTATTTAAAGGTGATACTGTGGAAGAATTGAAAAAATATCGATACACCAGGAAGATGTATTACAACTATTTGATAAACTGAAGAGTAGCAAATCACCTGGACTACATGGTATACATCCAAGGGTGTTGAAATAACTGAACTATGAGATTTCAGACCTGCTATTAGTAATCTGTTAACTATCATTAAAGTCATCTGAAACACCTGAAGATTGGAGGATGGCCAATATAACACCAATTTTTAAAAAGGATTCCAGTGATGATCCAGGAAACTACAGACCGGTGGGACTGACGTCAGTACCGGGAAAAATTGTAGATACCATCATAAAAACAAAATTACTGAACATGTAGATAGTTATGGCTTAATGGGAGACAGCCAACATGGCTTTAGACAAGGAAGATCTTCTCTTACTAATCTGTTATGTTTGTTTGAAGGACAAAGGTGAGTCGGTTGATGTAGTGTATCTGGACTAAGAAGGATAGTGCTTTTGAACCTGGAAAAGAGACGGCCGAGGGGAGATATGATAGAAGTCTATAAATTAATGAATGAGTAGAACAGAAAATGTAGATCGATTGTTTTCGTCATTAGAATATAGAAAGACTAGGGGACATGCAATGAAGCTACGGAGTAACCTATTTAAGACTAATAAGAAAAATATTTTTTCACTCAATATGTAATCAAACTCTTGAATTTGTTACCAGAGAATGTAGTAAAAGCTGTTAGTGTAGCTGGGTTTAAAAAAGGTTTGGACAAGTTCCTGGAGGAAAGGTCCATAAACCATTATTAAAAGGGACCCAGGATATCACTGCTTGACCCAACACAAGCATTGTGGAACCTGTGTCTTTTGAGGAAACTGCTAGGTACTTATGACCTAGATTGGCCACTGTTGGAAACAGGATACTGGGCTTGATGGACCTTGGTCTGACCCAGTATAGAATATCTTTTGTTCTTATGTTTTTACCCTCATTCTAGGGAACTCTGCTCTTCTGGCAGATCACTTCTGCCTATGTCCTTCCCTTACACTGCCAACTCTATTTATTTATTTTATTTATTTATTTAGACAGATTTGTATGCCACCTTTTCCTTCAATCAAGGTGGTCACGTCACATAACAATTGGAGGGTTACATTTAACATTAGGGTACGTGTAAACATTTAGACAGTACTGTTACTTTACAGTATTTAGACAGTACAATTGAGGTAACATTTAACATGAAGGTATTTAATAACGTGGTGTGATAGACATGTGTGTGTGGATAGGATGGGTGTGTGTTTAGTTGGCGGAGGTAGTAGCATTTCTGTTTGGGTAGGGGATGTTGTCTGAATGCGCATAGGGTTCTATAAATAAGAATGTTTTGAGGTCTTTGCGGAAGTTTGTGAGGTCATCTAATTCCCTCAGGCTCGTTGGGAGGGTGTTCCATAGTGTGGATGCCAGTAGAGATGGTGCTCTTTTTGATGTTGTTTATTTGGTTTTGGGATAGTCTGCAGGTATTCTGATCATGTTGTTGTTATTGGTTCTTCTTGGTCTATTGCTGATGTCCTTTGCTATAACGTTTTGGAGTACGTCTGCTGAGAGATGGTGAATGATTTCAAAATCATTCACCATCTCTCAGCAGACGTACTCCAAAACGTTATAACAAAGGACATCAGCAATAGTGTCGAAGGCCGCCGAGATGTCCATGAACACTAGCAGGTATCCGTTTTTTATGTTGTCCATGCCTCTTAGGAGATTGTCAGAGAGGGAGGTGAGTAGTGTTTCCATGCCTTATTGGGGCTTAAATCTGGGCTGATGTATGTCCAGTGGGGCATTGATATCTATATGGTCCTGAAGTTGCCTTTGTACTGCCTTTTCCACAATTTTAGCAAGGAATGGCAGGCTTGAGATGGGACTGTATGATTTTGGTTCAGATGGGCTCAGATTGCTACTTTTAAGTATTGGTCATATCATTACATGCTTTAGGGGTTGTGGCATGTTTCCTTGTTGGAGTGAATCTTTGACGATTTTTTGAATGTGATGAGAAAGCTGGCTTTTTGTAGCTTTGATCCAAGTTACCGGGCATGGGTCTGATGGTGAAGTTGTTGTGTTTAGTCCAGATATAATGTCTTCTACTTGCTGCTTTGTTGGTATGTTGAAGCTCTCCCATGTTTGATGTTGCTTTTTTATCGTGAGATCGTTTGTTTGTGGTGAAGTAGAGCATGTTTGGTTGGTGTATTTTGACTTCATGTAGTCTGCATATTTTTGTGGGTCAAGATGGTGGGTGCTTTGTTGCGTGTCATCCTTGGTGAGCTTTTGGACAATGCTAAAGAGTTCTCTTGGTCTATTAGTAGATTTCATGATTAGGTTGGTATGGTGTTGCTGTCTACGCTCATTTATTAGATTGTTATATTCTAGACTTCGATCCTTTCTCCTTGCTTCTCCTTATACCTGGAACAAACTTCCTGAATCAGTATGTCAAGCTCCATCGCTGGCTTTGTTCAAATTCAGCCTAAAACTCACTTCTTTGAGACTGCTTTTGGATCCTGATTCCCTTAGTCTCCTGTTCACCTCTTATGAGTGTCCTTATCATTTCCCAAGATATATCCTTGTACCCAGTTGTTGTGTTGTCTATCCTGACTAGACTGTAAGCTCTTATGTCTCATATGCCTTGTAATGCTATACAAATGAGTAGTAGTAGTAGGGGAATTAAGGGGATACCCTTAATCTCTCCTGTAAAGGGAGGGGCAAACGGAGCACTTTTCCATACCTATTTGTGTCACGGAGCAGATGTAAATCTAGATGTTGCCAATTAATCCTTGCACATGCAGTCTTTTTGACAAGGGGGATACACCTTTATATTTTTGTCTCACCCAGGCCATTCGCCTACACCCCCTATCTACTCTCAATGGGGTTTGGGCATCCACCTGTAAAATGAACCTTTTCTTAAATGGCCATTTATACATGAATATAATTTTCACATGCATGTTGCCTTATTATAAACCTGTAAAGGGCAAATAGGGCTTCAAAAATAAATATAAGAACATAAGATGTGCCATCTATATCAGGGGTTCTCAAGCCAGCCCTTGGGATACCTAGTCAGTCAGGTTTAGAGAATAACCACAATGAATATGCACAAGAGAGATTTATATGCACTGCCTCCATGCTATGCAATTATCTCTCATGCATATTAATTGTGGTTATCCTGAAAACCTGACTGCCTAGGTGTGTCCCGAGGACTGAGTTAAAACCCCCTGGTCTATATTAAAAATTTTGAAACATGACCTTTGATCAATTGTTTCAAAGTTACTGATTACATCCTTTATCTCAGGCTGCTTACCACCATCATTGAAAAACAGTATATATTTGACCAGTAATTAAAAGGGATGTACTGTGAACTATCAAAATATAGACCAGTCTTTGCTACCGTTTCTAGTTGAAGTAATCAAGAAATCTGTGTTGAATCAACTGCTTGAGTTTACTGACAAGAATAATTTGTTGGATCCCTAAATTGATGTTTTGATGCTTTAATAGCACTAAAACAGTGTTATTTTCTAGCCTGGACATAATTCATCAAAGCTTCAGTCACAGACCTATCTATATCTTAATGTTAAATGACAAATTTGCAGCCATAGGTACACTGAATCATGAGATTTTTATTGAACTATTTGGCTCAGTGGGCATCACAGGCAGTGTGCTAGCACACCTCCATTCTTTCATGACTGAGAGATATCAGGAAGTTTTAGTGAGAGACATATCCTATTTCAAATACCATATAACAACAGATGTCTCACAGGGCTCTGCGTTTTCTAAAGTACTCTTTAATTTTTATTTATCTCCAATATGCAGAATACTTACAAGCCCAAATGTACAGTACTGCAGATGTTGACAATATCCGGTTCTTCTTTCCAATAGTCTTCCCTGAAGGACACATTGAACCAAGTAGCAATAGGTATGTCTTCTATTGAAGAATGGATGTCTTGAAATACACTAGCCATTGGTGTAGACAAGACAGAAGTAATGGTATTAGGTATACCAAACCAAAAATTTTAGATTGTCAGTTTTCAACCCAAGTATAGAGTCTTGGAGTAACTCTGGACCTCGATTAGTCCATGATGCCTTTGTTAAGGGAGGTAGACTATGCTGCCTTTTAGATGACAATTGGTGCATAGATTGGAATATCAGCTTTTACCAAGGTCCCTTTGGCTTTGCTTTCCAGCCAGGATAAACTATGTATCCCACCAGGCTTCTATGGTCTTTATCCTGAGAAATCACATGTCCACCATCTAGCATTTCAATGAAACAGCTCCAGTGAAACAAAGAGAACCTTCCTAAAAAGCACCTGAAATGGGAGAAAGAAGGACAGATCTAAATAAGAACATAAGAACATAAGATATGCCATACTGGGTCAGACCAAGGTCCATCAAGCCCAGTATTCTGTTTCCAACAGTGGCCAATCTAGGTCATATGTACTGTCAGATGGCTGCCTGGGTGAAAATCTTCACAGTCTTGGCAAGTGCATATATCTATATGATTTGCAAGGTATTGTGGGCAATGTAGTTCATTCACACCAGACACAGCTGCTGACAATAATTTGGTTGTGCTCTTGGGTAAAGCCAATAAGATTTTTATTTATGGGGTTATTTCTCCCAACACAGATATGCTTGGTAGCACATAAATTAGGTTACTTCCTTTCAGTGTTAACTTGGAAAAACAAAGTCAAAATCAGGAAAACAACAAATGAAAAGCCACAAAGCAAGAAACAAACTGTTCTTTTCAGATTAACTTCTGATTACTTCCCACACAGATTCAGACTAGATTCTCTCCTAGCTCACAAGCAATTAGGTAAGGCTTAATTGCTAGCAGTTACCAGCTGAAACCCCTTAGCTGGCTTGCCTTCCACTGTGTGGGTCAAATCCTGCTTCAGGAGCTTTTCTGAGTAGATTAAAGAACAAATTTGTATTTCTTTGTGATGGTTGCTGTACTTTAAACAGAAAGTTACCAACGGAGCTTAGATAGAGAGCAGTCCATATAAACAGGATCCTCATCTGCTATTATTCCCCCTTGTTCAACAAGCATGGGTTCAATATCATGGATTGGCACAGATGAATCTCTCAATGGAGCATTTTCAGGAGAATACTTGTTTCCCTGCTGTCTTTCAAGGTTATAGCTAGGGCATAGATCAGTGTTCATACCTGAGCTTCCATTGCTGCTAGAGTTCCTCTCTATATAGCCTGGCCAGTATGTAGTCCAGTTCTTATGTCCAGCCTTCCAATCCAGATCCCTGGACACTGGATCTCTCTTCACATACCTTCTGGCACAGATCTTAGGGTCCCTTCCACGTGCAGCCATCTCCCTCACAGGTAGCCTCTGGTGATTCCTAGCTCTGCAGCACCATTCCTCTGGCTTTCCCCAGTCCAATGGTGTATGCTGGCCCTTGGAATACCTCCCAGTATACGTACTGCTTTGGACTCTTCTAGACCTCTCAAAGGCTTTTCTCTTCCTTCTTCCAAAGGGTCTCTTTCCCTCTCTGTCCGTCCGGTTTGGCTTCTACTTCTGATGATCCTTCAGATGAAACTGATGATCAAACTCAAGCTGATTCTCAGGATACTGAGGACAATTCTCTGGATATCCAAGGTGATCATGAAGATGGTCATCTGTAGAATAAACTCTACTCTTATTCTGCTTAGATGAGTGCTCCTCCCTAGCACAGCGCAGCTGTGCTGAATCAGGCCCTGCCCTTTGAGATGAGTGCTTAGGGATTACCTCATAGCCCTCCTGATTGAACACACGTTTCCCCACTTCAGCTCCTCTAATGGCTGTTGGAAACCTGGTGCATTCTGGGACTGGTAGTCTTTTATGAGAAAATTCTGTTTTCTAATTTCTACCAGAACTGACAGGTTGCTTGTTCAGAGTCACTTCACCTTTTCTATAGCTCCTTCCTGAGTTATGATAAGCTTCCTTATCACAGTACCTAGCAGTTTCCCCATGAGACACAAGTTCCACAATGCTTGTACTGGGTCAAGCATTGATATCTTCGGTCACTTCTTAATAATGGTTTATGGACCTTTCCTCCAGGAACTTGTCCAAACCTTTTTTAAACCCAGCTACACTAACAGCCTTTACTACATCCTCCGGTAACAAATTCCAGAGTTTGATTACACGTTGAGTGAAAAAATATTTTCTTTAATTAGTCTTAAATAGTTTACCCTGTAGCTTCATTGCATGTCCCCTAGTCTTTCTATATTCTGATGACGTAAACAATCGATCTACGTTTACCTGTTCCACTCCGTTCATTAATTTATAGACTTCTATCATATCTCCCCTCAGCTGTCTCTTTTCCAGGTTAAAGAGCCCTAACCTTTTTAGCCTTTCCTCATAGGAGTATCCTTCCATCCCCTTTACCATTTTGGTGGCTCTTCTCTGAACCTTTTCTAAAATCGCTATATCCTTTTTAAGATACGGCGACCAGAATTGCACACAATATTCAAGGTGCGGTCTCACCATGGAACGATATAGAGGCATTATAATATCTTGTTTTATTTTCCATTCCTTTCCTTATCATACCTAGCATTCTATTTGCTCTCTTGGCTGCCGCTGCACACTGGGCCGAGGGTTTTAACATGGTATCCACAATGACGCCTAAATCTTTT
Source organism: Ichthyophis bannanicus (assembly GCA_033557465.1). Classification (NCBI taxonomy): domain Eukaryota; kingdom Metazoa; phylum Chordata; class Amphibia; order Gymnophiona; family Ichthyophiidae; genus Ichthyophis; species Ichthyophis bannanicus. Next base: position 116,481,985 of record CM066046.1, on the reverse strand, counting down.
TCCTGGGTGGTGGTTCCTAATGTGGAACCTTGCATCGTGTAACCATAGTTTGGGTTGTTCTTCCCTAGGTGCATAACCTTGCACTTGTCCACATTAAATTTCATCTGCCATTTTGATGCCCAGTCTTCCAATTTATCAAGATACTCTTGCAATTTTCACAATCCTCTTGGGTTTTAACAACTTTAAATAGTTTTGTGTCATCTGCAAATTTGATAACCTCACTCGTTATTCCACTTTCCAGGTCATTAATGAATATGTCAAAAAGCAGCGGACCCAGCACAGATCCCTGGGGTACACCACTATTCACCTTTCTCCATTGGGAAAATTGGCCATTTAGCCCTACCCTCTGCTTTCTATCTTTTAACCAGTTCCTGATCCACAATAGTACACTGCCTCCTATCCCATGACTCTTTAGTTTTGCCAAAAGTCTCTGATGAGGGACCTTGTCAAAGGCTTTCTGAAAGTCCAGATACACAATATCAACCAACACACCTTTGTCCACCTGTTTATTCACTCCTTCAAAAAAACATAACAGATTAGTAAGACAAGATCTTCCTTGTCTAAAGCCATGTTGGCTGTCTCCCATTAGGTCGTGACTATCTACATGCTGAGTAATTTTATTCTTTATGATGGTTTCTACCATTTTTCCCGGTACTGACGTCAGGCTCACCAGTCTGTAGTTTCCCGGATCACCCCTGGAACCCTTTTTAAAAATTGGTGTTACATTGGCGATCCTCCAATCTTCAGGTATTAGAAATGATTTTAATGATAGTTCACAGATTACTAATAGCAGGTCTGCAATCTCATATTTCAGTTCTTTCAACACCCTTGCATGTATACCATCCGGCCCAGGTGATTTGCTACTCTTCAGTTTATCTAATAGTTGTAAGACATCTTCCCAATGTATCGATATTTCCTTCAATTCTTCCGCACCTTTAAATACCACTTCAGTCATGGATAACATCCCTACATCTTCCTCAGTAAAGACTGAAGCAAAGAATTCATTCAGTCTCTCCAATATCGCCTTGTCGCCTCTTAGTGCTCCTTTAACCCCTTTATCACCTAATGGACCAACTGACTCTCTCACAGGTTTTTGCTACGAATGTACTTGAAAAGGTCTTTATTTCGTGTTTTTGCTTCCGCAGCAAGCTTCTTCTCAAATTCTCTCTTTGCCTGCCTTATCAATGCCTTGCATTTGACTTGCCAGTGCTTGTGCTGTTTCCAGGTTTCGTCATTTGGCTCTTTTTTCCATTTCTTGAAAGATGCTTTTTTGGCAACAACAGCCTCTCTGACCTCACCTTTAAACCATGCTGGCAGTTTTTTGGACTTCCTTCCACTTTTCTTAAAGCATGGAATACAGCTGGTCTGGGCTTCCAAGATAGTATTTTTCAACAACATCCAAGCTTGATGAACGTCTTTAACCTTTGCAACTGCTCCTTTTAGTTTTTTCTTAACTGTTTTCCTCATTTTATCATAGTCTCCCTTTCGAAAGTTAAAGGGTAGTACTGTGGATTTCCTTACTATCCCTCCTCCACTAATTAAATCAAAGGCGATCATGCTATGATCACTATTGCCAAGTGGCCCCAACACCCTTATCTCTTGCACTAGATCTGGTGTTCCACTAAGGACTAGGTCTAATATGGCTTCCCCTCTGGTCGGTTCATGAACCAGCTGCTCCAAGAAGCAGTCATTTATTTCATCTAGGAACTTTATCTCCCTAGCATGTCCTGCTGTGACACTGACCCAGTCAATGCCGGGGTAATTGAAATCACCCATTATTATTACTGCACTGTAACTTTTGCTAGCTTCCTTGATTTCTTTGAGCATTTCATCATCCATTTGTTCATTCTGGCCAGGCGGACGATAGTACACCCCCACTGCCATCGCCTTCCCCTTTTTACTTGGAATTTCAATCCATAGAGATTCTACAGCAAATTTTGTTTCTTGCAAAACTTTAATCCTTTCTGACTCAATGCCCTCTCTAACATAGAGGGCAACCCCTCCACCAATTTGATCAGCTCTATCATTACGATATAGTTTGTATCCAGGTATCACAGTGTCCCACTGGTTGTCCTCCTTCCACCATGTCTCTGATATTCCAATCATATCTAACCTCTCGTTTAGTGCTATATATTCTAACTCTCCCATCTTGTTTTTTAGACTTCTAGCATTTGCATACAAGCATTTTAGAGACTGTATTTTATTCATATTAATTTGGCTGTTGGTAGACATGGGTAATTTGGGATCTTTAAGCTCTGTCTGCTCCATACTCGAGGGCATTTGGGCTACTTTACTCTTTTTTGGAACCTCTCTGCTTTTTGTAGTATCCTTCAAGGATACATTCTTCCGAACCATGCGCTCTTGGGCAACTGTCGGCTTTCCCCTGTTATCTAGTTTAAAAGCTGCTCTATCTCCTTTTTAAAGGTTAATGCCAGCAGCCTGGTTCCATCCCGGTTAAGGTGAAGCCCATCCCTTCGGAAGAGCCCCTCCTTTCCCCAGAATGTTCCCCAGTTCCTAACAAATCTAAACCCCTCATCTCTGCACCATTGTCTCATCCACGCATTGAGACTCAGAACACAGCAAAGTATGACCCAGAGGTTTAGGACACAACAACAGGCTGATCATGTATCTGGTCTTGGGACTGCCACTTGCCAGTCCTATTGGACTAGGGTCCCATGTGTTCCTATTATGTCCTACCACCCCACATTCACATTTTCCCAAGAGCTGTATGTGCAGCCTTATCTCACAATGATGGACATGTTTCCTAACCCGTTTCAGACAATGGCATATTTAAACGTTCTTACCTGCCCATTGTCATTTGTGCTGATGTTTACCCTTTCATCTGACAGCCATCTCTCCATCCCTGGATGACTGCAGTACTATTTCATATATTGTGCAGATGTTTAGAGATCCGTTCGTGAAAACCCTGTTGTGGATGTGCGTGCTTGCACATATGACTTACACATCTCTATGGCAGCATGCACGTTCTTTCTAAAATGTGCCTTCATATGTCTTTATCAAATAGGCTTAAAATAGATGTCTTCTTACCTTCTTATCCTTGGTGCCCTGTTATAAAATTAACCTCAATAAATCCTGAATGCTCTACCAAACTCCAGGATGTTTACTAAACTCACTACCTAGTAGCATGGGGTTTAGCCACCTTTGAGCACTGCACTAAAAAGCAGCATGGGTCCTAGTGCCAAAAATCCCTCATTACCATGGTAGCATGCATCGGGCAGGCACTAGGTGGGACAGGGGTGGAAAACAGGCACTGCTAGTGCATAGCAGCTTGAGTGGGCATTAGTGGCCTGTGCTAACTGTGCTTGAAAGCCTTAGTATGGGTGCACTTATTACCACTTCAATGGGTGGCATTAATGCCCGCATGCTGACTGCGCCCATGCTAATTGCAAGGGGACAGAAATGCACGTCCCCTGAAGTTTGGAGAATGGCCAATGTAACACCAATTTTTAAAAAGGGTTCCAGGGCTGATTCGGGAAACTACATGCCGGTGAGCATGACATCAGTATCGGGCAAAATGGTCGAAACCATTATAAAGAATAAAATCACCAAACATGTAGACAGTCGTGGTTTAATTGGAGAAAATCAACATGGATTTAGCCAAGGAAAGTCTAATCTGTTATATCTTTTTGAAGGTTTAAATAAATAGGTAGACAGAGGTAAGCTGGTTGATCTAGTGTACCTGGATTTTCAGAAAGCCTTTGACAAGGACCCTCATGAGAGACTCTTGGCCAAATTAAAAAAGTCATGGGATTGGAGGCAATGTACTATTGTGAATCAGGAACTGGTTATAAGATAGAAAGCAGAGAGTAGGGCTAAATAGCCAATTTTCTCAATGGAGAAAGATGAATAGTGGAGCACCCAAGGGAAATGTGCTGGGCCCACTGCTTTTTAACATATTCATAAATAACCTGGAAATGGGAACAATGAACGAGGTGATCAAATTTTCAGATGACACAAAATCATTCAAACTTGTTAGAATGCAAGAGGATTGTGAAAAATTACAAGAGAACTTTGATAAATTGGAAGACTGGAAGTTCAAATGGCAGATGAAATTTAATGTGGATAAATGTAAAGCTATATACCTATGTAAAGTTATGCACCCAGTTAAAACTTCTCCTGCTGACCTATAAATACATTCACTCTGCAGCTCGTCACTACCTTTCCTCTCTTATTTCTCCTTACACCCAGGGGCGGCCCAAGGGGGGTGCGGGGCCATGTGCGGAGACTCGGTGCGGGGCCTCATTTGCATAAGGGGCCTCATTTGCATAAATATTTGCATAATGTTACCATATACTAACTTTTAGTAAACGTGCCTCTTAATGAGTGTATGGATAAAGAAAGACTAAAAGATTTCTACATTACTATAATCCAGTGCCAACTGCCAGACACATTAGGAACTACTACAAACACTGCCCATTTAGAACCCATAGCAAACCCGCCGTATCCTAACAGCACTACCAGGACTCACAAAGCACCATACTCTACCAATCAAAAGGCAACACTGCAAATATTAAACCAATACATTTCAGAGAACAAGAATACATGACCTACTGGGGAAAGAGAACAAGTGGCAATGTCAAATAGGAATTATATAAACAGAACACCTCAGCTCAGTTACACATGCAGAACATAGACCATCATCAAACAAGGAATCACAATTTAGAAACAGGAAGACAATAATTAAACTGGGAATCCCAAAAGCCAAACTTGGAATGTACAACACTGTAGAAATAAAACTATACATTAATTTGCTCTTGTACTAAACAAAGCGCAGACGTTAATGATGCACATTTACCAGAGCTGACATATTCCAATTAATAAATTCAAAATAAAGAGATATTTTTCTACCTTTTGTGCATTTTTTTTCAGCTGCAATTGCTCCAGCCACTTTCTTCTGGTTTCTTCGTGTCTTCTGCTAACTCTCCATCGTCTGCTGTCCATTTGTCCTTTCTTCTCTCTTCTAGTTTTTTTCCATTCTCTCTCTGCATCTGCTTTAACATACTAATCTTTCTCCTTTTGCTCTTTCCTCATTCCTATTTCATCCACTCAATTTTACCCCTCCATCCTCAATCCCCACTTACTCTCCCAATACCCGGCCAATTGTAGATTTTTTACCTCTCCCACACAAAATATTTTTCCCTTCTCCATTTTACTCTTCCAGCCCCATCCCATTCTAATCCTCCCCCAACATCAGCTCCCTTCTAGTTCCAGCCTCACCCAGCATCCATTCCCTTCTAGTCCCTGCATCAGCCCATTTCCAGTCCTAGCCACCCATCAGCCCATTTCCAGTCCTAGCAACCCCCCAACCCAATACCAGTCCTAGCCCCCCCATCAACCCACTTCCAGTCCTAACCCCCTATCAACCCATTTCAGTTTAAGCCCCCCCTATAACCCATTACCAGTCCTAACCCCCCATCAGCCCACTTCCAGTCCTAACCCCATCAACCCATTTCCAGTAAGACCCCCATAGCCCATTGCCAGTCCTAACCCCCCTCCCCCATCAGCCCACAGCCTATTACCAGTCCTAACCCCATCAGCCCACCTCAAGTCCTAACCCCTCCCCATCAGCCCATTATCCGTCCTAACTCCCCCATAGCCCATTATCAGTCCTAACTCCCCCATAGCCCATTACCAGACAGCCCCCATCAGCCCACAGCCCATTACCAGTCTTATCCCCCCCATAGCCCATTACCAGTTCTAACCCCCCCCCCAACAGCCCACAGCCCATTACCAGTCCTAACCCCATCAGCCCACCTCAAGTCCTAACCCCTCCCCATCAGCCCATTTCCTGTCCTAGCCCCCCATAGCCCATTATCAGTCCTAACCCCCATAGCCAATTACCAGTCCTAACCCCCCATCAGCCCAGAGCCCATTACCAGTCCTAACCCCATCAGCCCACCTCCAGTCTTAAGCCCCCCAGCCCAGGTCCAGTCCTAGCCCCCCCATAGCCCATTACCAGACAGCCACCATCAGCCCACAGCCCATTACCAGTCTTAACCCCCCCCCCATAGCCCATTACCAGTCCTAACCCCCCAACAGCCCACAGCCCATTACCAGTCCTAACCCCATCAGCCCACCTCCAGTCTTAAGCCCCCCAGCCCATTTCCAGTCCTAGCCCCCCATAGCCCATTACCGGACAGCCCCCATCAGCCCACAGCCCATTACCAGTCTTAACCCCCCATAGCCCATTACCAGTTCTAACCCCCCCCCCAACAGCTCACAGCCCATTACCAGTCCTAACCCCATCAGCCCACCTCCAGTCTTAAGCCCCCCAGCCCATTTCCAGTCCTAGCCCCCCCCCATAGCCCATTACCAGACAGCCCCCATCAGCCCACAACCCATTACCAGTCTTAACCCCCCCATAGCCCAATACCAGTTCTAACCCCCTCCCCAACAGCCCACAGCCCATTACCAGTCCTAACCCCATCACCCCACCTCTAGTATTAACCCCCCAGCCCATTTCCAGTCCTAGCCCCCCATAGCCCATTACCAGTCCTAAACCCCCCCCCCCCATTGGCTCAAGTAAAATTAAATTTTAAAAAAAAACGCTGGCTGCTACCGCTGCCGCTGCCACCGCAGCAGCAGCAGAATGGACTGTCCCGCGGGGCCCCCTCTGCCCGGCTGAATCCCTCCTTCCCTCCCTCCCTCCACAATGGCTGAGCCCCTCCGTGCCGGCTTTGAGAGTCGTGAAGGGAGAGTGTCTCCCTCGCGTCTCTGTTAAGCCCGCAGGGGCTGATGGGAAATTTCCCATCTGCCCCTGCAGGCTTAACAGAGACGCAAGGGAGACACTCTCCCTTTGTGACTCTCAAAGCTGGCATGGAGGGGCTCAGCTGTCACGGAGGGAGGGAGGGAGGGATTCAGCCGGGCAGAGGGGGCCCCGCGGGACAGTCCATTCTGCTGCTGCTGCAGCGGCAGCGGCAGCGGTAGCAGCCAGCGTTTTTTTTTTAAATTTAATTTTGAAAAATGCAGAATGTTCTTTGCGTGGGGCCCCCTGAAACGCGGGGCCCTGTGCAAAAAACATTCTTGCTCAATGGACGGGCCGGCCCTGCTTACACCCCTTCTCGGGAACTCCGCTCTTCTGGCAAATCACCTCAATCTGTACCCTTCTCTTCTATTGCTAACTCCAGACTTCGCTCCTTTCACCTTGCTGCTGTCTGGAACAAATTATCTGAGTCTGTACACCAGCCACCTTCTCTGACCCTTATCAAATCCAGACTGAAAATTCACCTCTTCGCTGCCGCTTTCAGATCTTGACTCACTTGATCACCTTTGTGTTTCCTTATCATTCCC